>CAWUFW010000382.1:0-472500 GCA_963921515.1 Calotriton arnoldi
TGCGAACAGCAACAGCAAGGACAACACAGGCATGTGAGTACAGGCAACGTGACACACATGAGGGAGACACACCACCAGGGCTACACGACACATACACACCTAGGCCATCTGACTCATTGCCTACACTGATGTCGCCAGGGAAGACGGTGCAATGCACAGACACCACACCCATTCCCAGTTGTAGTCAAGTAGCCCACAGGTGCAGTAAGCAAATGGCAGTCAAATGTGTGACCACAGACAACGCACATCACAAAGTGAAGCACAGGTTTATTACACAGTTGCAACATGCCGTAACCACTACAGATGCAAGGTAACCCCACCTGGCAGCGGGCACACAGTCAACAACTGTAGACGGAAGGAAGTCCATGGGTGTGGCGCACATCACCTGTAGGGACACAACAGCTACCAGCCTGGATGTGCAATCACGTCGCCGGTGGACACAGTTGACCAAACGAATCTGAAAGTACCCTGTGAAGGACAGAAATGACACACAGTCAAAAGCAATGGAGTACAGGACAGAACAGCAAAACTCATGCACAATACATGTTACAAGATACCCACCCAGAACCAAGTTAGCATGTCAACACTGTTGGGGAGTACAGCCCACCTGTCACCACACATCGCAACACACATCCAGTCAAGTAGCCCATGGACACACTCCAACAGCACCAGAGCACCACCCACACATCATGCCAACTCACATCATTGACATGACACCTCAGGATACTCACATTCAGCTAAAGAAGTTGGTGATGAGCTGTGTGCGGACATCACCATCACCATCATCATCATCATCGCCACTGGCATCATGGTCCAGGCCAGGATCCTCCACAGGTGGCGGATGTTGGTCATTGTCATCCTGGATGAGAGGCAACTCCTTCCGCACTGCCAGGTTGTGGAGCATGCAGCAGACGATGATAATCTTGCACACTTTCGCAGGGGCATATGGGAGGGACCCTCCGGTCTTGTCCAGGCAGCGGAAGCGGCTCTTCAGGAGACCAAAGGTCCGCTCAATCACTCTCCTGGTCCGACCATGTGCCTCATTGTAGCGCATCTGGGCAGGTGTCACAGGGTTCCTGAGGGGTGTCAGCAACCACGGCATGTTGGGGTATCCCGAGTCACCTATGGACAGACAAGTGCACATTAGCTGACTTGGAAAAGTGGGCGGAATACTACAGATCAGATCACACACAATGGCACAAAGTCAGTACACACCGACAAGCCAGGCACGCTGGTTCTGCATCTGTGCCATCATCCTGGGGATGCGACTACTCCTCATCACAAAGGCATCGTGTGCTGAACCAGGGAAACGGGCACACACGTGTGTGATGAGTCATGTCTGCAAGACACACCACCAGTGCATTGACCGAGTGGTAGTGCTTGCGGTTCCTGTAGGCCTGCTCCTGGGCCTGTGGTGGTACCAAAGCCACATGTGTCCCATCAATGGAGCCAATGACATGCGGCATCCTCCCCAGGGCATAAAAGTCACTCTTCACGTCAGTGAGTCGCCGCAGTCTAGGGAAATAGATGTACCGGTTCAGGAAGAGCAACATTGCCGCCAAAACATCGCGGAGCACACGGCTGAACATGGTCTGTGACATCCCACCAGCAGTCGCCACAGTATGTTGGAAGGTACCAGTGGCAAAGAAGTGTAGGGCTGCCATCACCTTCACCTTGGGGGTCAGCGCTGTAGGATACGGCCGGCCAGGCTGCAAATGTGGGGACAACTGCACTGCCAAATCCTCAATCAGCTGCCTGGTGAAGCGGTACCGCCGGATGCTGTCCCGTTCCACCATCGTTGCCAGGTCTGGGAATGGCCGATGGACAGCAGGAGCCCTGCAGTGCAGAGGAGAAGTAAGCAAGATTGTCAGTCACCCCACATATGCGGCATTGAACACACTCAAGATCCCAACATACATCATTATGAGGCACAACTACATGAAGTGTGCAGTACCGGAAGGACATGTATGGTACATACATGGCCAACATCTGTCAACACGGTCCTACAGGTGGCATCAATTTGTCCCAGGTTGGCCCATTGGATATCATGAGGCCGTGTCACAGTTCCCATCTCCTGCTGCCGTGTCACAATAACCCCCCACAGTGACATGTGAGGACAGATGGGCCCCAGGCACCACAGCTCAACGACAGGTACATTCCCAGGGACCCTGTAATGCCACATGGACACTGGCATTACATGGAGTATCATGTATACACCACAGCAAAACAACCATGAACCCCACAGGTAGTGGCCCCACTTGCCACGGCAGGACAGACATGGACGTCTGTGACACACACGCACAACATCAGAGTCCATGCACACACAACGTGGATGTGGAGACTGTCTCCCATTGTGCACATGAAATCAGAGACATTGTAAACACTACATGCACAAAGACTGTGGAGGACCATCACTATTGTGCCACTGGGACACCCTGGCTCAAACATACCGTCCCACATGGGACTCACGGGGTATGTGACATGACATACACATACACCACTGTGAAATGTGACCATGGCACATGCACAGATATGAACAGTTGCACATCACAGTGGTCACGTACACGTAACACCCATGATCCTGTCCCCATGAACACGTGCACAGCCTGGGGGTGGCTGCCCACAGGTGACACCCACAGGACAACATGTACACCAACATACACACAATAGGAAATGCAGCCTTACATGCCTTATGATAAGGTTTGGACAGGCTGTCGTGATGTAGGTGTGCCCCTCACTCCCTGGGAGCTATCTGTGGCTGGCATATGTCCATCTGAGACAGGCATGCTGACATATGCCAGTCACATGTACAGTGATGCGTTGAACAGCAATGGACCGATCGGTGCCTCCGGCCGGCCCATTGCTTTCAATGTGTGCGGGTACGCGTTGTACTCCTGTGCTGTGCTGAACAGCAATGGACCGATCGGTGCCTCCGGCCGGCCCATTGCTTTCAATGTGTGCGGGTACGCGTTGTACCCCTGTGCGCGTGGAACTGCAATGGACCGACCGGTGCCTCCGGCCGGCCCATTGCTTTCAATGTGTGCGGGTACGCGTTGTACCCCTGTGCGCTGTTGAACAGCAATGGACCGATCGGTGCCTCCGGCCGGCCCATTGCTTTCAATGTGTGCGGGCACGCGTTGTACCCCTGTGCGCGTTGAACTGCAATGGACCGATCGGTGCCTCCGGCCGGCCCATTGCTTTCAATGTGTGCGGGTACGCGTTGTACCCCTGTGCGCGTTGAACTGCAATGGACCGATCGATGCCTCCGGCCGCCCATTGCTTTCAATGTGTGCGGGCACGCGTTGTACCTCTGTGCGCGTTGAACTGCAATGGACCGATCGGTGCCCTCCGGCCGGCCCATTGCTTTCAATGTGCGGGCACGCGTTGTACCCCTGTGCGCGTTGAACAGCAATGGACCGATCGGTGCCCTCCGGCCGGCCCATTGCTTTCAATGTGTCGGGCACGCGTTGTACCCCTGTGCGCGTTGAACAGCAATGGACCGATCGGTGCCTCCGGCCGCCCATTGCTTTCAGTGTGCGGGTACGCGCTGTACCCTGTGCGCGTTGAACAGCAATGGACCGATCGGTGCCTCCGGCCGGCCCATTGCTTTCAATGTGTGCGGGTACGCGTTGTACCCCTGTGCGCGTTGAACTGCAATGGACCGATCGGTGCCTCCGGCCGGCCCATTGCTTTCAATGTGCGGGTACGCGTTGTACCCCTGTGCGCGTTGAACAGCAATGGACCGATCGGTGCCTCCGGCCGGCCCATTGCTTTCAATGTGTGCGGGTACGCGTTGTACCCCTGTGCGCGTTGTACCGCAATGGACCGATCGGTGCGCACTCCATTGACAATGGGCTTGCCTGGCAACGGACGCGCTTTCGAATTTCGAACGAGTCGGTTGCTGGAAAATCAGTTGGTCACCCACAACAATGTTGCAAAATCATGTATGTCATGAAGTTGAAGATTTGAAGGATGCTGTGGGCGTGTTTTGGTGCTGCTATTCCATGGATTGGCCAGATTCAGAAGATGCAAACGACTTGGACCTATCACTTTGGACACAAGGGACAGTATCTGCCTCTCCAGCACATATATATTGCTGGCTGTTCCCCTGAGAGCCCACTTGCCTGCACTACATGCTCCAAGACGACATCTGCCACTGCACTGCTGCTGTCTCTGCCCCTCTGGACCCTGCAATGGCACGTACTGTGGAGAGAGCCCCAGCCTTCAGCCTTGAAGAGAACCAGGCCCTGCTGGACAGCCTATTTCCACAGTACAGCAAGCTGTATGGGACACCAGGGGAGCAGGTGAGTGTTCTGTGCACTGCCTTTCTGAATGTGCATTTTGTGTGACTAGCAAGGCTGAGAGTCTGCACGCCACTGGCTAGCAGGCTCACTGAGTAGTTGTCACCCCCATAGTGTGTAGTGACTTGCACTGGACAGGTATGGTGCAGTGACAGTGCATTTGAACATGGTTTTACTTCCCATGCAATGATACCATGTAGTGACGTCTGGCAAACTGTCCATGGTCAGCTTTGCACTGCCTGTGTACATCATGTGCCCCTGTGTTTGAGACATGTATATACGACTGTGTCATGCACGGATATGTTGCATGTGTGGTAATGGCCTTTTCACTTTGTCATCCTGACAGGTTAATGCCCATCGGAAGCAGGAAATCTGGAAGGACATCGTCCGGGCTGTCCGGTCCGTGGGGGTCTACAAGCGCCGGATCCGCAACTGCCAGAAGAGGTGGCAGGACCTTCGGGGCTGGACCCGGAGGATTGCACGGGTCCAGCTGAAGCTGTCGCCTCCTCGCAGGAGGGGCGGAACACGGACCCTGACCCCCCACATGCTCCAGATCCTGGCGGTGGTCTTTCCAGACCTGGATGGGCAGCTGAAGGCCAGACAGCAGCAAGGAGGGGTGAGTCAAAGACTGCACTGTGAACTCTGTATTACATGCTTTGTGCCCTCCTCTGGCCTGGTTCAACTGCCACAGTGCAGCAGTCATGTTGTCCAGGAGCCATGTCCCTCATTGTGCACTGCCCACTGCTCATCTGATACCCAGGTGTGGCCCTTACAGTCAGGGAATTGTGTCACTTGGGACTGTGTCCTTGCAGTTTGCTTCACTAAAGGTGGGGGACAGCATCTGTTTCCCTGACTCTGTTGTGGGCATCATGGGTGGGTCCATTGTTCACACAACGCCTGGGTTTGGACATGTGATCTGCGTGTTGCTTTGATATGTGGTCCACTTGCTGAGCTGAGCCACCACATGTGCCTGGGGTATGTGGCACACGCCCATGCAGCGGGTGGGAACAATGTTTGTGCCCCAGGAGTGTGCAGATTACGTGTGTCACACATACATAGCCAGCTATCCACTGTCCAGGGCACATCCCTCATTCATGTGGAGCAGGACAGTCATGCCTACTCCAGGCCATGCAATGCACTCTGTACTCCCACTCCCGTGTATCAGCTGACACATTGTGCACAGTGATTTGACCCCTCCGGTGTCTGCCTCTGTGTCAGTGTGCTGTGGATTAGTTGCCAGGACTGCTGTGGTGTTTCTTGGTAGGGGCTCAGCATGCCCCTGGAGATGTGACCATAGGAGACGATACTTGTGTGTCACATAGGTGTTTGATCAGCTGCCCGTGCAGACTGGGGTATGCGAATGTGATGTTCAGGCAGCTGTTCCCCATTCACAGCAAATTGTGAGGGGCTCAGGTTCAGAGGGTAGTGTCACAGGTCTCCCATATGTCCAATAGGTGTGACCTGGACAGATGAGGGTTGAGATGATGTGTTGTGTGGGGGATGTACATGTGCACTTGTGCAGCTCCAGGACTTGCATTCCCCATGACCTACTATTGTGACACAGTGCATAGTGTTGTTGTCTGGCTGCCAAGTCATACATCACTGAGACAGTGATGTATGACTTAACAGTCATGCCTCTGCCATGGCATGTGTCAACTTATTTGTGGTCCTGCAGGGGAGTGACATGTGCTACATGCACACCATAGTGGCGCTGGCTATCAGGACATGGGTGCATCATGGTGTCTGTCGCTGGTATGCATCACATGCATTTCCTATTTGACTCTGGGCATCCCTTTCATCCGGAAACCTGTACTGACTCAGTGGCAAGAGCTGTGATGTGTCCACACCGTGTCCTCTGCACTGTCCAACTACTGTGTACTTGGTGCATGTGTCCACACTGGGGTGTTGCAATCCAACAGACACCAGACAGATGGGTGCAAGGCCATGTGGGATGTGAGTGCCATGCTTGGCATCAGACTGACAATTGGCTTCTCCTGTTCAGTTAGGGCACTTTTAGCAATGTACAACTAATGATGCCAGGGCTTGCTCTGTGATGTGCTGTGCTCACAGTGGTGTGTGCGCTTGGTGCAGGTGACTGATGTCTGTCTGTTTCCCATTGTTTGCAGATACATCCACGGCCACGGAAGGGGACAGCTCCACGGACCAGGAGGAGCCAGAGAGCCAGACTGGGTCAGCAGCCGAGGAGTGGTCGGAGGGACCCAGTGGCACGGAGGGCGAGGGGAGCCACACCGAGGAATCCTCAGCACCATCCACCTCAGCTGAGGACCAGAGCAACTCGGAGGATGACTCCCTTGTGGAGGCGGGTGTCAGCAGCCACCACACCCCAGCTAGTGTTGCTGTCCCCGCCACCACCAGCACCACCACCGCCCTCCCATCGGCTCCCATTCCCCAGGTCCGTGGAGGCTCCCATGTTCGGGAGCGTGTCTCCTTTGGCCCAGGCACCGCACCCCCTGCCCCTGTGTCCCCTGCTGCCCTGAGTGAGGAGTCTGTGTACCTCCTTCGCCAGCTCCATGTAGGGCAGACAGCCATGCTGAGTGTCCTCCATGCGCACACCGCACTGTTGACTCAGCTGGTGTCGTTCATGGAGGGCATCTCATCGGGCATGTCTGACCTACAGAGGGGCAACAGGTCCATGGACTCCTCCCTGACGGCAGCAGTGTCCCTCCTCAGACAGTCCCTCACCCTCCTGCCTCTGCTCCATCCACACTCCCCAGCACCTTGCCCGTCCCAAGCACACACACACCGGCACAGGCACACACCAGCACACACACATCCAGCACACAGACACACACGCCACAAACTAAACGCACACGCACGCACAGTCAGGGGACTGAAACCAGACTCACAGGGGATGGGGCCCTGGTACACACACACGCATCCACGGGCACTGCGCAGTCCTCAGTTGCCTCTCCCTCCAAAGCACCCTCCTTGCCTCACCTGCAACCCCAAAGACCCAGCGCCTCTTCCTCAGTGACCTCGGCCTCTTCCCCTCCGATCCAGCTGCCCCAGCATCCAGGGGGAAGAGGAAGCCCCCCACACGGAGCAGAGTGCCCTCGCCCCCGGACACCCTCCCCCAGGCGCAGACAGACTGAGGCCCCCACCCGCAAGTCCCCCGGGAGTGGTAAGAGCAAGACCCCGCCGCCGCCCTGCAGCTCAAGCACCAGGTCACCTTCCTCCATCCCTCAGGCCCCCACTCCACAGGTGCCCCCGCCACACCCTGCCCCAGGTTCCCCCACCCACAGATATACCATCCCCAAGAGGCTCCGGCCTTCTCCCCTGCCACTTGCTCTCCCGGCACCACACCCCCGCTGCGCTTGTCTGTGCCACTGATGTGGTGAGGGTGTCCTCCCCTCTGTCCAGCCCACCTTGCCTGTTCCCCATTCTCCTCCCCTGGTGGTAGGCACTGCAGTGGAGTCCACTACCACCCTGTCTGACTTGGGCACTGCAGTGGCGGACCTGTCCACTCCATCTGCAGGGTCCACTGCAGTCGTGCCGGCACCCACAACATCTGAGCCATGCCCCCCAGTTGTGCCGGCACACACCATGTCAGACACCTCCACTGCAGTTGTCAGTGGCTCTCCAGCACCCACCACCCCTTCCCTGCTTCCTCCTGGTGAGCCCTGATCCTGTCCCTGCGGTGCCTGGCCTACTCCCCGGTTGCCCCTCCTAGTGGATTGTCCCTGGTTTTGTGCAGGCATGTGTAGGGTGGCATCTGCCACTGTCACCCACTTGTGACTTTGTTGATGGACTGGCCATTGGCCTTTGTTTATGTTCTACCGGACTTCTACTTTTAATGCCACATATGCTGAATAAAGCAACTTTCTGTTCTCTAGTGCTTTTGCTTCTGATGTACATGATGTTGATGATGCTAACAATGCCCTTGCTGCAGTGATGGTGATATTTGGTCTCATGATAATGAAGTGTTACTGTGCAGGAACCCATGTGGTCCAGGGGTTATGTGTCCTATCCTGTGGTGTATCCATGTCATCCATAGCAGCATCTGAGGGTGTCATGTGTTCAGTATTTGGCAATGAGATTTCCTACTTAGATTGGCAACTTCACATCTGTGGCTTCCACCCCTGCACATCTGTTGTGCCTGCCATTGTTCTATTCGTCTACTTCCCTGACCGTGTGGCCATCTCCAGTGAACATGCAGGTTTGGGCATCAATGGGGAAGGACTCATCTGTGTTGTCAGTGCAACATTGCTATACAAGTGTGTTGGATCTGTGCTGATGATTCCGTTGGCACTTCCATGACCAGGCTGATGGGACGGGAGCCCTCATTTGTTGCTAATTGTTGATTGTGTGTCCCATTGCTGCCATGGTATGGTATCTGTTCGCCTCACATCTGCAGTCTCCACAGGGTATCTGCATGTGTGTGCCCATTGGTGCAAATATGTGGGTCTGCATTCGGATGGTCACTTCTGTCATTGTGTCATTGATGATTGTTGACGGTGTCAGCCCCCATGGGTGTTGTTTGTCTGCACATGGCCAAAGTTATGTTTTATTTGCACTGCAGGATTTGGCTCCCCAATTTATGTTGCAATGGGACACATACACTACTTTGCCACTGATGTGTTTGTTGTTCTGTGACCAGGAATCATCCATGCAGTTTGGCAGTTGCACCTCTTACTTTGTCAACACTTGCCTTTTGGTCACTGTGATGATGGGGGTTTGGACCCCATTGCCACAATGTTCAAGATGTGCTGCAGCTATGGACCCCACACTTGCCTTTTGGTCACTGTGATGATGGGGGTTTGGACCCCATTGCCACAATGTTCAAAATGTGCTTCAGCTATGGACCCCACACTTACCTTTTGGTCACTGTGATGATGGGGGTTTGGACCCCATTGCCACAATGTTCAAAATGTGCTTCTGCTATGGACCCCACACTTACCTTTTGGTCACTGTGATGATGGGGGTTTGGACCCCATTGCCACAATGTTCAAAATGTGCTTCTGCTATGGACCCCACACTTACCTTTTGGTCACTGTGATGATGGGGGTTTGGACCCCATTGCCACAATGTTCAAAATGTGCTTCTGCTATGGACCCCACACTTACATTTTGGTCACTGTGATGATGGGGGTTTGGACCCCATTGCCACAATGTTCCAAATGTGCTTCAGCTATGGACCCCACACTTACCTTTTGGTCACTGTGATGATGGGGGTTTGGACCCCATTGCCACAATGTTCAAAATGTGCTTCTGCTATGGACCCCACACTTACATTTTGGTCACTGTGATGATGGGGTTTGGACCCCATTGCCACAATGTTCAAAATGTGCTTCTGCTATGGACCCCACACTTACATTTTGGTCACTGTGATGATGGGGGTTTGGACCCCATTGCCACAATGTTCAAAATGTGCTTCAGCTATGGACCCCACACTTACATTTTGGTCACTGTGATGATGGGGGTTTGGACCCCATTGCCACAATGGTCATGGCCTGCTTAGCATTGTGGGTGCCACACACATATATGTGTGGCACATGTGCTAGGGGTCACATTGTATGTTCAAAGTCATGTTCGGTGTTGTAGGCATTTGACACAGTCTACACACGCTTGTCATGGTGTTGGGGGATGTCTTCTTCTTGCATTCCCTAGTTTGTGGTGTGCTGGTTGTGTCATGCATTGTCCATCCTATGAGTGGGGGTGGTAGTAGTGGTAGGCATCCTGCCCCCTGGCTAAGGGTGGTGGTAGGCATCCAGCCCCCCTGGGTGAGGGTGGTAGTAGTGGTAGGCATCCTGCCCCCTGGGTAAGGGTGGTAGTAGTGGTAGGCATCCTGCCCCCTGGGTGAGGGTGGTAGTAGTGGTGGGCATCCTGCCCCCTGGCTAAGGGTGGTAGTAGTGGTAGGCATCCTGCCCCCCTGGGTGAGGGTGGTAGTAGTGGTGGGCATCCTGCCCCCTGGGTAAGGGTGGTAGTAGTGGTAGGCATCCTGCCCCCCTGGGTAAGGGTGGTAGTAGTGGTAGGCATCCTGCCCCCCTGGGTGATGGTGGTGAGTGGTAGGCATCCTGCCTCCCTGGGTAAGGGTGGTAGTAGTGGTAGGCATCCTGCCCCCTGGGTGAGGGTGGTAGTAGTGGTAGGCATCCTGCCCCCCTGGGTAAGGGTGGTAGTAGTGGTAGGCATCCTGCCCCCTGGGTGAGGGTGGTAGTAGTGGTGGGCATCCTGCCCCCCTGGCTAAGGGTGGTAGTAGTGGTAGGCATCCTGCCCCCCTGGGTGAGGGTGGTAGTAGTGGTAGGCATCCTGCCCCCCTGGGTGAGGGTGGTAGTAGTGGTAGGCATCCTGCCCCCCTGGCTAAGGGTGGTAGTAGTGGTAGGCATCCTGCCCCCCTGTGTAAGGGTGGTAGTAGTGGTAGGCATCCTGCCCCCTGGGTGAGGGTGGTAGTAGTGGTGGGCATCCTGCCCCCCTGGCTAAGGGTGGTAGTAGTGGTAGGCATCCTGCCCCCCTGGGTGAGGGTGGTAGTAGTGGTAGGCATCCTGCCCCCCTGGGTGATGGTGGTAGTAGTGGTAGGCATCCTGCCCCCCTGGGTGAGGGTGGTAGTAGTGGTAGGCATCCTGCCCCCCTGGGTGAGGGTGGTAGTAGTGGTAGGCATCCTGCCCCCCTGGGTAAGGGTGGTAGTAGTGGTAGGCATCCTGCCCCCTGGGTGAGGGTGGTAGTAGTGGTGGGCATCCTGCCCCCCTGGCTAAGGGTGGTAGTAGTGGTAGGCATCCTGCCCCCCTGGGTGAGGGTGGTAGTAGTGGTGGGCATCCTGCCCCCTGGCTAAGGGTGGTAGTAGTGGTAGGCATCCTGCCCCCTGGGTGAGGGTGGTAGTAGTGGTAGGCATCCTGCCCCCCTGGGTAAGGGTGGTAGTGGTAGGCATCCTGCCCCCCTGGGTGATGGTGGTAGTAGTGGTAGGCATCCTGCCCCCTGTGTAAGGGTGGTAGTAGTGGTAGGCATCCTGCCCCCTGGCTAAGGGTGGTGGTAGGCATCCAGCCCCCCTGGGTGAGGGTGGTAGTAGTGGTGGGCATCCTGCCCCCTGGCTAAGGGTGGTAGTAGTGGTAGGCATCCTGCCCCCCTGGGTGAGGGTGGTAGTAGTGGTAGGCATCCTGCCCCCCTGGGTGAGGGTGGTAGTAGTGGTAGGCATCCTGCCCCCCTGGGTGAGGGTGGTAGTAGTGGTAGGCATCCTGCCCCCCTGGGTGAGGGTGGTAGTAGTGGTAGGCATCCTGCCCCCTGGGTAAGGGTGGTAGTAGTGGTAGGCATCCTGCCCCCTGGGTGAGGGTGGTAGTAGTGGTGGGCATCCTGCCCCCTGGCTAAGGGTGGTAGTAGTGGTAGGCATCCTGCCCCCTGGGTGAGGGTGGTAGTAGTGGTGGGCATCCTGCCCCCTGGGTAAGGGTGGTAGTAGTGGTAGGCATCCTGCCCCCCTGGGTAAGGGTGGTAGTAGTGGTAGGCATCCTGCCCCCCTGGGTGATGGTGGTAGTAGTGGTAGGCATCCTGCCCCCCTGTGTAAGGGTGGTAGTAGTGGTAGGCATCCTGCCCCCCTGGGTGAGGGTGGTAGTAGTGGTGGGCATCCTGCCCCCCTGGCTAAGGGTGGTAGTAGTGGTAGGCATCCTGCCCCCCTGGGTGATGGTGGTAGTAGTGGTAGGCATCCTGCCCCCCTGGGTAAGGGTGGTAGTAGTGGTAGGCATCCTGCCCCCTGGCTAAGGGTGGTAGTGGTAGGCATCCAGCCCCCTGGGTGAGGGTGGTAGTAGTGGTAGGCATCCTGCCCCCTGGCTAAGGGTGGTAGTAGTGGTAGGCATCCTGCCCCCCTGGGTGAGGGTGGTAGTAGTGGTAGGCATCCTGCCCCCTGGGTGAGGGTGGTAGTAGTGGTAGGCATCCTGCCCCCCTGGGTGAGGGTGGTAGTAGTGGTAGGCATCCTGCCCCCTGGGTGAGGGTGGTAGTAGTGGTAGGCATCCTGCCCCCTGGGTAAGGGTGGTAGTAGTGGTAGGCATCCTGCCCCCTGGGTGAGGGTGGTAGTAGTGGTGGGCATCCTGCCCCCCTGGCTAAGGGTGGTAGTAGTGGTAGGCATCCTGCCCCCTGGGTGAGGGTGGTAGTAGTGGTAGGCATCCTGCCCCCCTGGGTAAGGGTGGTAGTAGTGGTAGGCATCCAGCCCCCCTGGGTGAGGGTGGTAGTAGTGGTGGGCATCCTGCCCCCCTGGCTAAGGGTGGTAGTAGTGGTAGGCATCCTGCCCCCCCTGGGTGAGGGTGGTAGTAGTGGTAGGCATCCTGCTCCCCTGGGTGAGGGTGGTAGTAGTGGTAGGCATCCTGCCCCCCCTGGGTGAGGGTGGTTGTGGAGGTGGGCATCATGCCACCCCTGGGTGAGGGTGGTAGTGGTGGTAGGCATCATGCCACCCCTGGGTAGGGGTGGTGGTGCGCATTCAGGCCCCTGTGTGCATATGTGGCATTGGTGATGGGCATCCCGCCCCTATGGTGCTGCTGTTGCTGGTGTAAGTATATTCAGCATCCCCGTGTGTGTGTGTGATGTGTCGTGTACGTGTTGTATGTGTTTTGTGGTTGGTGTCTGGCTTACCTTCTGCGCCGTACGCGTCCGTGCCTGTTCCGGTAGTAAATGTAGAATATTGGTATGATCGGGACGAAGGGATTCATGGTTGGTTCGTGGTCGCTCGTCCTTCTCGTTGCTTCGCGTCGCCCTCGCCGCTTCGCCTCGCCCTCGCCGCTTCGCCGTCCTCGCCGCTGGCGTGTTCGCCTCGTAGCCGTGGATCGTGTTGTGGCGCGAATCGGAGCTTATGTGCGCCTCTCCCGGATGCTTTGACGTGCCGTGCGTAGCGACGGGTTCGGGCGCGTACGGAAAGCGCATCGTACTCTGTCCGGCCGGACGGGGCTGCATTTTTCCTTCCGTGCGACTCGATTCGGCGTTTCCGGATTCGCCTCGGTCGGAGAACAGGACCTGGTTTGGGTGAGTACGGCTCGGCCGGATTTTTTGCTGTTGTGCGCATCGTACTTGCTCGTTCGGTGTACTGTACGGATCGGTCGGGAAACAGGCTTTCGCATGGCTTTTTTCCCGACCGAATGGTATTGGGTGCGCCTCCGACCGAGATCGGAATCGGCCCCTCAGATGCAAAAGTAAGCAGATAAGAGTGGACATGACAGTTTTCCATATGCATATGTCTGCATGCATTAGTCTCACATATTCAGCTAACATTTGATAATAAACATTGTAACCAAATATACTTTCAGAATCTTCTTTATGAGAAAATCAAGGCAGGGAAAGAAAAATCTGTCTCAGTTCAGTTTTCCACTTTGTTAGTTTGAATTGCGCTCTACTCTACGTTCTCTACCCTATCCCAAAATCTAAAGCAATAGTCATTGTCTTCAGCTCAATATCTATCGGCTTAATGGTCCTCTATTTGTTGGCCTAAGCTACAATTATATTTTTTTTTAAAGGCTCGCCAGCATGCTTTAAAGTCATCTAAGTCTGAGTCACTTTTCACAAAGTCCAGTCAGGGCTTGAGTACTTTTGCTTTGTTTTCTTACTCTCTTCTGCCTTTTTAAGTCGAGCATTCGAGACCACCTGTATATACTTTAGTATATACTTATATGTGTATGTACTTTGTGGGCTCTGGAGATCAGCTCTAGGACTTGTCTGATTCCGCTTAGGGACTTTTTTTCTGTTCAACTGCCTCTATTTAACTGTCTTGATAGAAAACGATCAGCAGAGGTCAGTAAAATACCAGAATCACTTTAGAAATTCTCTAGATTTCAGTCCATAGAAATTGTCTTCCACGAGCACCCGTAGACAATAATATTTTTTTCAAATCTTGTATTTTCAGTGATATGACCACCGAAGGCCCTGATTTTATATTAAAAACAGAGCTTTGGACTATACCATTTCCCGCTGAAAGGCAATATTTCTCTCCATGTGTTCCCATACCTGGCGTGTCACGCAGTGTGGTGCTTACTTTCCCTCCATGTTAAAGAACAGTAGATGTTTCAGCACCCAGGCTAATGTGCTGCATAGCTAAATACATATAAGGTCCCCAAGGCGAGACCGATTGCATCGCAAATGCTTGTTTATTCGAATCACTGACAGAATTTCGACAACAGAAATGTCGACCTACAAGAATATCGTGACAAAAATATCGTTGTCAATAATATCGACCTCCTATCTACATAATGGTAAGTACAAAGATATCGAGAAAAAAATATTGTTGTTAAAAATATCGTTGTTAAAAATATCGTTGTTAAAAATATCTTTTTTTTAAATGTTTAAAAAATAATGTAAAATAAATTAAATAATACATATAATTTAAAAAAAACCAGTTAGAATTATTAAAAAATGTTTAAAATTATAAGTAATAAATATAATGTAAAAATAAATTAAACATACATATATATAACATATAATATATATATTTACTTAATAATATTAATAAATAATTATTTTAATAAATTATAAAATGTTAGAAACATATTAAAAATTATAAATACATATATATATACATACACCTGTAAAATAAAAATAAAATATATATATAATAAATTAAAATATTAAAATATTTTTTTTTTTTTAAACCACATTATACACTACATTAACTGCAACAGTAGGGAAAATGTTGGATAGCGAAGGGGATAAAATTACTATTCCCACTCCAGGGAGTGCAACAGTAGGGAAAGTGTAGGATAGCGGAGGGGAATAATTTCCTATTCCCACTCCAACGAGTGCAACAGTAGGGAAAGTGTTGGATAGCGGAGGGGAATAATTTACTATTCCCACTCCAGCAAGTACAACAGTAGGGAAAGTGTAGGATAGCGGAGGGGAATAATTTACTATTCCCACTCCAGCAAGTACAACAGTAGGGAAAGTGTTGGATAGCGGAGGGGAATAATTTACTATTCCCACCCCAGGGAGTGCAACAGTAGAGAAAGTGTTGGATAGCGTAGGGGTAAAAATTACTATTCCCACTCCAGGGATAGCAACAGTAGGGAAAGTGTTGGATAGCGTAGGGGTAAAAATTACTATTCCCACTCCAGAGAGTGCAACAGTAGGGAAAGTGTTGGATAGCGGAGGGGATACAATTACTATTCCCACTTCAGCGAGTGCAACAGTAGGGAAACTGTTGGATAGCGAAGGAGTAAAAATTACTATTCCCAGTCCAGGGAGTGCAAGAGTAGGGAAAGTGTTGGATAGCGGAGGGGAATAATTTACTATTCCCACTCCAGTAAGTACAACAGTAGGGAAAGTGTTGGATAGCGGAGGGGAATAATTTACTATTCCCACTCCAGGGAGTGCAACAGTAGGGAAAGTGTTGGATAGCGGAGGGGATAAAATTACTATTCCCCCTCCAGCGAGTGCAACAGTAGGGAAAGTGTTGGATAGCGTAGGGGTAACAATTACTATTCCCACTCCAGCAAGTGCAACAGTAGGTAAAGTGTTGGATAGCGAAGGGGAATAATTTACTATTCCCACTCCAGCAAGTGCAACAGTAGGGAAACTTTTGGATAGCGGAGGGGAATAATTTACTATTCCCACTCCAGGGAGTGCAACAGTAGGGAAAGTGTTGGATAGCGTAGGGGTAAAAATTACTATTCCCACTCCAGGGATAGCAACAGTAGGGAAAGTGTTGGATAGCGTAAGGGTAAAAATTACTATTCCCACTCAACCTACAAGAATATCGTGACAAAAATATCGTTGTCAATAATATCGACCTCCTATCTACATAATGGTAAGTACAAAGATATCGAGAAAAAAATATTGTTGTTAAAAATATCGTTGTTAAAAATATCGTTGTTAAAAATATCTTTTTTTTAAATGTTTAAAAAATAATGTAAAATAAATTAAATAATACATATAATTTTTAAAAAAACAGTTAGAATTATTAAAAAATGTTTAAAATTATAAGTAATAAATATAATGTAAAAATAAATTAAACATACATATATATAACATATAATATATATATTTACTTAATAATATTAATAAATAATTATTTTAATAAATTATAAAATGTTAGAAACATATTAAAAATTATAAATACATATATATATACATACACCTGTAAAATAAAAATAAAATATATATATAATAAATTAAAATATTAAAATATTTTTATTTTTTTAAACCACATTATACACTACATTAACTGCAACAGTAGGGAAAGTGTTGGATAGCGGAGGGGAATAATTTACTATTCCCACCCCAGGGAGTGCAACAGTAGAGAAAGTGTTGGATAGCGTAGGGGTAAAAATTACTATTCCCACTCCAGGGATAGCAAGAGTAGGGAAAGTGTTGATAGCGTAGGGGTAAAAATTACTATTCCCACTCCAGAGAGTGCAACAGTAGGGAAAGTGGTGGATAGGGGAGGGGAATAATTTACTATTCCCCTCCAGCAAATTACTTAGCATTAATTAACAAACAATCAATTAATTAAAAATAATTTACCTCCCACCATATTCCCCTATAAATGACACCACCAATGTCGTAAAGCATGACACAAATAACATAATTAATTAACAATTAATTACTCAATTAATAACAACTAACAAGCAAATTAAAACCAATTAATAATAAATTAATTCACACAATTAACACTATAAAACAACATTAAATAAATATTATATAAAAATATTAATTAATTAATTATAATTAAATTACTTCCCACCCTACTCCCTATAAACCCACAACCCGCTCCTAAAAGAATGACACAATTAACATAATTAACAATAAATTATTAATAATTAACAACCAATTAATAACTAATTAATAATAAATTAATTTCCACATTAACAATATAAAATAATAAATACATAAATATTAATTAATAAAAAATATTAATTAATTAATTATGATTAAATTACTTCCCACCCTACTCCCCTATAAACCCACAACCCACTCCTAAAAAATGACACAATTAACAGAATTAACAATAAATTATTAATAATTAACAACCAATTAATAACTAATTAATAATAAATTAATTTCCACAATTAACAATATAAAATATTAAATACATAAATATTAATTAATTAAAAAAATAATGAATTAATTATAATTAAATTACTTCCCACCCTATTCCCCTATAAACCCATAACCCGCTACGGAACTAAAACGCAAAATGTAATTTTAAAAAAATTAATAACTTCTAAAAATTATTAATACATTTATTATAATTAAATTACTTCCCACCCTATTCCCTATAAACCCACAACCCGCTACGGAACTAAAGCGCAAAATTTACTTAAAAAAAATAATAACTTCTAAAAATTTAACACATATATTAAAAAACAAATGCAATATTTACACAAAAAAATAGAACACATACATTTAAAATACACACTAAAATACATAACACTAACTAAAACAACGATATTTTTAACAACGATATTTTTGCAAATGATATTAATGACTTCGATATTTTTAAAAACGATATTACTTACCTTAAACTCAATATTCTTGACAACGATATTCTGACAGTCGATATTCTTGTATTACAATATTTTGCACTCGATATTAGTGCAAGTCGACATTTACAACTCAATATTATGTCTGTTTACTGTTTATTCTGGCTGGTCAAAGTCACTAAGCTCCACTTGTTCTGAGTAGTTTTGTTCTTCTAGCTTCCTCTCCTCTCCGATAGTCTCCTCCTTAATTTCATAGGTACCCTCCTCTTGCTTTCATTCTTTGGGCATTCATCTTCATGATGCACTCTTTCCTTCGAAATACTTGTTGCTTCTGGTTCATGCAACATAGTTTCGCCTTCAGAACCTGAATGTACCCCGTTGCACTTCCCACATCATTTACAACTGGTGGTGCGCTAGTTTCTGTGTAATTTATCTACCTTTTCCAGGACTTGCCACGGACTCTGCAGGACTAAAGCCTCAAACCTCAGTTCTGGGTTTCTTTTTAGATTGGAGACCCTGATATTTCACCTGGGCTCCGCCTCTGGCTTCTGTTCAGGTGACTGGTACTGCATACAGTCAGGTCAGACTTCTTCTCCTTCTCCCTCTGATGCCTCAGAAACTTTGAATCGAGCTGGACTCGGAGAATCAGTGGGAGTTGTTCCCACCTCTTTCTCTGAACATGTCACTCACATCGTTTGCTAGGAAGGCCCACTCATTTCACAGCCATGTTGGTCACAAAGATTACTCTGTAAGGTCCTTTCCAGGGCTCTTCCAGACAAGACTTGCACACATGCTTCTTCATAAGAACCCAATCCCCTGGGTTCAGATTGTGACATGGGTCAGACCTGACAGCTGGAGTCGCCAAGGGGACCTGGTGAGAGATAGAACACACAACATCAGCCAGTCCTTTGCAATAGTCAAGGACTATGTTATCTATAATATCCACAAGGGCAGCTGCAGGAATAGAAGGAATGTTCATGGCTCACCTCATGTTCCTTTCTAATGAACTATGCACTTTAAATAAAGCACAAGATCCTGAGTGCACGTCTTGGACTTTTGTTTGGTCACAAAATTCAGCTACTGGCCTGCTTACCCCAGTGCACATTCACATGCCCTCACACACAAATATATATATCGTACACATGCTTGCAGGCAGACACACAAACATTGGAAGGCAATGTAAGCTGCGACTAGCATCCCACTGTACTTTGAGATCAAGGGGACTCTAACATTGCCAGCCTCAATAGGTGGTCACAGAGAGAGTAAAGTCCCCTGTAGGGCAAGGATGGCGTTCTGCTCCAACCTCGGCCCATCCAGCCCTGAAGGAGCAGCACTCGGTGCACTTAAAGGCGCAACTGTTATTTGCTGTTACAGAGAAATTACAGTCCTCCACGCTGCAAGAAATTGCAGTCTTCCGCGCTGCAAGAAATTGCAGTCGTCCGCGCTGCAAGAAATTGCAGTCCTCCGCGCTGCAAGAAATTACAGTCCTCCGCGCTGCAAGAAATTGCAGTCCTCTGCGCTGCGTAAAACTCGAAGATCTTGAAATGGTTCATTATTTTCTTGTTTAAAAAAATGACTGTTAATCAAATGCATTTAATGGGTATATCTGGATAATTGCCTTGTGAAAAAAGATTGTTTGGCGATATCTTTGAAAAAAAAATCAGTGGGATGGAGGCGACGGATAAACTACCCTCTAGTGTCTTATGTAACCCTGGGCGGTGAACTACGCTACGCTCGCGGAGTTTGCGGAGTTTTGGTAACTTCGCGATTCGCGTAGAACGCGAAGTTACTGAGCACTACGCAATTTGCAGCGTAGTGTAGCTGTTTTTCTTCTTCGAGCGGTCAATATGCGTTCTCGCGCGCGCGGTAACGACCTACCGTGATTCTGCGTTCGCCGACGCGATTTCCTATCCGTTCGCGGGCGCCACGAGATTTGGAATCCGGCCGCACGATCCCGCGAGAGTGTGCGAACGCGAACACGTCATTCGGACGCGCGATCTGACTTCCGGCGGCAGTGTTGGTAAGATCGCGATCCCGAACACGAAGAAACTACAATCTGGCGAAGAATATCTCTCGAGCATCATAAAACCTTCTCGAAAATGATTATTTTGCTCCAAAAAACTCCTCAGATTGTGATTTGGCTGTAGTTTTTTGTGCAAGGAGTCCTTTTTCTTTTTTTACTTTTTTTTTCAAGAGGAAGGAAGTGCCCCTGAGTCTCCAACTTCCTGTTCCTGTCCAGCAGGCTCCTCCCAGTGCTTTGTCCATGTGCTGTTCACTTTCATTTGGATTTGGAGCTGGAAGGATCACTTTTTGTGTCTGTCTGCTGCATCATATCATTGGATTGGATTTGAGGACTTTTGGATTTGAGATTTTACAAGTAAGTTGGAGAATTGGTGTACTTGTTTGTTTGATTGGGGCTTGTTTGTACCTACATTTTTTGGGGATTTTCATCGTTTTTAAAATTTATTGTTGTGGCCTGGGTGGCCTGTAGTTTCAGTAGGGGCCTAGTTGTTTTTCTTTGATTGAAATTTCAGCCAGTAGGCCCAGAGGTACCCATGGGTGCATGTTTCTGTGGTGTCTGTTGAATTTAAACATCATGTAGGGCATGGATGGCATTGGATTGAATTGCTAAATGTGGTTTTTGGGGTGTATTTCACTTTTTGGGTGTGTGTTAATAAATAAATACCTTTGTTGGATGTGTGTGTGTGCTTGTTGTGTAACTTTCCAACCTTTCGTAGCCCTGTGGATTTTCGTTTTTGCATTTTTGTATTAAAGCTGTGTTGTTTAGCAGGCCTCCTTTGTCTGGTCATATTATAGGCCTGCTTGAGTTCATTGTTTTCCATGGCCTGTTGTGACTGTGAGTGACCATGTGGCTTGGGGCCATTTTGTGGTGGTAGTTTAGTAGTGTGCTGCTTTTTCCATATAGGCCTGCATGTCTTTTCTTTGTTCCCCTTGGCTTATGCTTGTTGTTGTTGTGGCCTGGCCATGTGGGTGGCGGCCATTTTGTGAAGGCAGGCAGTGTGCTTTTGCCATAGGCTTGCATTGTCTGTCTTCCATTTCTTTTTGTTGTGGGTGGCTAGCGGCCATTTTGTGGAGCCATCCAGGCAGTGTGCTTTTGCCATAGGCCTGCATTGATTGTCTGTCTTCACTTTCTTGTTATTGTGGGTGGCCTGGCCATGTGGGTGGCGGCCATTTTGTGGAGCAAGGCAGTGTGCTTGCTTTTGCCATAGGCTTAAGCTTGTGGCCTAGTCTGCCAGTAGGCCCAGAGGTAGTCATCGTGGGTGCATAAAACTGTTTCTGTGTTGTCTGTTGAATTTTAACATCATTTAGGGCATGGATGGCATTGGATTGAATTGCAAAATGTGGTTTTTGGGGTGGTATTTCAGTTTTTTGGTGTGTGTTAAATAAATAGGCCTTTTCAGCCAGTAGGTAACCCTGGGCGTTCAGCTCGCGGACTTTTGGCAACTCCGCACTGCGCGACAACGCGGACTTATACTTTTTTTCTTCTGTGCACGCTCAATATGCGTTTTCGCGCGCGATAACGACTTTTTGTGAAGATCGCGATGCCGAACACGCAGAATTTACAATCTGGCGAAGAATATCTCTCGAGCAGCATAAAACCTTCTCGAAAATGATGATTTTGTTCATTTTGCTCAAAAAACTCCTCAGGTTGTCATTTAGATGTAGTTTTGTGAGCAAGGAGTCATTTTTCTTTTTTTTACAATTTTTTTAAAGAGGAAGGAAGTTCCCCAGAGTCTCCAACTTCCTGGTCCTGTCCTTTGTCTTCACTTTCTTGTTATTGTGGGTGGCCTGGCCATGTGGGTGGCGGCCATTTTGTGAAGCCAGGCATTGTGCTTTTGCCATAGGCCTGCATTGTCTGTCTTGTCTTCCTTTTCTTGTTGTTGTGGGTGGCCTGGCCATGTGGTGGCGGCCATTTTGTGGGACCAGCCACTGTGCTTTTGCCATAGGCCTCCAAGCTTGCGGCCTAGTCTGCCAGTAGGCCCAGAGGTAGTCATCATGGGTGCATAAAAACTGTTTGTGTTGTCTGTTGAATTTAAACATCATTTAGGGCATGGATGGCATTGGATTGAATTGCAAAATGTGGTTTTTTTTGGGGGTCTATTTCACTTTTTGGGTGTGTTAAATAAATGCCTTTTTTGCGTGTGTATGTGTTGTTGTTGTGGTTGTTGTGTAACTTTCCAACCTGTTTTTAGCCATGTGGATTTTAGTTTTTGCATTAAAGCTGTGTGTGTTGTTTATCAGGCATCCTTTGTCTGGCCATATAGGCCTGCTTGAGTTCATTGTTTGCCGTGCCTTGTGCCTGTGAGTGACCATGTGGCTGGGGGCCATTTTGTGGTGGTAGTTAGTAGTGTGCTGTTTTTGCCACATAGGCCTGCGTGTCTTTCCATTGTTCCTCTTGTCTTACTGCTTCCAAATCCATCCCCATTGCCAGCTGCAGCTCCCTGATGCTGCATCCATCCCACGTGATGCACAAATTTAGGCCAAACAGGCTCCACTACATTTTTGTTTTTGTTCTTTGCTATTCTTATTCTTCCTGAGTGTACACAGTACACCAGGAAAGCCCTGGCCTTGTTGTCAAAGTCTCATAAATGGCTACACTGTTGTTGTTCACTGAGTTTCTAAAATTTAATAATTGAGACAACCACACACTAAGTTATATATTATATTAGTTTGATTTGTGCTATCGTTTGACTGATGTTCTTCTGGCTTTTTTGCTTTTAGGTGCACAAAAGACTGAGGAGGAGGTGTGTCATCATTGCCCGTTGTACTGCCAGACAGACGTCCTGCTGCTGTACACGACGTGACGTGTGACCTGACCAGACATCTCTGCAACTTGTGCAACTGAGTGCTGCTGACATCTGAAGAAGATGGGCCCAAAGAAAGCAGGTACCAGGTCCTCCAGTACCAAGAAAGTTGCTATTGAGAAGAAGGAACAGAAGAAGGAAGTGACACTTAAGTCTGGTGTGCCGCCCAATACCTTTTTGGGAAAAAAAAATGACGCCTGCAGCAGCGGTGTCCGGGGGCAAGCTGGGGGCAGCACCTCCGCATCAGTGGGCCCAACCCACCAACCCAGGCCCAAGCACATGAGTGTGGAAGAGGTAGCCAGCCTAATGGTGGAAAGCAGTGATGCTGAGCCTGAGATAAACTTATCGCTATCTCAAAGTAGTACCCAATCAACGCAGGAGGAAACACAGCAGATAAGTGGTCAACAACAACAGCCGCAACCACCGCCCGCAATAGTAGTTGTTGTTCCTCCCGAAGTAGGGGCAGTTCAGGAAATTGAGCCTCATGCAGAGGTAGAAGAAGAGGAAGCCACTCATTCAGAAGATCCATTGTCTTCCAAATCCCCAGCAAGGAAAAGGAGGGTTAGTCCATCAAGTTCTTTGCCAAGCCCCCTTCTGATGATCTAGATGCCACTTGGAAGCCACAAACTGAGTCTGAGAGGGAGACACGTCCCAAGACCAGGCTAGGGAAAAGGAAGGTTCCAGAAAGCCTTACACTTATGGAGGTCGATGTAGAACAGCAGGATGATGATGATGAGCCAGTCATCACGAACATCACTCCCGGCCCCGAGGAGATGGAGACCAACATTATTACCCTATCCAAAATCGCTGCGAGGGATGTAGCACGCATACCTCCAACACAGGTAACACCAACACGACCTACAGCTTCCATATTTGCATTAGCAAAGGCCCGGCAGCGACCTACATCCAGCACAACCACCACCTCAGTAGAAGTAGGTAGTGGTACAGCACAGAGTCAAATTCAACCCACACCCTCCAGTTCATCCGGCATTGGAAGTGGCACCTCCAGCAGGAGGCAAAAGTTAAGCTCCCCAGTTTGGGACTTCTTTACGGTTAGCGAAAAGGAGGAGAACATTGCTATATGCTCCATTTGTAATACCTCTGTTAGTCGGGGTAAGCTTGGTACAAACTATGGTACCGGAGGCCAAATAACCCATCTGAAAAAACACCACTTGATCAGCTGGGAGGACCACCTTCGCGGCATAAAAACTGCAACCATTGGTGTTGGTGGGGATAAACGAGTAGAAGATCCGATCACGGTGGAAGAGGAAGGACAGGGAGACATTCTCTCTGATAGTGCTACACAAAGTAGCCCTGTCCCCAGCAGTGCAGTGTTATCGTCGCCCACATCTTCAGCAACCTCTCAGTGGCACAAGAGTAAGAGTCAGCCTGAGACAGCAAGGAGTACCGCAATGAAAAGAAGTGCGTTGTTGAGCTTAAGAGAAAGGAAAACCATGCAGCATACCATTATCAGCATGTTTGGGGGGGAGGGCAGTACGAACGCAACCACCCAATAGCACGTTTGTACAATGCGAAGCTGGCTAAAATGTTAGCACTGGACCTTCTCCCTTTTTCTTTTGTTGAAGGGGTGGGTTTTCTGGAATTTGTGACAGCCATCTGCCCAAAATGGCATGTTCCCAGCCGCTACTATTTTGCCAGAGTTGCTGTTCCAGCACTACATCACGACGTGCTGGAATTGCTTGGAAAAGCCTTGAAGCAGAGTGCTGTTCAGAGTATCCACCTGACAACAGACATGTGGACCAGTTGCCAAGCCACTGATTACATGTGCATCACTGCACACTGGATCTCTTTTGCGGGGGTTAGAGAACAGATATCTGCTGGTGTTGACGCTGCTGAGATTTTTCATGCCACTCGCAAACATGCAACTGTAGCCATGTTTGCCATGGAGAAATCTCATACTGCTGCAAACATTTTGGAAGAGTTTAACAGCAAGGTCTTTGAGTGGCTGCGCCCAAGAGGGCTTAACATTGGTTTTGTTGCCACGGACAATGGCAGTAATGTAGTTAGGGCCATGCAAAGATGGTCGCTATTTCAGGGTCCCGTGTTTGGCACACTGCATTAACATTGTTGTTCAAGACTTTCTGAAAAATGAATACAAAGTCAGCAACTTACTGGCCACCTGCAGAAGAATATGCACACATTTCAGCCATTCTTTTAAAGCCCGGAAGCAGCTGAGGGTCATTCAACGTGAGCATAAAATGCCAGTCAAAGCACTCATCCAGGAGGTGCCAACACGTTGGAACTCAACTTATTACATGCTTGATCGTCTGTTTGAGCAGTACATACCACTCAATGCTTATGTCATGCAAAGATTAGGGGATCCTACTGTGAGAGGCATGACCATTGAGATGGGTCAATGGGACCTCGTTAAATGCCTGACAGAGATGCTACTTCCTTTTGAGATCTTCACACGTGAAGTCAGCAGGGAGGACTGTACTATGGGCCAAGCTATCCCATTGTTGCACATGCTAGAGCAACAGCTGAAGGAGGTGTCTGAAACGTACGCAGGTGTGGATGACAAACAAGACGCATATCATTTGGCGGAGTCCTTAGCCGTTCGCTTATCTGAAAATACAAGGATTCAAAATAAAATTGTGTCAGATCCACATTACATTACTGCCACAATTTTGGATCCACGGTACAAAGTATTTCTGAACAGTAAGGCAGTAATTCCTTTTTCAGAAGTGGATGTTGCCAAGTACAAAACTTCGATAGCTCAGCTAGCCATTGACTTTGAAAATGAACGTCTGGTAATTACAGGCCCCCCGCCCCAGGCCATAACAAGTACTACAGGGCATCCAGAGTCAAGTTCTACTTCGGAGCCTGAGGGCAGTGCGTTTGCCTCCCAGCAGTCACCGACACCAACACTACCAATAACATCAACAACAGCAAGAACAGGATCATCCACAGTACAATCGGCAACTGATTGGTTTCTACGGCAGGGGTATGGTAAGTCCAGTGCTGATGCAAAGGCAAAACAGGCCGAGCACATCGGAGCACCCCTGAGCATTGAGCGGACGGTCCAGGCCTATCTGGATGACCCAACAGAGGTCTTCATGGATCGAAACCCATTGGTGTATTGGTATGGGAAAAGAAGCCAATGGACAGTGCTCAGCAGGCTGGCGATAAAGTATCTGGCTTCCCCTGTCACAAGTGTCTCTTCTGAGCGTAGTTTTCAGTGCTGCTGGTGCCATTGTAACTTTGAAAAGGACCAGTCTCTCGCCCAAAAGCGTGGAGAGGTTAACCATGATCAAAATGAATCAGCACTTTATACCACCGGATTACAAAATACGTGAATCACAGCAGGAAGAGGAGAGCGACTTCGATGACGTAAGTAGTGGGTTACAGGACCTACTTCTGTCCGAACCACCAGAGTTTGAGGACGAGCTCCTCTTCCCTGACAACTAGGCTTTCAAATTGTTACTTTCTTCCTTCCTTTATTTGTCTGTGTATCTGTCTTTCTGGTTCAAATCAAATCACAACAAATCCATCACCACCGTCTTCTCTTTTTATTTCCCTATTGGAGTTGCATGTCTGTGCATTTAACTGTCCACTCCTCAGAGTCCTGCTCCATCTTCCTGACTCGCCCTAATTACATTTCCATCAAGCCAGACATTGGAGTACAAGAAATGTTGCCTCTAACAGTCCCTCCATAAGAAGTGAAACGTGACTATAGCTATCCTCCGTTTTGTTTCCGAGCCGAAACTCATCACTGTCCGAAGGCTATCGCCTCTGCAGGCATCCACAACTCTTCACTGTCAGAACTTGGGCAGGCATCCAAAAGTAAACTCATCACTGTCAGAAGGCTACAGCCTCGGCAGGCATCCAAAGCTCATCACTGTCAGGACAGAAGGTACTTGGCAGAGAAAGACAAGACTCTTCGAAGAAACTTGCTGACATTTCTGCAAACTCAATTGACCAGCAATGACCGCTACCCAGGCCGCGGCCCATCACAGCGCTGACCATGTGAACCAACTTAAACTGCGACAAAGTGCCACAGATGAATAAGACGAAAACCGAAACAGCGACTAACAACACTCAAAATGAATGTGGAGTAATAATGAGGCCACTGCCTCGTTAAAAAAACACACACACCTGTCAGAACTAGGCATCTGATGATCTGACAGCCAAAGAGAAGAGCAAGACAGGTAATGATGGCATGCATTGGATGCTTGCTGACTCTGAGCGATTGCTGTTGTTTGTTGTGTTGATGTTGTGCATGAAGTCGAACTCTACTAGTTAATCTACAAAGTGAAAGTGACTCAAGTGACAGTCAATGTTTCCCTTCTTGTTGTTTAATAACCAAATTGTACTCCTACTACTGCAGGTGCAGGCCAATATCCGTTGCAATTTTTTAATATGGAATATGGACTTAATCGGAGACTAGTCACTACAGACTGAGGGGCCGATTCCGATCTCGGCCGGTAGGGCTCCGAATAGGATTCGGCTTTACCGGATCCGATTCGGAGCCCTTTTTCCCGACCGAATCGTACGCGGGTCCGGCCGAGCGAGTACGATGCGACGTACGCCGACCGACTCGTCCGGGCGACCCGACCGCTCCGACCGACTCGTACCTCGGATCGTACCGCTCCCGACCGACTCGCTCGGACCCGATTCGCACCGCGCAATGGAGACGTTTTCCGGCCGGGTAAGCACGATGCGCACCTCGACCGCTCCGACCGACTCGCGCCGTCCGACTCGAACTCGCTGTCGGAGCCGTACTTTGGGGGTCCGTGTCGGACCCCCCTGTCTGCGCGTGCCCGTGCGAGGCGCACACAGGGGGACCCACGGGTCCCCCTACCTGTGCGTGTGACGCCGCGAGCGCTCGCGGCGTACTCGCTGTAGGGGCGCCCTTGTCCGCCTCGCACCCATTGAGGCAATGGGAGCCCGCGTACGCGTTGTACGACCGGGTCCCATTGAGTTCAATGGGAGTCCGACCGACTCGTGTCCGGTGGCATACGAATGCATCGGACTCGTTCGGTCGGACTGCACGGGTCCGATTCGGTCGGAAATCTCTCCGGGTCCGGCTCGGTCGGAGAGATTTCCGGCCCGAATCGGAATCGACCCCTGAGTTGGAGTTGGACAACACGTACCACACCATGATGATGACCATACTACCTTTGCACGCAGTCAGTCAGTTGGATCGGAGATGATTGATGGAATAACTGCGTTTCATGAAGTGGCATAAAAGGTAAACACAACAATTCAACAAGAAAGTAAACACAGCAGACCTACATGTCCATGTAGTGGTGGAGTCGAGTGTAGTCATATGACTGACAGCGGCGCATTGATTTAGTCACTTAATTTTGAAAATGCTAGGTTGCTGTATATGCCTTTTGTCTGGCTCTGTCAAAATTTAAGGTAAATGGAGGTTGGGTCACGGCCTGGTGCCGTGGGCCTGTTCTGTCCTGTTGTTGTTGTAGCTTAATGCTGTAAACAGAATAGACATGATGTATCCAAGCCGCCTCAGTCTGAAAGTGTTCTCTCTTCTCTTCTTGGACTCCACCGTTATTGATGCTTTTTTTTTATTCATTGATTTTTCAATACCCCTTTTGTTTTTCCATCTACACTTACAGGCCGGCCTTTACCCTGTGCTATACTGGGAGAAACAACTCACACTTACCTTACCAATCCGCATCAGGCAGGCAGTGGCACCCAAGATTGATGTGCGGAGCGTCCATGGAAGATAGGACCAAGAGGAATGACGAGATTCAACTCCACAATTTGACCAGGATAATACAGTAACTTTAGTATCATTCATCATTCGTCTTTTAATTAATTTGATTCCTTTTTTCTCTTCAATCATTACGACTGTGTGTTGTGTTGTTGTTTGTTTGCTAATTGACCCCTACAACTATTTTTTAATTTTCTTTGCTATCTTTAAAAGTAAGCCCGGTACAACATGTAATTTGGGTCTCTCTGAGGGCATTCAGGCAAGGCAAATTGCATAGAATATACTGCTGCCCTGTACTGTCTAATTGTCTAGTAGTAGTTAGTAAGTACTACTCATTAACCATCAAGTTATCTTCATCATCATGCAAGCATTTCCTTTTTCTCCCTTTATAGATTTATTGGATAAGATCATGGTCGTCTGCCAAGATTGTGCTTTGCTTTTGTTGTGTCCATGCGTACTGTTTTTCTTTGTCAAACCTTTCCCCAAACCCCCCTTCCCATCCATGCATCAAACCCTAACCCTCTTCCCCCGGGCTATGATTTATATTGAGGTGTGATGTGACTACATTAAATGTACACCAATTGATCACACGCTTGCTGGGGCAGATGTGGTGAAAGCAACACTAATTCAATTTCAAGGCAGGGCGAGGATCTTCTTCTGCTTGCCCACCCATGCTCAGTCTATGTGCAAGCCAATTTTTTTTCCAAAGGGACCTAATACATCATAATTAATTGCCGGCATTGATTGGATTCATCATCAACATCCTACCACACAGCAGTAAAGGTTACGAATTACGATTGTGTTAAGTGACTCACTCGACACAACTACAGTTTGTAACTTCTTGTACTAGGCTGTCCCCGCCACCATTATGTTTTATTGTACTTTAGCAGTTGCAATATTGTTTGTTTGGCAGTCTTCTTCTGTACTGTACTTTACTTCGTTCTACTACTCCTCCCACAGTCTCTCTCAGGCAAGTGACTGTCTCTTTTTTATTTTTTTGCAAATGCTACTGCCAGTGTCTACTACTACCACCACAACCATGGCATCTTCTCCATTCTCTTGGGAAACCATGCAGCCATTGCTGTGCCGAACTTAATCATCATCAATCACAGGTAAGATAAGTTTGGTGGGAGGTATAATGGACTAGGAGGAGAGACTGACAGTACTAGTAGGACAAATAACTCAGTGAGGGGTACCGCATCTATCTGTTTGTGTGTTACATAATCGGCAGATTATTTAAATCAAACACTGGCTGCGGCCCTGCAGCAGCAAGGAAACCATGTGACGTAAATTCGTGAAACAGTAACCCCCCACAAAACATTAACATCGTATGTTTAAGTATAAATATAATTTATTACCCTAACAAAAATAAACTATCCCACACCTGACCCACCCCTCTCCCTAACTCCAACCAATGTCCAAAACGAAAAAGTCCAAACAATGTCCATAAACCCCAATTCCCACCCACCAACGAAAGGAATAAGAAAGGGGCAATCCAACGGGGTCCTACATAGTTCTTAGATTCGGCGGGCTTTCAGGTGTTTGTCCACGAGGATCTTGACCCGCTCCTCTAGTTGCTCCTCTAGGCGTGAAATCCGGAGCATCTGGTGGCGAAATGCCCTGCAGTGGCATCCAGGGTGGGGGGCAGCAGTGCTGGCTGTTAAGGAATTGCGGCGGCGGGCAACTAATTTCGTTGTGCGCACTGCATCGCATTTGGCGGTGCAGTGCGCACACTGAAATTTGCATTATTTATTTTTATGTTTACTTACCTGTATTTGGCCGTAATCCATAGTTTACTACCCCCCACCCTGCCCCTCCCCCTCCCCACATCACCGCCCGGCAGCACTCCCACCACCGACCGCTACTGCATAAGGTACTTTGTTTTGATTGATTGTGTAACCAACAGATAGGCCACCCTTTGCAGGCTGGCTGACACATTTGAAAATAAATTAACATAGGCGCTTGATAACTAACTATACACAATATATATATATGATGTGCTTGCAAACTACTGTGAGTCAACTGTATTCTGAAAATACAACTTGTATTCCCCTCGGCTTTGCTACTCTGGCGCGGTTTCTTTTACATTCTCTTCAAACTAAGACTCTGCATCCAGTGACAGTCTCCACCTATGCTGTCTATGATGAATACATACAGGCATCCATCCATTCTAAGTAAATGTCTATCATTCTTCTTAATCTCTCCACAAACCTTAGTTTGTTTCACCAACAACCACCCATGCGTCCACTCCTTCCTTGCTTGCCTTGGCTTTGAGTTTCACCCAAACACCGCTGATGATTCTTGCTATCCCCAGTATCCACCCATACTGTGTCGCCCACCCAGGCAGGCATCTTCTTTCACCTTCCACCCATCCTTCAACAACACATGCATCTGATTCCTATCTGCCACCTATGCATGCTTCCAACGTATCCTTCTCTGCCAGTCATATTACATCTCGCCCGTCCTTCCTCCTTCCACCCTTCTTTCCCTTTTGTTCAACACATCCATCAAGGTCATCTGATCTGACTTTTAGTCTTCTCCATAAAACTTTCACAGCTGAGTTGGAGTCAGATAGAAGAGGCCATTGGTTACTCAACTCACGCTGCTAATGCTATTGCTCATGCATTGCTAATGCTAAGTAAAGGGTGTCTTCTTCAACCGTTGTATAATGTTCACTACAACTTCATACTTAATAAGTCTCAACAGTACAGTGAGTGAAGTGAACACCCTTCCAGCTAGTGTAATGTCAATAAGTAATGAATATAACTTACCACCGCCCGCCACTGCTGCTGGCTCACCCCCTGTATCTCCTGCAGGTGCCACATCTCCTGCTCCCTCCGGAATGGCCGCATCGCCATCGCCGCTGGCCCCGCCGGCACTGGTGGTCGGTAGTACGCCTAGAAAAAACATTACACATTTTTAGATGCCTGTACACCTCCCCCTATTTATTCGTTTTCACTAGCAAGATTGAAAAAAAAAGTTAATACATACATATACAACATACAACACTAGTCCAAATCGGGTACTAGAGTAGAGTCAGTACACACTAGTAGTGTTATGGTCCCTAGGGTCATTATTATAGTCTACTCTACTCTTTGCAAAGTTAGCCTGAGCCATGCAACCATTTTCGCTTCATGTCTTTTGCGCATGTTACCTCGCAGCTTGTTGTGCAGTAAGACGCCTTTTTGAGCCCACATGAGCTCATACAGCTACTGTCTGAGCGTTGCGTACAAGAGGTCGAAAAACAAGCCACTTTGTTATGGAGTTCGGTTAGTCCGTATTGCTTAGCCATAAGTAACATGTTACACTTTTTGGCATGACTGAGAAATGCTTGCATTATACTATCTAATGCGCACCATTTTTCTCATAACAGGCAGAAGATTCCCTTCTACGAACCAGAGATTTGCAGAGCTTATGAATGATGCATGTAACCAGTACTTCTACGTTCTACGGTGAGGGGTCTCCCAGAATTCGCACAGATCTTTTGTCTTCTATCATGCACTTGTAGCAATGTTTATTGTTTTAATCTTATGCATTTTGCTGTTGGAGCTGGCTGTAGTACACTGAATTTTATAGAACAAAGTACAGAGCTTGTTAGTTGAAAATAAACCTTTTGAACTTACACCTAGACTCTGTGGTATTTGGTGTGGTGGTGGACTTACACGAGTGAGTGAGCGAAAGGGTGTTATGTTCTGGGTTGTGTAATCATTGGGCATCTTCGGGTGGGGGTTCGGGGACTTAATGAGACACTATAGCTAGTCGGTCAGGGGATTGTGGGTTCACTTCTGACTGAGGTGTGAGGAAAGTCCAACCTCCCATCACCAACATCCAATTTTCTTGTGCATAGTTCTGTATGTGGCTGTGCAGAATCCCCACAACAGTAGTAGTATGTACTACTATATCCTATCAAAAATAGTCAAATATCTGGTTGGGCATTTTGTTGGTGGTAATTGTCAAAGCCTCAAGATTAAGAAGACTAGAAGAGGACAACCCAATGGACTGGACTCAGTGGCTAGAGCTATTGGTCAATCTGAGTTTTATTCAAAACCGTAAAATAAAGAGTGGCAAACTGGGCAAGCTTAGCTACAGATAGTAGTAGTACAGAGAGTCATAGTAGCAGAGGCAGTTAGAACTTAGAGGCAGGGATAACCAGAAGTCAAGATCAAAGAAGCTTTTGTAAAAAATAGAATTAGGAAGTGGAACCAGAATTAATAGTTCGGAAAAAATAAGGTGCAGTAAAAGTTAGGGAAATATAATTGTTAATATTAACCACTGGAGGACTTACTGGGGCCAGCAGCAGGGCCCTCGGTAGAGGAGCAGTCCTCTGGTTGTCCCGCCGACTCAGACCCCGTCTTCTTGCCCCTGGGTGCTGCTGATCAGTGATCATGTAAGATATAATAAAGAAAGAGACAAACATTAATGATTGCTGTGAAACAAATAAATTATTTTAAAAAACGCTCAAAAAACATTTTAGGAAACAATAATTGCAATAAAATTGACCTATCTAATCAGATCGACTACTGGCTTGCGGGATTCACGGGCCGTCTACTTAATTATGAACACTAATCCAGTGTTCCATTCTGATTGATTCGAATCCAGAATACTAACTAAGCCTAAGTACCACCTGACCTAGCCCACCTATTCCAAACGGGCCAATTGTTCACTAAGTCTGCATTTCCATTTTTTTTAGCCCTCAAAAATGCATAGATGAGAAGGAGGACACATGCATAAATTTGTGCATACACCAAATTGTTGGTTGGTTGCGTGTCTGATGTTCTGCTACTGACTGGCACTGCTAAGCCTACCACTCACTAAACAAACTACAAAAGGTTCTACTAAGGACTGGAGTAAGAAGCAGCACTCAGTGACAGAGGATGCATCACGCAGACCGCTAAAAAATTATCAACTAATACTAACTAAACCTAGTATTAATCCATCCACCACTATTTGACAGGAGGACAAAGGAAGGACTAGAGTCTCTCTAGCAATAGCATTACCTAACTTAAGTTCTCTAAAGTAAACTCTTACATAATAATCAGCCCAAGCGAGCGCAAAGTTGCAAACAAGTAAGAGTAGCGCCGAGCACCTGTGTCCTACAATCACAGAAGATTTTGAAACGTAATTTACCTGCAATGTAAGCAGCAGTATTCTTGTTATTCGTAAAAAAATTATACACAATACTTATACTACTATATATTAGCTACTCACCAAGCCCCACGACCTCGACACCTAGCAGGTCCAACAGGTCCTGCTCCCGGTCCAGGATGTCTGACCACCGGTGGGCCAGCTGGTTATGGGTGCGCCGGACCCCTGAGCAGCGAAACACTGCCCGGCGCACCTTCGCCCACTGGCTGTGACGCTCCTGGGTAGGGTACCCGGAGCCTGGCCTGCCGCCTGCTGCCAAGGTCAAGGGGAGGTGGCGCTGCACAAAAAAACAAGGGCGGCCACCTCCGCCTCGCAAAAAGCTGCCGGGCTTGCACCCCTGCAGGGCGCAGTCTGCCGCAAGGCAGGCGGCTCTTGGGCGCACGCGCCTTGCCCTTGGAGCCGGTAGTGCTACCCTTCGCCATGGTTCTGGGGTGTGTGAGAGGCGGAAAAGAATAGTTAGAAGGAAAAAATAAAGTTAGGGAAAGAAGTAGGAGCTTAAAGAAGGAAGTAATATAAAACAGTAGAAAAGTAAAAAAAACACAGTAAAAGTAGAAATAAATGCAAAATATAGACTGAGGGACAGAGAGAGATAGATAATAAATTTAAAAAAATTGAAAAACAGTGTAAAAAACTAAGGATTGCAAAGATTGAGGGAGGATAGAAAAGCAGGCCCAGAACCATAGCATAGAGTGAAAAACAAGATGGCCGCGCCCATGGCGACCGCGTGGGTACGTTCGCGCGATATTTCCCCCCGAGCACGCAAAAAGCATCGTGAACACGTACGATGCGTTCCCGAACATGAAATGCGCATCGCGGGCACGCTATACGCGACCCGGAACAGGAAATAAGGCATCGCGAACGGGCGGGACAAGTGAAAAACAAGATGGCCGCGCCCATAGGCGACCGCATGGGCAAGTTCGCGAGATACTATCCCCCAAGCACGCAAACAGCGTCCCGAACATGCACAACACGTTCCCGAAGAAGAAAAATGCATCGCGAACGGGCGCGGCAAGCAGCTACGCACGCTCACGTAGCGCTTTAACAGCTTCGCGTAGCGCGACTACGCGAACTACGCCCAGGGTTAGTCTTATGCAGCTTCGCTGCGCTTGGTGTGTGCAATGAAGATTAGCGGTCCATCATTTTTCCAGGGCTGCTTTACGCTTCTGGACCAGTCAAGCACGGAAAACCAACAATAAAAATTTCACATCCAGTTATAATGGAATGTAAGAATATGTCGTGTCAGGTGGAATAAACCATGTAAACTTGCGTGGTCTTTTCTTAAAGAATTCCTAGCAGCACCTGAGGGCTTAGAGTCCAACACTGCATTACTTTATTACCCAATCTTAAAAGGTAACCTCATAGATGCTGACTCACGCTGATGATTTCAGCTGATTTGTCCTACACCACCCTGCCACTCACCCTTACCTCACTATTCAAGCACCTCACCACTGCTACCCACCGCACAATAATTCAGTTTCAGTGATACAAATAGCTTCAAAAAGATGAGCATGTTCTGCAGGCAGACAGGAGTGGCAAGACAGCGATCTATACTGATGCTGCCAACTAGGGCAAAGACCACAAGCAAGGGAGGCCTTACACAAATTACATGGGGAGAAATGTAAGCTGCTTTAAACATTTCAGAGTTATTGATTTGCAAGATGGGGGTCAGGAGACGGTGGTGTGTGTTCCATAACTATAAAAAAATAAATCACTGTAACCTTTAAGAAAATAATCTTTAGGTGCCTGCTTCGTGAAGGAGGTTCAAATGCAAATAAAGTCCAAGTATCAGCAGTTTGACCACCTTTACCACTTGATTTAATCCTTCCTTCATGCACATTTTTCTACGTCAATCCCTCTTTGAGTGTTGGTCCAAGGAGCAGCTCGAATTGAAGAAACGTGCATTTAGGAAAGGAAAGCACAGCATTTGGGTCTGTGTTGTGGTGTAGCAGTGTTCACTCCATCACAAGGGAAAAGGTCAGTCCTTCTCCTTACATAAATTCATGTTTTAACAGGAAAGTCAGCCCCAGAAAAAGAGCGCCATGTCGGGCAAAGAGCCCCTGCTGCCTTACCCCTGTGAAGGCATTGCACTGAAAGTGACACTACTGTTAACAGTGGTGACTAGATTCCCATTGTCCAAGCCATAATACAACTAACGGTTGGTGGCAGCAGAGAGTCGGGTACTGGTCCATTTACCTGCACCCAACAGCGTGGGTTTCTTACTGGAGATGCAAGTAAAAACAGTGTAATGTGTCATGATTGGCTCCTCACTCTGTGAATGTAAACACTGTATATGATGAATACTTGGACACGTGATAGGCGGGGTGCTCCAGCATGGCATTTCGCATTATGCAGTCCCAGGTCTGCAGGCTACTACAGGTGGCACTGATAGCTCAAAACAGCAAGATGTTTCTTTTCCCTACATGTCCCCTGCACTGCTCTCTCTCCTCGCCCACCCAACCACCCATGTCAAGCCAAGTATTGTGTGTTTGATTCACATCCACCTCAATGGAAAAGGAAGATTTCTTTGCATTGACTTTCCTTGGCTCAAGTCAGATTCAGCTGGTCTGCCTTTGGCCTTCGGCCTTGGACAAGAAATGTGCATGCGCGGGCGCGCGCGCATGCGCAGTTTTCGCAAGGATTACCCGGAGACGGCGAGGAAGAGGGCAGCCCAGGGATGCCGCAGTACAGGTAAGTGGTTTTTATTTTACTTTTCATTAAAGTCTAATTCATTGTTAATAGGGGGGGTGGAGGCGGGTGGCGGAGCGGAGTTCCACGGAGTTTGTTCCCAACTACGTGGACCTCCGCGTAGTCCCGCTACGCCAACTACGCCCAGGGTTACTCTTGTGCATGAAGACAGTGCCCCAATGAAGGAGGAGTGACGCCATGCCTTATGCTGAACTTTGTTGCAAGGCCTATGGCTGGAACCTCCCATGATTTCTTTGATGCTGAGCTTCACATCTGTCACTTAACTCGCCTATCTCATGACATGCTAACCACAAATGACCGAGACCTTGAGTTACAAGGCATGCCAGCTACACAGTCATTGCTGCACCAAAAGACATGAAAAAATACAAACTGTGTGAGTGAAAGCAGAGAACTCTGAGTTTCCCAAAAGGCTTGACAGATCACGCTGGTCATACAGAACCCCATAAACTCTGAAATGTTCCCCACTCCTGACTTCCCCATGTGGATTCACTTTCTATGTCTACTATAAAGTATGAGAGTCAGAGAACACATAGCATTGGGTGGAAATGTTTAAGTGTAGTACAAACTGGCATTATTAATCACATAATTTAAAAGTATTTCAAAACTATCAGTCCCAGTACACAGAGTGATTTTCGCTAAAAAGCTATGACTACCTGAAGGTGTCTCATGTGAGGGGCAGATTTATCAAGGCTTTGCACTGGTGCAGTGGCATACAAAGAGGATGTAGCCTTATGGCTAGAGCGGTTGCCTCGAAGCTGGGGAACTGGGTTTGAGTCTCGGCATCGACGCTCAACATCCTGTGATTCTGGGCAAATCACTTAATCTCCCCGTGCCTAACAAAATGAATATATCCATCTGTAACAAAACTGGTGCTCATGTAAAGCGCTCTGATACCTGATATCTTCGGGTCTAGTCTGCGATATATAAAACTCTATAAAAATTTAAAAAAGTGATGAAACCTGCACAGAGTCTTGAACTGGCATTTACTTTTCAGCACAAATCTTGATTTGCCTCGGAAGGTAGCCCCAAAGTAAAGAGAAGTACTACTTTGCACTACTTTGCTTGAAGGGTGTGTTCTATGGGTGGCATGTGGGCATTCCCAGACAATAGCACATGGATTTTCAAGCAAAGCCCAATCTAATAAAAAAGGTAGACAGGGCTTTGGCTCAAAATGTACACCTCCTCGAGGCAGGCATAACGTTAGAGAGAAACATGTCTCACCATGGTATTTTGTATTGGAAGGGTACCATTCCGGTACAAAAACATATTCTAGACACCACAACTTCATCCTCCAAAGTGATACAATTAGACTCAGAGTGCATGCGTTGCAGCTGTAGCCCTGCCATGTGTAATGTATCTCATAGTAAATTGCAGAGTTTGGTGAAGTTTCTTACATTACCCGTAGATTGTCACACCTGTGTGGCACCTGGTAGGGCGTGACTGCATTGAGTAAATAAAGCAGACTGAGTGCTGCCCAGTTCTTGTTTCTCTGCTGCTTACAGGTGATGTCTGAATTACAAAAGAAACTTGTTCTGCGCTTTTAGCAGTGTTCTGTTATCCTTCCAGGGGTCTCCAACCAGTAGTTCGTGAGCTCCTGTAGCTCTCCAGCTACCTCTAAGTAGCTCACCTGTGTGCAGCCCAGTTTATTAAATTAGAAAACGTTTACTTGGTTGAATTAATATACATATAACAAAATTGAGATTATATAACACTAATAATATTAGTAGCTCTTAAAGCGTTTCATTGAACATAAGTAGCTCTCAGTACAGAAAAGGTTGGAGACTCCTGCTATGCTGCTGATCTCCCCTTTTGGGCCAAATGCTGTGTAGTACCAGCTGCCATGGTGGTAAAGATGCACTGTGCAGCCTAATTCCCTTTATTGAGTCTCAAGAAGATGAAGTGCAGTGCTGAGAGGAGCTGGTCCCTCACCTGGACCATCGACCAACGGGCAGTCAGGACAAAGGGACTCCAGTCATAGTGATCCCAAAGAATGATTACACCTGTGGTCCCTCAGGATAAAAGGTGCTGCCAAACAACAGCAGGAGACAGAAACAGAATGACATACGAAAAACAACCAAAACACACAAGACACTGAGTGGTGCACCTCATCCCTTCCCAAATGTTAGACTCTGACCATGAACACATGTAAGCAATGGGCAGGAACACATAGTGACTAAGTGAGAGGAGATGCTGTAATAGATGCTGCTTGGACTATTATGTGCGTTGGTAAGTGATAACCTAAAATACTACAATGATGCTGTGTAGTATCAAGTACTCTATCCTTGGCACAGTGTCAAGTCTGCCCACCCTACTCAAACGTTCCCTTCTGCACCATGCTGTGGTTCATGCTTCCATGCACACCAGGTGTTTCTCACTCCCCTTTTCCCATGGCTTCTGCATAAGGTCATCTTTATAAAAAAAAAAAGGTGCTGCAACATAACAAAGTCAAGGCACTCGATCAGAAAGAAATGTCTAGCTCGTTAATAAAAAACAAACGACCTCAACTTTTCTCAGGAAATTGTAACATCGTTTACTTTACAATAAACTGAATGTGTGCTACCACAAGCAGATATGCATTTTTTTACCAGAACTTGCATGGCATGTCTGAGAAGCTCCTTGCTTAAGTGGTAACATCAAAATTGTGTTTCCCAGAATACAAAGTTCTTTTGGAAAGCTAAGTCCACACTACCTGGTTTCACACAAGGCATATGGTTACTTGGAGCAATTCTTGGAAACCAGGCAAAACAAAACCGATTGATTCTCCACTAGTTTTAATCCAGCATCCAAGGACAACAGGGTTGTTCGGTAACTCACATCACATGATTAGTCATATACTCATTCCTTCTTAAAATAGTTTATGTTTTTTATTGTAATGTTATATTATGGCTATTTATAGTGCCTTCCATTAACCTTGTAAGGCCTAAAGCGCTTATAACCTATCAACTTCAGTAAAATTGTGATAGTTGGTAATCAAGATTCTTTATGTTATATCATTTATGATCACTACTCCAGCTAAGTGCTGTCCATAATCTAGAGGTCTCAAGTTAGAATGTTGGCAGGGCCTATCCACGTCCATCCATCTGAGGAAAAGGAAATTAATGGTTTTAATTCGTTTTCAAATTATTTCATTGAGAATTGTAAAGATATTGTTGTTTAGAGGTCTTACATTATGGGGGAAGACAATGCGCACATTACATACCTGTCATGCACCCACTAATCTTTGGAACTCATATCTTTGACCAATTGTGGCTTTTGCAGAAAGCTTCGTGCATTCTGGACTGTTTTAAAGGATTTGTTTTTACCATTCAGTTCAACAAAAGGGGATTTATCTAATTACATTAGCATAACTGTTTTTTCAACAACTTTATCACTCGTAGTGACACACATAAAACACATAAAAGGTCCTACATAATAATAATGAATAGTTAGAAATATAACGCATTAATAAATTTAAAATTTGGCAGCTATGAAGCTGGATTATGCTCTTTGAAATCCTGATTTGGCACTCCCTTTAAAATACAAAATTTCGGGCATTCTTTGCAAAGCACATCATAGTGTCACTCCGCCCTGTGAAAGAAGAAATGTCATTAATGTGTTCCACAAAAGCTAAGATATTTAACGGTAGAAAAACATGCAGCCCCCAGACTTTACCTGTCATGTTATGTGTGCCTCTCACTTCCTGCTTTTCATCATTTCTCTGTTGAGGGGGGCAGCCCACTCTTCAAAGGGGCTTCTTCGACACACACCCAGCTCTGACCAAAAGAGAAATTATTTTGGTTCTTTGTAGGCAGCTTCCAAGCGACAGCAGTTTGCTACACATGCACACACTCAAAACATACAGGTGGAGGGGGCCCCCATTAGATCTATAATGCTCCCCCCCACAGTGCGGGGGCTGCAGGGGTGTCCATTATACCCCTGCTAATAATCAAGATGCCGCTTCAGTATGATTTTATGTTAAGCACAAAGGTAACCCCTAACATCCCGAATTTGGTAACTGTTAGGAGAGAGGAGAGAAAGGTAAACTGGAGCGTGACAACTAAAAATGGAGAAAGAGAGAGCATTGAAAGAAAAAAAGGATGGCCATGGAGGAGGAGAAGAAAATTAATTGGCCATAGAGGAAACAAAACTATTGTTGGCTGTTAGAAATGGGGGTCTCTAGTTGGCAATGGTTTGCACCTTTGTTCAAATAGGGACCCTTCCTTCTATTCAGGATAAGGGAGATACACTACTGAAATAACCCCAGCTCACCCCCTTGGTAGCTTGGCATGAGCAGTCAGGCTTATTTCCGCGGCAGTGTGTGAAGCATTTGCATATATCATACAGTAATACAGTGAAAACACTACAAAAGGACACCACACCAGTTTTAGAAAAATAACCAATATTTATCTGTGCAAACAAGACCAAAACGATAAAAGACCAACATACAGTAATCAAAAATGTGCACTTTGCAAGAATGACTTTAAAATGCAGTTCCTTAAAGCCGGTAGCTCCGTCCGGGGCTACCGCGCTGTTGAAAACAACAGAATCCAACAGTTCCAGCTGACCGCGTGGCTGCAGGCCGGCATCAGCAGACTCGTAAACAGTACCTTTGGTTCTGGCCGATCGCGTCGGTGCAGGCCAGTCGTGGCAATCGTCGCGGTTGCGATGTGAAGCTTAGCGATGTTGTGTGCGGTGCCCTCAAGTCGCGGTGCAGGCAGCTGCTCGGTGACGGTCGTCTGGCGGTGTAGGTGAGACCAGGGCTGCGGTGCGAAGCGGGGCAGTGCTCGTTGTGGTTCTGACAGGTAATAGTGCAAGCGACAGTGCCAGTTGATGGGAGCTGGCATCGGTCGGGCTGACTGCGGTTTGGGATGGGGCGGTGCGTCGTGTGACTTATGAGCAGTGCATCCAAGCCACAGTGCAGTCACGGGTGTCGAGGTTAGCGTGCAGCGACGTCGTCAGTGAGAACAGGACGGCAGAGTGAAGCGAGGCAGTGTGGAGTGGGGTGCCCACAGGTTGCGGTGCAATCCGAGGCTCGGTGGCGGCAGCTGTCGTCGTCGTCAGTGAGACAGGGTTGCGGTGCGGCGATGCCTTCTGTGGTGCCTTTAGGACACGGAGCCAGCAGCGGTGTCGGCTGCGTTCCCCCTCTGTGGCAACTGAAACCCACGGTTCCAGATCTGGTACCCAGAGTTAAGTGAAGTCTTTGCTGTCCCTGAGACTTCATGAACAGGAAGCAAGCTCTATTTCAAGCCCTTGGAGATACTCAGCTACAAGTGAAGAAAGTTCAGTCCAGTCCTTTCACTGCCCAAGGCAGAAGCAGCAACTGCATGCCAACACAGCAAAGCAACAACACAGCAAAGGGGCAGTACTCCTCCTGGCAATACTTCCAGCTCTTCTTCTTGGCAGGTCCCTTGATCCAAGCGAGTTCTCTGAAGTCTTTTATCTCCCTGAGACTTCCAACAGGAGGCAAGCTCTACTTCAAGCCCTTGGAGAAAACTCTAACAGCAGGATGATGAAAGTACAATCCAGTGCTTTCCCTGCTCAAGACAGAAGCAGCAAGCAGCAGGCCAACACAACAGAGCACGCAGCCAAGCGGCAGTTCCTCCTGATAGCTTTTCCAGCTCTTCTTCATGGCAGGTTCCTTAGTTCAGCAGTAATCTAAAGTTCTGGGGTCTGGGCCCCAATATTTATACCACATTTTCCTTTGTTCTCAAAAGTCTCTCAGCTCAGTGCAAACCAGTTCTGTCCTCTCTGACCCAGCTTCCTGGCAGGAGGTGGAGACAGCATTGTGCAAGGGAGACAGGGCCTATTCAGGTGCAAGGGAAATCTCCTCCCACCACTCTAAATGCAGACCAGGCCTATTCAGGTGCTAGTGAAACTCCTCCCACTGCTCTGAATGCAGCCCAGGTCTATTCAGCCCAGCACTGACTCATCCAGGAAAGGCAGGACACACCTCGAACCCCCCAGTGGCTGTCTACAGTGAATGCACATCCCCAGCCCCTGTCACTCCAAAGCCAGACAGTCAATCCACAACCCAGCAGAGGCACACAGGATGGCTAAGCAAGAAAATACCCAATTTCTAAAAGTGGTATTTTCAAACACACAACATAAAAATCATCTTTACTAAAAGATGCATTTTTACATTCTGAGTTCAGGCATACTAAACTCCAATTCTCTATCTTGTCCCAATGCGAAGTTATACTTGTAAGATGTTACAAAGTATCTCCCATTCTATCCTATGGGACAGATAGCCTTTCAATAGTGAAAAACGAAATACACTGTATTTCACTATCAGGACATGTCACACACACCAGTACATGTCCTACCTTTCACATACACTGCACCCTGCCCACAGGGGTACCTTGGGCCTACCTTAGGGGTGGCTCACATGTAATAAAAGGGAAGGTTAGGGCCTGGCAAGTGGGTGACCTTGCCAGGTCGACATGGCAGTAAAAACTGTGCGCAGACACTGCAGTGGCAGGTCTGAGATATACTTACATGGCCACTTCTGTGAGTGGCACAACCAGTGCTGCAGGTCCACTAGTAGCATTTGATTTACAGGCCCTGCCACACCTTGTGCACTTCACTAGGGACTTACTAGTAAATCAAATAAGCCAAACATGGAAACACCAATCCATAAACACAATTTACGTGGAGAGCATATGCACTTTTGCACTGATTATCAGTGGTAAAGTGCACAGAGTCCTAAAACCAACAAAAACAGGAGGCCAAGAAGCAAAACGTCTGGGGGAAAACCCACTGAAAAAGCCAAGTCTAGCATTGGCTCATGAACTGAGCCTGAAGGAGTTGGACATTAAGGCCAGGCAGGCGGAGCCCTGCAGTGATGATGGCAGCGTTTCTTCAGTGTCCTCTGACAAGAGGGTCCCCAGCCCCAAAAGTCTGATGCCTGACTTTGTGGTGGCAGATGACATAGATCGATGGTTTGAGGCTTTTGAGTTTGCCCTGCAGATGCACAAGATCCCTGAGGGGATTAGGGGGTGGTCTGTGGAGGCACATCCCTAGTGAAGGGAGGGATACCCTACTGGCCCTAGAAAGGGAGGACAGGATGAGGTATACCCCCATGAAAAAAGCCCTGATCAGAAAATATGGTTTGATTACAGAGAAGTATAGGCAGAAGTACAGGGACAGTCAGAAGCTGACCCAACAGACCTGGGTGGATTGTGTTGATTCTTTTTACAATGCACTGGATGGTTGGGTGAAGAGCAGTGAAGTGAAATATCAAGGGCTGTATAAATTGATTGCAAAAGAGCACATGTTCAGTCTGTATTTTCCAGATCTGCGACAACACTTTGTTGACAGTAAGCTCTCTGACCCCAGGCAGCTTGCTAAGGAGGCAGACCTAGCTCCAGGGTCCACAAGAAGGTAACTGGGGGGGATCACCACAAGGGTGGGCCGGGTCCTCACCAAAAGAAGGAGAGGGGAGCAAAACAAGAGCAAGAAGTTCTCTAAAGGGCCGCAAAATAGTTCTTCTGGTCAGGACTCCCATTTCCCACTGAGAAAAAAAGAGATGATTCCCTGACAGTAGGTTTGCAGGGAAGGCACCCCCTAAGTGGTTTGAGTGCCAACAGGAAGGGCACTTCAAGGGGGATGGCAAGTGCCTCAAATGGACACAGCCTCCCACCAGTGGGCAGTCACTGGGGCTGGCTAGTGTAGCACTTGGGGAGGAGATTGTCCCAGATAGTGTGGAGAGCAGAGGAGAGGCTACCCTAGTGAAGAGGAAGGCAAGGGGCATAGGAATCCCGCTCCTGAGACTTCCATGGTCCAGGAGGAGGCTGAGCCTGAGGGGGGATGCCCCAGAACCTACAGGGGAGTATGTGGCCTAACTGGGGAACCTGCCGGAGCTGTCCAACTGGCAGTAAGATGGGGGTCCCACCAGGGAGGAGTTCTGCAAGGTGCAGAGGGAATGTCCTTCTCTTGTGGGTCTTCAGCAGCGGACTGAAACCCAGTCGGCTGGTAACACCTCTGGAAAACACCTGATTTACTGTGAGAATGGTATCCTGTATAGAGAGCCTAAGGCTCCTGAACCTGGTGCAAACCATGTGGTGGTCCCCCAGTGCTACAGGGCCTTCCTACTAGAGCTGGCTCATGATGTACCCCTGACAGGTCATTTGGGGCAAGACAAGACCTTTGACAGGTTTGTCACCCACTTTTATTGGCCTCAAATGAGCAAGCCCCAGATGCATTCTGCAGGTCCTGTCCTACCTGCCTGGCAAGTGGCAAGTCTGGAGGGAAAGTGCAAGGCCCCCTTCCATATTTCCCTGTCGTTGGCACCCCATTTGAAAGGGTGGGAATCAACATCATTGGGCCTCTGGATCCCAAGACAGTCAAGGGCAACAGATTTGTTCTGGTCTTGGTGGACCATGCCACTCGGGACTCGGAAGCAATCCCTCTAAGAACGGTAACTGCGCCCGCCGTGGCCAGGGCACTGATGGGGATCTTTACCCATGTTGGATTCCCCAAGAAGGCAGTATCTGACCGGAGTACCAACTTCATGGCAGGGTACATGAAGGCCATGTGAAAGGAGTGTGGGGTAACCTACAAGTTCTCCACTCCTTACCACCCATAAACCAATGGGCTTGTTGAAAGGTTCAACAGGATCCTAACGGGCATGATTAAGAGCCTACCAGAACCCATGAAGCGAAAGTGGGACATTCTCCTGCCATGCCTTTTGTTTGCCTACAGGGAGGTACCTCAGAAGGGGGGTTGTCCCTTTGAACTTTTGTATGGGCACCCTGTGAGTGGACCTCTCAGTTTGGTGAAGCAGGGCTGGGGGCAAGTTCACAGGAGAGCTCCCCAGGATGTGGTCAGCTACATGCTGACAGTCCACAACCAAAGAGCACGCTTCCGAAGCTCGCCCAGGAGCATCTGGAAGCCAGCCAGGAGGACATGAAACGCTGGTGTGAACAGATTTCCACTCTGGTTGAGTTTCAGCCTAGCCAAAAACTGTGGCTCTTGGAGCCTGTGGAGCGCAGGGCCCTGCAAGACCGCTGGTCTGGGCCTTATGAGGTAAAGGAGCACCTACTTGATGGACTTCAAGGCTCCAAGGAACCCTTTAAGGGTCCTTCATGTCAATCGTCTCAAGCCCAATTCAAGAGGTCTGAGCTTACCATGCTCCTGGTTACTGATGATGGGATGGAAAAGGAGAGTGAACATTTCCCCGACCTCCTTTCTTCCAAGGAGCAAGATGGGTCAGTAAAGAGTATCAGCTTCTCCCCTACACTAACCCTAGATCAACAGAGAGACTGTCATCAGTTGCTGGGGCAGCTTGCCTATTTATTTTCACTCACCCCATGACTGACTACATGGTGTACACATGATTTTGATACTGAGGACAGCATAGCTGTGAAAAACAAAATTTACAGGTTGTTTCATGTTGTCTGACAAGGTGAGAGCCAGCATTGAGGAGGAGGTCTCCAAGATGCTGGCACTAGGGGTTATTGAGCCCTCAAACAGCCCTTGGTCCAGCCCAGTGGTGTTGGTCCCCAAAGCTGCCCCTCCAGGTGTCACACTTGAACTTAGGATCTATGCGGACTACCGTGGGCTCAATGAAGTCACCAAGACTAACACACACCCCATACACAGAGCTGATTAGCTCAATGATTGGCTTAGAGCTGCCAAGTTCCTCAGCACTAAAACATTTTGCATCTATGTACTTAAATATATCCACAAAGCTGCCAAGTAGCTCAACATCACATGTGGGATATTCACCCAGGTTTGCCCTTTACCCAACAGCAGTTTTCATGCTGATATTTCTAAAAGCACTGTTATAATGTCAAACGTTTACATGCTGATTAAGTGGTATTCCTAATGTTGGGCCTTCAGCCACAAATTAAGGACATCTGCCCTGCGACTAAACTGACTATGGATTACAACATTTCAGCCCAGTTTTACAATAGTTGCAAAATTCTTAACTGTCCCTAAAATATCCTGGGCTTGAGTTAGAATAGCTAAAAAACATCCTGGATGGGGTTTTGGGGTTTACACGTCCCTTACGGAAAGCTGCACTTGCCCCACCCTGTGGCAGAGAGCTCCGAGAGTGCATGCTGGCAAGTAGTGGAAAGTTCTAACTGCAGAAGAAAGCTAGTCCTCACTTAGGCCCTGCCTGAGTCAGCCCATATTGCAGCTTTTGTGCGCAGGTAGACCAAGAAGGGTGGGGTCAAAGCTGACACTCTAGCTAATCGCCAGTGGCCACTGGAGCTTCAACTGAGGTTGTCCAGAAGTCACTTTTTTACAGCATGGTTGTAAGAAATGTAAATATTGGTTGAGGGAGTGTAAAACCTTCTCAAGCAACAACCACAATACTTGTCAGGGTGAACCACAAAAGTCACTAAATTAGCCTTTGTTTAACCCCTTGCACAAAGCAGTCAGGCTTAACTTATAGGCAAAGTGTAAAGAGTTTAAGTAGCACACAAACATTAATAAAGTGAAAACACAACACAATAAAAATCCCAAACCAATTTAGAAATAGAGTCAATTTTAATAAACAAAATGAGACCAGACAACAAAAATAAGTAGTATCAAAGATATGCAATTTCAAGTTTTTAGGTAACTGTAGCACCTAAAAGCACAAAGCGCCACTCGCTGTCATCTAGTCGTGCTAGACCAGGAAAAAGTCACCAGTTCAGGCCGACCAAGATGGGGCATGGGCAGGACAGAAGGACGGGGTAAGTCCCGCTGAAGAAGTTACCTTTTCAAGTCCAGTGCAAAGAGTTCCATTGGTGGTGGAGGAGGCCACGAGGAGCAAGGAGAGTGTGGTGGAGGGCACCACTGTGGCGAGAAGAGCAGGCTGGATGACAGGGACTGTTATAACTTTAGCGCAAAGAATTGAACGTGTGTCATGGACAGTCGTTGCTGGAGCTTGGTATTGGCAGTCACCACAGGCTGTCGTTGCTGTAGTGCAGAGTGCAGATCTCGTGTTGCCAGTCGGCACTGGTGGTCACTGTAGAGCAAAGAGTCAGGTACACTGGAGTTTTGCGTTGGCAGGCAGTGTGGGTGGTAGAGTCTTGATGCAAACAGGCCTATTTGCGATCTCGAAGAGCCCAACAATTCAGTATTTTTTGCTTTCTTCCAGAGGAGTGCACTCTGTTGTAAGCCAAGGGTCCAGGACATGGAAAGGCACCTCTTGGGGATCAGGGACTCCCTCTAGCAGAGCCCAGCAGGGCTCAGGGAGGTCCAGGCAGGTCCAGTTGCAGCAAGTCAACTGCGAAGGTGCATGGAGGCCTCTGGAGCTTGTTGTGTCGTAGATCAGAACAGGAGGTCAGTCAACTGACCCTTGAAGTTACTCAAGTCTCCTTGGAACAGGAGATGATCCAGTTCCCCTTCAACAAGGAAAGCCGCAAGCATCAGGACAGTCCTCTGGGGGTCCAGGAAGGACTTTAGCAGCAGGACAGTCCTCTGGTAGTAGCAGGGCAGTCCTCTGGGGAACAAGGCAGTCCTTCTGGAGTCTTCCACCGGTCCAGAAGTGTATTGATGAGTGGCTCAGAAGTCCAGTATTTATACCTGGTGCCATCCTTTGAAGTAGAGGAATCTTCTTGGCTACCCCCACATCTGGCTCTGTAAAGCTCTTCCCTTACCCTGCCAAGGCTCCAAGAAATCTCAGGTGACAAAAGGCTAGTGTCAGATTCCTTTGTTTGTGCTGGAGGCAAGCCCTTTGACATGTAAGTGGGTCAGGGAACAGCTCCACCCCAACTATCCTGATAGAATGGCCCACTCCCAGCTACATACAACACGTCCCCTTCCCAGATTAGGATGGAATTTGCATTGAGCGTTCAACTGATTATCCAGAAAGCCTGTATTTTAAAGTTCATGCACTCAGCACGTACAGCAGAATCTGGAACACTAAAAAATCTTATTAGGATGGAAGTCTCTCTTGCCATTGTCATTCAAATGCTTGGGTTCATGCCCTTTCTGGTGCTCTGGAAATCAGAGGAGCTGCAGATCTGTGGAACTCAAATCTACTGCATTTACAGTTTAAAGCAGCTTTGAATAAAAAGGTTAAAATCGAGTCTTTTAACTCAGATTATCGGACTTTCACTAGAAGAGAAAATGCTACCTTAGTGCTGGCCAGCTATGCCAGAAGAGGTCTTCCAAAATACGTTATCGAACCTTTCTCGCCGTATTACAAAGTGAAATTCTGTCAACTTCAGATGGGCTGTTTTTCATCATTAGATTTTCTACCTCGATGGGCACATCAAACTTGACACTAAAATATGTTGCCTATGTGGGTGGCTCCAGGAATCTTTATCACACCTGCTCTGCATTTGCCCGGTTCTTCTCGAGAGCCGCAGAAGATTCCTCCAGCCCCTGCTGATTAAAGGTCTACGGACAATACCAGCAACCTTTAATTGTCTTCTGAACAATGCTCAGCCGCAGGTGATTTCCAAACTTATAAAATTCCTGGATGCAGCAGACAAATTATTAAGGAAGAGAAACTCTATTTTAAATGCTTCAGCACTTTAGGGCGAGCCCCCCAGAGATACAGCCATGCAGCTACGAAGCTTGCTATAGAGAATTGGATTTATTCGGACCTTAATGTTTTTATCTTTGCATGGTAAACATAAAAAAATTGCAGAGACAATAGACACAACTGGCTGAGACACTTGTTTTTATTGCTGTAGACTTTACTTTTAGTGTATAAACTCTGCGTTTAAATTATATGGCCGCATCACGATAAGTGAACGAACTAGTTAAGCTATGTCCATCATAAGAGGTGCTGTACATATTGTTTATATGTAATTGAAAAAGGCATATTTTAAAAACTATGGGGCATATTAGCAAGACCCACGTTAAAATTATCGCCGTTTTAGCGGCAGGAAACTGCCGCTAAAACGGCGATAATGAAGCTGCTAATATGCGTTATGGAATTCCAATAGACGCCCAGGTTAGATGTCCTGCACATCTAACCTGGGCTTCTATTGGAATTCTATAACGCATATTAGCAAGCCCATTATCGCCGTTTTAGCGGCAGTTTTCTGCCGCTAAAGCGGCGATAATTTTAACGTGGGTCTTGCTAATATGCCCCTATATGTCTTTTATCAAAATGTGCTTTAAAACATTTTTTGCCTTCATGAATTGTTTAAACCATTATGATGAGAAGTTGCTACTCGTCGATCATCTTTTAACATAATACTATCATAATGATGTAATGATTCCTATTTTTAATTGCTGTTTATGGCACTTGGCACTTTAATGGACTTGATTGTCTAAATAAAGTATTTGATTATCAGTTCTAGGCTACCCCACATCTGGCTCTGTAAAGCTCTTCCCTCCCCTGCCAAGGCTCCAAGAAATCTCAGGTGACAAAAGGCTAGTGTCAGATACCTTTGTCTGTGCTGGAGGCAAGCCCTTTGAAATGTAAGTGGGGCAGGGAACAGCTTCACCCACACTATCCTGGCAGAATGCCCCCCCCAGGTACACCCAGGTCCCACTGCTTACTGTCTGGGCCCAATACGCATTCTTAATGGGGGAGTTATTAGTAGGCCCAGGCAGCTTAAAACTCCTAGAAGACCTCAGAAGATTGTAGGCAGGAAAATGCCAACTTTCTAAAAGTAAAAAGAAAAATTGATGGACAGAATGCAGAACAATGTCATACATTCACCCCAGTACAGAGATCTGGGCCTAAATCCATCGTTTGTTTGCTCCCCATGCCATTCCAGTTTGAACTCAGCCATATGCAAATCAGTCTTGACCCTGTGCCCAATGGGAACAGTCCAGCCCAACTGCCAGGCCAGGTCCTCCCTGGACTGGAAACAAGCATCCTAGGACCGGTTTCGGGGTTTCACCCCTCATCAGCCAAGATAGCTTGACTCCAGTGGCATGGAGAGCATGGGACCCACGTCTGGGCATACCCGTCCCACTCAGGGTGACAAATGCAAAAAGAACAATTGATTGACAGAATGCAGAACAATGTCATACATTCAGAAATCTGGGCCTAAATGCATTGTTTTTTGCTCCCCATCCCATTCCAGTTTGAACCCAGCCATATGCAAATCAGTCTTGACCCTGTGCCCAATGGGAACAGTCCAGCTCCAACTGCCAGGCCAGGTCTTCCCTGGACTGGAAACAAGCATCCTAGGGGAACATGGCGGCGGGCTAGGTTCACGCCGCGAGCTCCTCTCCACCCCCCGGCACTTCTGAGATTCCTGAGCACTGGAAAGGGGTGAAATCTTTGTTAAACTTACCGCACTGTTGGCGGCGTTGTTGGCGGTGGCTGCGGTCTGGTCGTTTCATCGGTGTTTGTTTGTTTTTGGCGTTTTCGCCGCTCCGGGCTCGGAGTGCGGCGTTCGCTGAGGCTTTGACTCTTTGCTTCCTGCTTCCTGATTGCTTTGCGTCTCGCTGCCTGACGCGGTTTCGCGCTGCTGCCTCCCGTGGATCGGAGCGGAGGGGAGGCTGGTTGCCTGCGATTGTGGTGGCGTCGGGGGCGAACCTGGCGAAGTGGAGCGGTGGACCTAAGGGTGCCTACGGGAGTGTATACGGCGGGGGGGCTACTCTGGGCAGCGTCTGGGATTTCCTCTGACAGACGTGTAACAGCAAGGATTTCCCTGCGAGGAACTCCAGGTAGGATTTCCTACCCTTTTCTGAATTTTCCTTGTAGCAGACTTTGCTTACAAACTTCCCCTAACCCCATTAAACTTCAGAGCAATTTTGCTGGATTACAGAGACCACAGGAGTGTTTCAACCTGAGTCAACTGATGCCCCCTAGACGGATTAAAATATCAGATAAAGGGGACAGTAAAGGGAGTTCCCTTCTAGACCTTCCAGTAGAGAAAGGTATGAAACTAGAATCTACACTACTAGCTCCGACACTTCCATTAGCTGCGAGCATAGAGGGTATAAATAAAGGGGTTTGGTCTGTAGACTTAAACTTCCCCACTTTCTCTGACCCCCATCAATTATGAGAAAGCCAGTGTGCGCAAGTGGTAATAGAAAGGCGGCCAGTAGTTTCAGGGCAACTCAGTAGATATACCTTACGTAATAGAATATACAATAAGGAGGAACATTTGGAAGATGCGCCTATAGCAGGGAAGTTTGGCACAAAAAAATCAGGAAGAAAAATAGCCAAAAATTCTAAAGGGAAACAGCAAACTGGCACGTCTCAGTCTTCGCGACAGTTAAAGGAAACTTCCACACTTAAAGTCACCCCCTCTTTAAGATCCTTTTTTAGAGTACAGGAGAAAACGCAAGTACTTCTGGCCCCGCCACTGAAGGAGCCTTGGCCTGCCTTAAGTAAGGGAAGTGTAGAGCCCTTACCAACTAGGGTGCCTGAGGCCATTATGGATACAGGGGGTATAGTTCGGGGGTCTGAATTGGCCAATATTACAACAGCTAATATGTTCGAGGTACTGGGCGAGAACGGGCCAGGGTCTACTACCAGCTGTGATTCCTCGAACGCTAGATCGACTCCCTCTGCAATAAATGCAATGTCATCTGACCCCGCTCAACCAAATTTGGTACAAATGTTAGATGCCCTCGCTTTAGAAATTCAGAGTATTTTGCCATTTCCGAGATAAATCAGGCCAAGATTCAAGACTCTTGTGAGTCCCTAGAAGCTAAAATGTCTGCGATCACCGAAAGAACCTGCGCGATGGAGGCCTCAATAGAAGTATTAAATAAACAAGTTGAGGCAAACTCTACCGAGATCCAGGCCTTAAAGAAGGGAGAAAAGGACATGCTTGACAAATTGGAGACGTTAGAAAATAATGCCAGACGGAATAATATTAAAATCCTGAACATTCCGGAGGGCGCAGAGGGGAGGACATTAAGACTTACATTATAAATTTGTTAAGAGACTTTATCCCCGTGGTTGATGCTAAGGAATTGGAAATAGACATTCCGAGAATCCACAGAGACCCTTTTTCAAGAACCCAAATAGGAAAAATCCTAGGCGAATCCTGGTTAATTTCAGAACATATTCTTTAAAGGAGCGGATATTATCAGAAGCCTTAAAAGCTGGAACCTTTACGAAGGGGGATTGGACTTTCAGGATAAGGTCAGATCTCTCAAGGATTACACAGGATAGACAATGGGAGCTGGGTAAATTCATTCCAATTCTAAGATCTCTGGGTGCTACGGTACAATTGAGGTTTCCTGCCGTACTTAGGGTGATGTGGAAAAACAAAATGTTTAATTTTCGGGACCCTAAGGAGGCAGGGCTCTTTGTTGATCAAATTAAAACTCAGGAATAATTTGGTGCAGGAAGAAATATTTTATGAATAGTATAGGTGCCGGGTAGGTGGGAGATGGGTTCATAGGGGTTAAGGTACATCAAACCCCATGTGGTACAGGAGGGTTCCCGTGGGAGGGGGAGTGGGGTAACACAAGAAGAATGTTATTTTAAGTTTTCACTGGGTGGGGAGCAAAGTAGGGGAAAAAAAAAAGTCCTCATGTGTACAATTTTTTCAAGGAAGTTGTTAATCGGTTAGGAACACCCGGTATCCAGAGTGCGCTCTTGTGGCCCAGAGGTAGGGCAGGTTGGTTTGACATAAATGACTGAAACTAGAATTTGTACTTGGAATGTCAATGGCTTAAGGGTCCCAAATAGGCGTAGGAGGATATTCCAATACCTAAGACAGGCGGACTTTGATATCATGATTTTACAAGAGGCTCACTTAACATCTGAGGAATGGGAGCTGTCTGTTGCAAAGCAAAGATGGATCGATAGCTCTCTACACACTAGACAACCTTTTTGTACTAAAGGTGTTGCTATAATTATTAAAAAATCTGCAAAAGCTATCTTAGGTACTCCCAAGTTAGACAGTAAGGGGAGGTGGATTATAACTGATATAAAGATACGAAATGAGTGGTTGACTATGGTGGGATACTATGGCCCAAATATAGATGACGAGTCATCTCTTAGAACGATCTATAATCATTTATTAGACTCAAGCTTTCCCATTATTATGGGTGGTGATTTTAATGTCCTCCTGAATCCCGCTCTTGATAAGTCCAGGGGGGAAGAGTAATACCTACGAAAATGGGATCACTGATAAAAATTATTATGGGGGATTTAAATCTGGTAGATATCTGGAGAATTAAAAATAAGGCTATAACTGGTTCTCAAAATTTTACATTTCATAATAAAAAATACAAACACCATTCTAGAATAGACTATTTTTTGATAGATTCTAGGTTGACAGAACTGGTCAAGTTGGTTTCTCACATTCCAGAACATCTGTCAGATCATTCAGCGGTCCAGATAAATCTAAAATTTCCTAGGTATATAGAAACCAAAAGGTGGACATTTGATAAAGTCATCCTCAAAGATGAGTCAGTGATTGAACAATTAAAAGCGGACACCTTGTTTTTTTTAAGTAAATGATCAGTCGGCCCCTGTAGAGGTAATATGGGATGCCTATAAGGCTTATATTAGAGGCAGAATTATTGGTTTTTCGGCAAAAATTAACAAGGATAAAAAGGACAAAATTAAGTTACTGGAAGCAGAAATTCGCAGAGCTTCGTTTAATCAAACTTCCAGTAGAAGAAGTGTAGAGCAGAAGGAGGAAAGTCTAGAGCTACTCTCTAAACGACAAGATTTGGTTGATTATCTCGATAATATTACTAGGGCGCGATGGGAAGTTAGCAGATTGGCTAATTATGAATTTGGAGAAGCCAGTGGGAAGTTATTGGCCTGGAAATCTCGAGTCGATCTAACCAGAAATTTGATTAAAGAGATATGCAATCTCGAAACGGGAGAGATATGCTCAGAAAGGGCCAAGATAGAAAAGGTGTTCGAATTATTTTTTAAAGATCTGTATACTGAAGATCTAGAAGTTAGTGACTCCCAAATTAAAAATTATTTAGCTAAAGTCTCCTTACACTCATTATCGGAAGATCAGACACAACATCTTAATAAGAAGCTTTCACTATCTGAAATTAGAACTGTAATGGGAAACTTAAAGAGAGGTAGTGCAGCTGGCCTAGATGCTATTCCCAAAGAGTTTTATTCCGCCCTTAATGAGACGCTTGCCCCGTTCTTAGAGAAATTATTCAATAGTATTTTTTTAGCTAACTCTCCAATCCCCAGCCCATGGAACGAGGCTGCGGTTTCTCTGATTTTAAAACCTAATAAAGACAAAAAAAAATGTGAGTCGTATAGACCCATTTCCCTGCTTAATTGTGACTATAAAATCTTTGTGCAAATTATAGCTGGAAGTCTAAATGATATAATGGGGAAGTTAATTCACTCGGATCAAAAGGGATTTATTAGAGGGCGCCAACTGCTTGATTTAACGCATGAGTTGATAGGAGCTATTGATATTGCTTCAGCCAATGGCTTACCACTTACCATCTTTGCATTTGACGCGGCCAAAGCTTTTGACCGAGTGAATTGGCTTTGTTTATATCATCTAGTTGAAGCATTTGGCTTAGGAGAGAATATTTTACGAACTATTAAGAACATATATAGAACTCCTACAGCTAGGATTATAGTCAACGGGAACCTAACTAAATCAGTGACTTTAGAGCGGGGCACTAGGCAGGGTTGTCCCCTCTCCCCTCTCCTCTTCGATCTGTATATAGAACCGCTGGCCCAAATCATTAGGTCTAGTGATGTCTTTGTCCCATTTGAAAATAGGGGTTGGTCAAAGAAACTAGCCCTGTATGCTGATGATCTGATGATTTTTACAAAAGAATCACCAGAGATCTTGCAAAAATTGGAACAACTCCTAACAGAATTTGGAAAGATATCAGGGTATCAAATCAATTCTCAAAAAACTGAGATTATGACATGGAATTGGCAATCTAGTTCGCCTTTAGTACGCCATCAAATAAGATACCTGGGTATTCAAGTCACTCAGAATATCAATGATTTGGCCCATGTTAACTTAGAGATTAAAAGGAAAGAGATTAGAGATTTATTGAAATCTTGGTGTAATCTCCCATTGTCAATCCTTGGTCGTTCCAATCTTGTTAAAATGTCGATCCTTCCCAAAATGACATTTATTTTTGATGCAATCCCCTTATTATTTAGTTCTGTTTCCTTAAAAAAGCTGCAATCAGATATTAATAGCTTTCTCTGGGCGGACAAAGGGGTGAGGATTGCATGGAAGAAATTAAGATGTGAGAAAGCAGCCGGGGGAATAGCTAGCCCGGATTTTGGGTTCTATAGTTGGGCTTTCCTTTTTAAGAACATAAGATCTCTCCTTCTTGATTCCATGTATTTTACGCCTTACCTTTTAGCTATGTCCAACAGTATACCGCAGGGGGCGATGGGCTGCTTTTTAAATTCGGCCATCCCAAATTCTTTAAAAAAATCAAATTGAAGGTGATACGGTCGGCCTGTGATTTATGGTTCCAGATGAGGAAGCTGTTTAAAATTCCATATTACTGTGCTAGTGCCCCCATATGGAACTCCCCAGGCACGCCACTATGTTTAAATGACAGATTATCCGCCCCTCTATGGGAAAATGGATTTCAGAAGTGGGGCCAATTATTGCCTGATAACAACCTTTTGTCATGGGATGAGCTCAACTTTCAAACAAATCAAAGGCTATCAAGATTTAAATTTTATCAGCTCTCCCGCTGGGTCACAAATCAGAAAGGTAATGAAGTTAGTGATGAAGAACTGGAGAGTAGGTTTCTAGCACCGATTGGCCAGAGTAAAGAAGTGGCGAACTGGTACTGGACTTTGATTAAAGGAGATCCGCCATCTCTGCCTATGGAGGAGCCCTGGAGAAGAGAACTGCCTTTCAGCGATATTGCATCCTTCTGGCAAGTATCTATATCTATTTTGTGGAGCGTTGTTAAAGTTGCATCATTAAGGAGAAATCATCTGTTCACACTCCACAGAGCTTATTGGACCCCGAAGAGGCTCTCTAAGATGGGAGGTGGAGAAAAGATCTGTGTGAAATGTAACCTGAGAAGCGCAGATGATGTGCATATGTTTATGCAGTGTCCTCGGATCCAGGGCTTCTGGGGGCAAGTTGGTAAGATTATCTCAGAAGTGATGGGCCAAGAAATTCAGGTAAGCCTGGTGTTAATTATTTTTGGAATCTTACCTGATGACAGTAGTACCATTATACTGCCAAAACTCCAAGCTTCATTACTATTTGTTTTAATCTTGCTGGCAAGAAGAGAGATCTGTCTAAATTGGATAGTATCTAATGCTCCAAGTATGCTAAATTGGGTGTCTTCTGTTAAAAGAATTCGCAAGTTGGATATGGGCTGTGAAGTGAAGAGGAGAACTAGATTTTGGGGGGTTTGGGATAAGTGGACTAATACTCTGGGTGCCACAACTTCCTAGTATGTAGAATAAGTCCAATGATTATGAAGCAAGTGAGTTTCTGGGATAATGGTTTAGGTATAAACCATGGGCCGGATACTATCTCTGACATCCCTAAGTGTCGTGCGGTTGGTGTTTCTTGAATCCTTGGAGGTGGAAAGAATATTGGAGGGTCATACATCCCCTCCATTGGGTCCAGGAGAGTGCCTCGGTTTCGCGTTATGACCACTCACTTTATTTCTTTAATGAGGACAAAAAAAAAAAAAGCATCCTAGGACCGGTTTCGGGGTTTCACCCCTCATCAGCCAGGATAGCTTGACTCCAGTGGCATGGAGAGCACGGGACCCACGTCTGGGCATACCCGTCCCACTCTGGGTGACAAATGCAAAAAGAACAATTGATGGACAGAATGCAGAACAATGTCATACATTCACCCCAGTACAGAGATCTGGTCCTAAATCCACTTTCTAAAAGTGGCATTTTCAAAATTGTAATCTAAAATCTGGCTTTGCCACTAAAGATTATGTTAAATTACAATCCATTTGAGTATAAACCTGACATTTTTACCTGCTTCCAATCAAAACTTAGCACTTACTAAATCAAATAAAGTAACACAATGTAAGTTTATGCGAGGGTAAGGCCTTACAGTAGTGAAAAACACATTTAGGAATGTCATCCAGTTATAATGGAATGTAAGAATATGTCGTGTCAGGTGGAATAAACCATGTAAACTTGCGTGGTTTTTTCTTAAAGAATTCCTAGCAGCACCTGAGGGCTTAGAGTCCAACACTGCATTACTTTATTACCCAATCTTAAAAGGTAACCTCATAGATGCTGACTCACGCTGATGATTTCAGCTGATTTGTCCTACACCACCCTGCCACTCACCCTTACCTCACTATTCAAGCACCTCACCACTGCTACCCACCGCACAATAATTCAGTTTCAGTGATACAAATAGCTTCAAAAAGATGAGCATGTTCTGCAGGCAGACAGGAGTGACAAGACAGCGATCTATACTGATGCTGCCAACTAGGGCAAAGACCACAAGCAAGGGAGGCCTTACACAAATTACATGGGGAGAAATGTAAGCTGCTTTAAACATTTCAGAGTTATTGATTTGCAAGATGGGGGTCAGGAGACGGTGGTGTGTGTTCCATAACTATAAAAAAATAAATCACTGTAACCTTTAAGAAAATAATCTTTAGGTGCCTGCTTCGTGAAGGAGGTTCAAATGCAAAAAAAGTCCAAGTATCAGCAGTTTGACCACCTTTACCACTTGATTTAATCCTTCCTTCATGCACATTTTTCTACGTCAATCCCTCTTTGAGTGTTGGTCCAAGGAGCAGCTCGAATTGAAGAAACGTGCATTTAGGAAAGGGAAAGCACAGCATTTGGGTCTGTGTTGTGGTGTAGCAGTGTTCACTCCATCACAAGGGAAAAGGTCAGTCCTTCTCCTTACATAAATTCATGTTTTAACAGGAAAGTCAGCCCCAGAAAAAGAGCGCCATGTCGGGCAAAGAGCCCCTGCTGCCTTACCCCTGTGAAGGCATTGCACTGAAAGTGACACTACTGTTAACAGTGGTGACTAGATTCCCATTGTCCAAGCCATAATACAACTAACGGTTGGTGGCAGCAGAGAGTCGGGTACTGGTCCATTTACCTGCACCCAACAGCGTGGGTTTCTTACTGGAGATGCAAGTAAAAACAGTGTAATGTGTCATGATTGGCTCCTCACTCTGTGAATGTAAACACTGTATATGATGAATACTTGGACACGTGATAGGCGGGGTGCTCCAGCATGGCATTTCGCATTATGCAGTCCCAGGTCTGCAGGCTACTACAGGTGGCACTGATAGCTCAAAACAGCAAGATGTTTCTTTTCCCTACATGTCCCCTGCACTGCTCTCTCTCCTCGCCCACCCAACCACCCATGTCAAGCCAAGTATTGTGTGTTTGATTCACATCCACCTCAATGGAAAAGGAAGATTTCTTTGCATTGACTTTCCTTGGCTCAAGTCAGATTCAGCTGGTCTGCCTTTGGCCTTCGGCCTTGGACAAGAAATGTGCATGCGCGGGCGCGCGCGCATGCGCAGTTTTCGCAAGGATTACCCGGAGACGGCGAGGAAGAGGGCAGCCCAGGGACGCCGCAGTACAGGTAAGTGGTTTTTATTTTACTTTTCATTAAAGTCTAATTCATTGTTAATAGGGGGGTGGAGGCGGGTGGCGGAGCGGAGTTCCACGGAGTTTGTTCCCAACTACGTGGACCTCCGCGTAGTCCCGCTACGCCAACTACGCCCAGGGTTACTCTTGTGCATGAAGACAGTGCCCCAATGAAGGAGGAGTGACGCCATGCCTTATGCTGAACTTTGTTGCAAGGCCTATGGCTGGAACCTCCCATGATTTCTTTGATGCTGAGCTTCACATCTGTCACTTAACTCGCCTATCTCATGACATGCTAACCACAAATGACCGAGACCTTGAGTTACAAGGCATGCCAGCTACACAGTCATTGCTGCACCAAAAGACATGAAAAAATACAAACTGTGTGAGTGAAAGCAGAGAACTCTGAGTTTCCCAAAAGGCTTGACAGATCACGCTGGTCATACAGAACCCCATAAACTCTGAAATGTTCCCCACTCCTGACTTCCCCATGTGGATTCACTTTCTATGTCTACTATAAAGTATGAGAGTCAGAGAACACATAGCATTGGGTGGAAATGTTTAACTGTAGTACAAACTGGCATTATTAATCACATAATTTAAAAGTATTTCAAAACTATCAGTCCCAGTACACAGAGTGATTTTCGCTAAAAAGCTATGACTACCTGAAGGTGTCTCATGTGAGGGGCAGATTTATCAAGGCTTTGCACTGGTGCAGTGGCATACAAAGAGGATGTAGCCTTATGGCTAGAGCGGTTGCCTCGAAGCTGGGGAACTGGGTTTGAGTCTCGGCATCGACGCTCAACATCCTGTGATTCTGGGCAAATCACTTAATCTCCCTGTGCCTAACAAAAATGAATGTATCCATCTGTAACAAAACTGGTGCTCATGTAAAGCGCTCTGATACCTGATATCTTCGGGTCTAGTCTGCGATATATAAAACTCTATAAAAATTAAAAAAAAGTGATGAAACCTGCACAGAGTCTTGAACTGGCATTTACTTTTCAGCACAAATCTTGATTTGCCTCGGAAGGTAGCCCCAAAGTAAAGAGAAGTACTACTTTGCACTACTTTGCTTGAAGGGTGTGTTCTATGGGTGGCATGTGGGCATTCCCAGACAATAGCACATGGATTTTCAAGCAAAGCCCAATCTAATAAAAAGGTAGACAGGGCTTTGGCTCAAAATGTACACCTCCTCGAGGCAGGCATAACGTTAGAGAGAAACATGTCTCACCATGGTATTTTGTATTGGAAGGGTACCATTCCGGTACAAAAACATATTCTAGACACCACAACTTCATCCTCCAAAGTGATACAATTAGACTCAGAGTGCATGCGTTGCAGCTGTAGCCCTGCCATGTGTAATGTATCTCATAGTAAATTGCAGAGTTTGGTGAAGTTTCTTACATTACCCGTAGATTGTCACACCTGTGTGGCACCTGGTAGGGCGTGACTGCATTGAGTAAATAAAGCAGACTGAGTGCTGCCCAGTTCTTGTTTCTCTGCTGCTTACAGGTGATGTCTGAATTACAAAAGAAACTTGTTCTGCGCTTTTAGCAGTGTTCTGTTATCCTTCCAGGGGTCTCCAACCAGTAGTTCGTGAGCTCCTGTAGCTCTCCAGCTACCTCTAAGTAGCTCACCTGTGTGCAGCCCAGTTTATTAAATTAGAAAACGTTTACTTGGTTGAATTAATATACATATAACAAAATTGAGATTATATAACACTAATAATATTAGTAGCTCTTAAAGCGTTTCATTGAACATAAGTAGCTCTCAGTACAGAAAAGGTTGGAGACTCCTGCTATGCTGCTGATCTCCCCTTTTGGGCCAAATGCTGTGTAGTACCAGCTGCCATGGTGGTAAAGATGCACTGTGCAGCCTAATTCCCTTTATTGAGTCTCAAGAAGATGAAGTGCAGTGCTGAGAGGAGCTGGTCCCTCACCTGGACCATCGACCAACGGGCAGTCAGGACAAAGGGACTCCAGTCATAGTGATCCCAAAGAATGATTACACCTGTGGTCCCTCAGGATAAAAGGTGCTGCCAAACAACAGCAGGAGACAGAAACAGAATGACATACGAAAAACAACCAAAACACACAAGACACTGAGTGGTGCACCTCATCCCTTCCCAAATGTTAGACTCTGACCATGAACACATGTAAGCAATGGGCAGGAACACATAGTGACTAAGTGAGAGGAGATGCTGTAATAGATGCTGCTTGGACTATTATGTGCGTTGGTAAGTGATAACCTAAAATACTACAATGATGCTGTGTAGTATCAAGTACTCTATCCTTGGCACAGTGTCAAGTCTGCCCACCCTACTCAAACGTTCCCTTCTGCACCATGCTGTGGTTCATGCTTCCATGCACACCAGGTGTTTCTCACTCCCCTTTTCCCATGGCTTCTGCATAAGGTCATCTTTATAAAAAAAAAAAGGTGCTGCAACATAACAAAGTCAAGGCACTCGATCAGAAAGAAATGTCTAGCTCGTTAATAAAAAACAAACGACCTCAACTTTTCTCAGGAAATTGTAACATCGTTTACTTTACAATAAACTGAATGTGTGCTACCACAAGCAGATATGCATTTTTTTACCAGAACTTGCATGGCATGTCTGAGAAGCTCCTTGCTTAAGTGGTAACATCAAAATTGTGTTTCCCAGAATACAAAGTTCTTTTGGAAAGCTAAGTCCACACTACCTGGTTTCACACAAGGCATATGGTTACTTGGAGCAATTCTTGGAAACCAGGCAAAACAAAACCGATTGATTCTCCACTATTTTTAATCCAGCATCCAAGGACAACAGGGTTGTTCGGTAACTCACATCACATGATTAGTCATATACTCATTCCTTCTTAAAATAGTTTATGTTTTTTATTGTAATGTTATATTATGGCTATTTATAGTGCCTTCCATTAACCTTGTAAGGCCTAAAGCGCTTATAACCTATCAACTTCAGTAAAATTGTGATAGTTGGTAATCAAGATTCTTTATGTTATATCATTTATGATCACTACTCCAGCTAAGTGCTGTCCATAATCTAGAGGTCTCAAGTTAGAATGTTGGCAGGGCCTATCCACGTCCATCCATCTGAGGAAAAGGAAATTAATGGTTTTAATTCGTTTTCAAATTATTTCATTGAGAATTGTAAAGATATTGTTGTTTAGAGGTCTTACATTATGGGGGAAGACAATGCGCACATTACATACCTGTCATGCACCCACTAATCTTTGGAACTCATATCTTTGACCAATTGTGGCTTTTGCAGAAAGCTTCGTGCATTCTGGACTGTTTTAAAGGATTTGTTTTTACCATTCAGTTCAACAAAAGGGGATTTATCTAATTACATTAGCATAACTGTTTTTTCAACAACTTTATCACTCGTAGTGACACACATAAAACACATAAAAGGTCCTACATAATAATAATGAATAGTTAGAAATATAACGCATTAATAAATTTAAAATTTGGCAGCTATGAAGCTGGATTATGCTCTTTGAAATCCTGATTTGGCACTCCCTTTAAAATACAAAATTTCGGGCATTCTTTGCAAAGCACATCATAGTGTCACTCCGCCCTGTGAAAGAAGAAATGTCATTAATGTGTTCCACAAAAGCTAAGATATTTAACGGTAGAAAAACATGCAGCCCCCAGACTTTACCTGTCATGTTATGTGTGCCTCTCACTTCCTGCTTTTCATCATTTCTCTGTTGAGGGGGGCAGCCCACTCTTCAAAGGGGGCTTCTTCGACACACACCCAGCTCTGACCAAAGAGAAATTATTTTGGTTCTTTGTAGGCAGCTTCCAAGCGACAGCAGTTTGCTACACATGCACACACTCAAAACATACAGGTGGAGGGGGCCCCCATTAGATCTATAATGCTCCCCCCACAGTGCGGGGGCTGCAGGGGGTGTCCATTATACCCCTGCTAATAATCAAGATGCCGCTTCAGTATGATTTTATGTTAAGCACAAAGGTAACCCCTAACATCCCGAATTTGGTAACTGTTAGGAGAGAGGAGAGAAAGGTAAACTGGAGCGTGACAACTAAAAATGGAGAAAGAGAGAGCATTGAAAGAAAAAAAGGATGGCCATGGAGGAGGAGAAGAAAATTAATTGGCCATAGAGGAAACAAAACTATTGTTGGCTGTTAGAAATGGGGGTCTCTAGTTGGCAATGGTTTGCACCTTTGTTCAAATAGGGACCCTTCCTTCTATTCAGGATAAGGGAGATACACTACTGAAATAACCCCAGCTCACCCCCTTGGTAGCTTGGCATGAGCAGTCAGGCTTATTTCCGCGGCAGTGTGTGAAGCATTTGCATATATCATACAGTAATACAGTGAAAACACTACAAAAGGACACCACACCAGTTTTAGAAAAATAACCAATATTTATCTGTGCAAACAAGACCAAAACGATAAAAGACCAACATACAGTAATCAAAAATGTGCACTTTGCAAGAATGACTTTAAAATGCAGTTCCTTAAAGCCGGTAGCTCCGTCCGGGGCTACCGCGCTGTTGAAAACAACAGAATCCAACAGTTCCAGCTGACCGCGTGGCTGCAGGCCGGCATCAGCAGACTCGTAAACAGTACCTTTGGTTCTGGCCGATCGCGTCGGTGCAGGCCAGTCGTGGCAATCGTCGCGGTTGCGATGTGAAGCTTAGCGATGTTGTGTGCGGTGCCCTCAAGTCGCGGTGCAGGCAGCTGCTCGGTGACGGTCGTCTGGCGGTGTAGGTGAGACCAGGGCTGCGGTGCGAAGCGGGGCAGTGCTCGTTGTGGTTCTGACAGGTAATAGTGCAAGCGACAGTGCCAGTTGATGGGAGCTGGCATCGGTCGGGCTGACTGCGGTTTGGGATGGGGCGGTGCGTCGTGTGACTTATGAGCAGTGCATCCAAGCCACAGTGCAGTCACGGGTGTCGAGGTTAGCGTGCAGCGACGTCGTCAGTGAGAACAGGACGGCAGAGTGAAGCGAGGCAGTGTGGAGTGGGGTGCCCACAGGTTGCGGTGCAATCCGAGGCTCGGTGGCGGCAGCTGTCGTCGTCGTCAGTGAGACAGGGTTGCGGTGCGGCGATGCCTTCTGTGGTGCCTTTAGGACACGGAGCCAGCAGCGGTGTCGGCTGCGTTCCCCCTCTGTGGCAACTGAAACCCACGGTTCCAGATCTGGTACCCAGAGTTAAGTGAAGTCTTTGCTGTCCCTGAGACTTCATGAACAGGAAGCAAGCTCTATTTCAAGCCCTTGGAGATACTGAGCTACAAGTGAAGAAAGTTCAGTCCAGTCCTTTCACTGCCCAAGGCAGAAGCAGCAACTGCATGCCAACACAGCAAAGCAACAACACAGCAAAGGGGCAGTACTCCTCCTGGCAATTCTTCCAGCTCTTCTTCTTGGCAGGTCCCTTGATCCAAGCGAGTTCTCTGAAGTCTTTTATCTCCCTGAGACTTCCAACAGGAGGCAAGCTCTACTTCAAGCCCTTGGAGAAAACTCTAACAGCAGGATGATGAAAGTACAATCCAGTGCTTTCCCTGCTCAAGACAGAAGCAGCAAGCAGCAGGCCAACACAACAGAGCACGCAGCCAAGCGGCAGTTCCTCCTGATAGCTTTTCCAGCTCTTCTTCATGGCAGGTTCCTTAGTTCAGCAGTAATCTAAAGTTCTGGGGTCTGGGCCCCAATATTTATACCACATTTTCCTTTGTTCTCAAAAGTCTCTCAGCTCAGTGCAAACCAGTTCTGTCCTCTCTGACCCAGCTTCCTGGCAGGAGGTGGAGACAGCATTGTGCAAGGGAGACAGGGCCTATTCAGGTGCAAGGGAAATCTCCTCCCACCACTCTAAATGCAGACCAGGCCTATTCAGGTGCTAGTGAAACTCCTCCCACTGCTCTGAATGCAGCCCAGGTCTATTCAGCCCAGCACTGACTCATCCAGGAAAGGCAGGACACACCTCGAACCCCCCAGTGGCTGTCTACAGTGAATGCACATCCCCAGCCCCTGTCACTCCAAAGCCAGACAGTCAATCCACAACCCAGCAGAGGCACACAGGATGGCTAAGCAAGAAAATACCCAATTTCTAAAAGTGGTATTTTCAAACACACAACATAAAAATCATCTTTACTAAAAGATGCATTTTTACATTCTGAGTTCAGGCATACTAAACTCCAATTCTCTATCTTGTCCCAATGCGAAGTTATACTTGTAAGATGTTACAAAGTATCTCCCATTCTATCCTATGGGACAGATAGCCTTTCAATAGTGAAAAACGAAATACACTGTATTTCACTATCAGGACATGTCACACACACCAGTACATGTCCTACCTTTCACATACACTGCACCCTGCCCACAGGGGTACCTTGGGCCTACCTTAGGGGTGGCTCACATGTAATAAAAGGGAAGGTTAGGGCCTGGCAAGTGGGTGACCTTGCCAGGTCGACATGGCAGTAAAAACTGTGCGCAGACACTGCAGTGGCAGGTCTGAGATATACTTACATGGCCACTTCTGTGAGTGGCACAACCAGTGCTGCAGGTCCACTAGTAGCATTTGATTTACAGGCCCTGCCACACCTTGTGCACTTCACTAGGGACTTACTAGTAAATCAAATAAGCCAAACATGGAAACACCAATCCATAAACACAATTTACGTGGAGAGCATATGCACTTTTGCACTGATTATCAGTGGTAAAGTGCACAGAGTCCTAAAACCAACAAAAACAGGAGGCCAAGAAGCAAAACGTCTGGGGGAAAACCCACTGAAAAAGCCAAGTCTAGCATTGGCTCATGAACTGAGCCTGAAGGAGTTGGACATTAAGGCCAGGCAGGCGGAGCCCTGCAGTGATGATGGCAGCGTTTCTTCAGTGTCCTCTGACAAGAGGGTCCCCAGCCCCAAAAGTCTGATGCCTGACTTTGTGGTGGCAGATGACATAGATCGATGGTTTGAGGCTTTTGAGTTTGCCCTGCAGATGCACAAGATCCCTGAGGGGATTAGGGGGTGGTCTGTGGAGGCACATCCCTAGTGAAGGGAGGGATACCCTACTGGCCCTAGAAAGGGAGGACAGGATGAGGTATACCCCCATGAAAAAAGCCCTGATCAGAAAATATGGTTTGATTACAGAGAAGTATAGGCAGAAGTACAGGGACAGTCAGAAGCTGACCCAACAGACCTGGGTGGATTGTGTTGATTCTTTTTACAATGCACTGGATGGTTGGGTGAAGAGCAGTGAAGTGAAATATCAAGGGCTGTATAAATTGATTGCAAAAGAGCACATGTTCAGTCTGTATTTTCCAGATCTGCGACAACACTTTGTTGACAGTAAGCTCTCTGACCCCAGGCAGCTTGCTAAGGAGGCAGACCTAGCTCCAGGGTCCACAAGAAGGTAACTGGGGGGATCACCACAAGGGTGGGCCGGGTCCTCACCAAAAGAAGGAGAGGGGAGCAAAACAAGAGCAAGAAGTTCTCTAAAGGGCCGCAAAATAGTTCTTCTGGTCAGGACTCCCATTTCCCACTGAGAAAAAAGAGATGATTCCCTGACAGTAGGTTTGCAGGGAAGGCACCCCTAAGTGGTTTGAGTGCCAACAGGAAGGGCACTTCAAGGGGGATGGCAAGTGCCTCAAATGGACACAGCCTCCCACCAGTGGGCAGTCACTGGGGCTGGCTAGTGTAGCACTTGGGGAGGAGATTGTCCCAGATAGTGTGGAGAGCAGAGGAGAGGCTACCCTAGTGAAGAGGAAGGCAAGGGGCATAGGAATCCCGCTCCTGAGACTTCCATGGTCCAGGAGGAGGCTGAGCCTGAGGGGGGATGCCCCAGAACCTACAGGGGAGTATGTGGCCTAACTGGGGAACCTGCCGGAGCTGTCCAACTGGCAGTAAGATGGGGGTCCCACCAGGGAGGAGTTCTGCAAGGTGCAGAGGGAATGTCCTTCTCTTGTGGGTCTTCAGCAGCGGACTGAAACCCAGTCGGCTGGTAACACCTCTGGAAAACACCTGATTTACTGTGAGAATGGTATCCTGTATAGAGAGCCTAAGGCTCCTGAACCTGGTGCAAACCATGTGGTGGTCCCCCAGTGCTACAGGGCCTTCCTACTAGAGCTGGCTCATGATGTACCCCTGACAGGTCATTTGGGGCAAGACAAGACCTTTGACAGGTTTGTCACCCACTTTTATTGGCCTCAAATGAGCAAGCCCCAGATGCATTCTGCAGGTCCTGTCCTACCTGCCTGGCAAGTGGCAAGTCTGGAGGGAAAGTGCAAGGCCCCCTTCCATATTTCCCTGTCGTTGGCACCCCATTTGAAAGGGTGGGAATCAACATCATTGGGCCTCTGGATCCCAAGACAGTCAAGGGCAACAGATTTGTTCTGGTCTTGGTGGACCATGCCACTCGGGACTCGGAAGCAATCCCTCTAAGAACGGTAACTGCGCCCGCCGTGGCCAGGGCACTGATGGGGATCTTTACCCATGTTGGATTCCCCAAGAAGGCAGTATCTGACCGGAGTACCAACTTCATGGCAGGGTACATGAAGGCCATGTGAAAGGAGTGTGGGGTAACCTACAAGTTCTCCACTCCTTACCACCCATAAACCAATGGGCTTGTTGAAAGGTTCAACAGGATCCTAACGGGCATGATTAAGAGCCTACCAGAACCCATGAAGCGAAAGTGGGACATTCTCCTGCCATGCCTTTTGTTTGCCTACAGGGAGGTACCTCAGAAGGGGGTTGTCCCTTTGAACTTTTGTATGGGCACCCTGTGAGTGGACCTCTCAGTTTGGTGAAGCAGGGCTGGGGGCAAGTTCACAGGAGAGCTCCCCAGGATGTGGTCAGCTACATGCTGACAGTCCACAACCAAAGAGCACGCTTCCGAAGCTCGCCCAGGAGCATCTGGAAGCCAGCCAGGAGGACATGAAACGCTGGTGTGAACAGATTTCCACTCTGGTTGAGTTTCAGCCTAGCCAAAAACTGTGGCTCTTGGAGCCTGTGGAGCGCAGGGCCCTGCAAGACCGCTGGTCTGGGCCTTATGAGGTAAAGGAGCACCTACTTGATGGACTTCAAGGCTCCAAGGAACCCTTTAAGGGTCCTTCATGTCAATCGTCTCAAGCCCAATTCAAGAGGTCTGAGCTTACCATGCTCCTGGTTACTGATGATGGGATGGAAAAGGAGAGTGAACATTTCCCCGACCTCCTTTCTTCCAAGGAGCAAGATGGGTCAGTAAAGAGTATCAGCTTCTCCCCTACACTAACCCTAGATCAACAGAGAGACTGTCATCAGTTGCTGGGGCAGCTTGCCTATTTATTTTCACTCACCCCATGACTGACTACATGGTGTACACATGATTTTGATACTGAGGACAGCATAGCTGTGAAAAACAAAATTTACAGGTTGTTTCATGTTGTCTGACAAGGTGAGAGCCAGCATTGAGGAGGAGGTCTCCAAGATGCTGGCACTAGGGGTTATTGAGCCCTCAAACAGCCCTTGGTCCAGCCCAGTGGTGTTGGTCCCCAAAGCTGCCCCTCCAGGTGTCACACTTGAACTTAGGATCTATGCGGACTACCGTGGGCTCAATGAAGTCACCAAGACTAACACACACCCCATACACAGAGCTGATTAGCTCAATGATTGGCTTAGAGCTGCCAAGTTCCTCAGCACTAAAACATTTTGCATCTATGTACTTAAATATATCCACAAAGCTGCCAAGTAGCTCAACATCACATGTGGGATATTCACCCAGGTTTGCCCTTTACCCAACAGCAGTTTTCATGCTGATATTTCTAAAAGCACTGTTATAATGTCAAACGTTTACATGCTGATTAAGTGGTATTCCTAATGTTGGGCCTTCAGCCACAAATTAAGGACATCTGCCCTGCGACTAAACTGACTATGGATTACAACATTTCAGCCCAGTTTTACAATAGTTGCAAAATTCTTAACTGTCCCTAAAATATCCTGGGCTTGAGTTAGAATAGCTAAAAAACATCCTGGATGGGGTTTTGGGGTTTACACGTCCCTTACGGAAAGCTGCACTTGCCCCACCCTGTGGCAGAGAGCTCCGAGAGTGCATGCTGGCAAGTAGTGGAAAGTTCTAACTGCAGAAGAAAGCTAGTCCTCACTTAGGCCCTGCCTGAGTCAGCCCATATTGCAGCTTTTGTGCGCAGGTAGACCAAGAAGGGTGGGGTCAAAGCTGACACTCTAGCTAATCGCCAGTGGCCACTGGAGCTTCAACTGAGGTTGTCCAGAAGTCACTTTTTTACAGCATGGTTGTAAGAAATGTAAATATTGGTTGAGGGAGTGTAAAACCTTCTCAAGCAACAACCACAATACTTGTCAGGGTGAACCACAAAAGTCACTAAATTAGCCTTTGTTTAACCCCTTGCACAAAGCAGTCAGGCTTAACTTATAGGCAAAGTGTAAAGAGTTTAAGTAGCACACAAACATTAATAAAGTGAAAACACAACACAATAAAAATCCCAAACCAATTTAGAAATAGAGTCAATTTTAATAAACAAAATGAGACCAGACAACAAAAATAAGTAGTATCAAAGATATGCAATTTCAAGTTTTTAGGTAACTGTAGCACCTAAAAGCACAAAGCGCCACTCGCTGTCATCTAGTCGTGCTAGACCAGGAAAAAGTCACCAGTTCAGGCCGACCAAGATGGGGCATGGGCAGGACAGAAGGACGGGGTAAGTCCCGCTGAAGAAGTTACCTTTTCAAGTCCAGTGCAAAGAGTTCCATTGGTGGTGGAGGAGGCCACGAGGAGCAAGGAGAGTGTGGTGGAGGGCACCACTGTGGCGAGAAGAGCAGGCTGGATGACAGGGACTGTTATAACTTTAGCGCAAAGAATTGAACGTGTGTCATGGACAGTCGTTGCTGGAGCTTGGTATTGGCAGTCACCACAGGCTGTCGTTGCTGTAGTGCAGAGTGCAGATCTCGTGTTGCCAGTCGGCACTGGTGGTCACTGTAGAGCAAAGAGTCAGGTACACTGGAGTTTTGCGTTGGCAGGCAGTGTGGGTGGTAGAGTCTTGATGCAAACAGGCCTATTTGCGATCTCGAAGAGCCCAACAATTCAGTATTTTTTGCTTTCTTCCAGAGGAGTGCACTCTGTTGTAAGCCAAGGGTCCAGGACATGGAAAGGCACCTCTTGGGGATCAGGGACTCCCTCTAGCAGAGCCCAGCAGGGCTCAGGGAGGTCCAGGCAGGTCCAGTTGCAGCAAGTCAACTGCGAAGGTGCATGGAGGCCTCTGGAGCTTGTTGTGTCGTAGATCAGAACAGGAGGTCAGTCAACTGACCCTTGAAGTTACTCAAGTCTCCTTGGAACAGGAGATGATCCAGTTCCCCTTCAACAAGGAAAGCCGCAAGCATCAGGACAGTCCTCTGGGGGTCCAGGAAGGACTTTAGCAGCAGGACAGTCCTCTGGTAGTAGCAGGGCAGTCCTCTGGGGAACAAGGCAGTCCTTCTGGAGTCTTCCACCGGTCCAGAAGTGTATTGATGAGTGGCTCAGAAGTCCAGTATTTATACCTGGTGCCATCCTTTGAAGTAGAGGAATCTTCTTGGCTACCCCCACATCTGGCTCTGTAAAGCTCTTCCCTTACCCTGCCAAGGCTCCAAGAAATCTCAGGTGACAAAAGGCTAGTGTCAGATTCCTTTGTTTGTGCTGGAGGCAAGCCCTTTGACATGTAAGTGGGTCAGGGAACAGCTCCACCCCAACTATCCTGATAGAATGGCCCACTCCCAGCTACATACAACACGTCCCCTTCCCAGATTAGGATGGAATTTGCATTGAGCGTTCAACTGATTATCCAGAAAGCCTGTATTTTAAAGTTCATGCACTCAGCACGTACAGCAGAATCTGGAACACTAAAAAATCTTATTAGGATGGAAGTCTCTCTTGCCATTGTCATTCAAATGCTTGGGTTCATGCCCTTTCTGGTGCTCTGGAAATCAGAGGAGCTGCAGATCTGTGGAACTCAAATCTACTGCATTTACAGTTTAAAGCAGCTTTGAATAAAAAGGTTAAAATCGAGTCTTTTAACTCAGATTATCGGACTTTCACTAGAAGAGAAAATGCTACCTTAGTGCTGGCCAGCTATGCCAGAAGAGGTCTTCCAAAATACGTTATCGAACCTTTCTCGCCGTATTACAAAGTGAAATTCTGTCAACTTCAGATGGGCTGTTTTTCATCATTAGATTTTCTACCTCGATGGGCACATCAAACTTGACACTAAAATATGTTGCCTATGTGGGTGGCTCCAGGAATCTTTATCACACCTGCTCTGCATTTGCCCGGTTCTTCTCGAGAGCCGCAGAAGATTCCTCCAGCCCCTGCTGATTAAAGGTCTACGGACAATACCAGCAACCTTTAATTGTCTTCTGAACAATGCTCAGCCGCAGGTGATTTCCAAACTTATAAAATTCCTGGATGCAGCAGACAAATTATTAAGGAAGAGAAACTCTATTTTAAATGCTTCAGCACTTTAGGGCGAGCCCCCCAGAGATACAGCCATGCAGCTACGAAGCTTGCTATAGAGAATTGGATTTATTCGGACCTTAATGTTTTTATCTTTGCATGGTAAACATAAAAAAATTGCAGAGACAATAGACACAACTGGCTGAGACACTTGTTTTTATTGCTGTAGACTTTACTTTTAGTGTATAAACTCTGCGTTTAAATTATATGGCCGCATCACGATAAGTGAACGAACTAGTTAAGCTATGTCCATCATAAGAGGTGCTGTACATATTGTTTATATGTAATTGAAAAAGGCATATTTTAAAAACTATGGGGCATATTAGCAAGACCCACGTTAAAATTATCGCCGTTTTAGCGGCAGGAAACTGCCGCTAAAACGGCGATAATGAAGCTTGCTAATATGCGTTATGGAATTCCAATAGACGCCCAGGTTAGATGTCCTGCACATCTAACCTGGGCTTCTATTGGAATTCTATAACGCATATTAGCAAGCCCATTATCGCCGTTTTAGCGGCAGTTTTCTGCCGCTAAAGCGGCGATAATTTTAACGTGGGTCTTGCTAATATGCCCCTATATGTCTTTTATCAAAATGTGCTTTAAAACATTTTTGCCTTCATGAATTGTTTAAACCATTATGATGAGAAGTTGCTACTCGTCGATCATCTTTTAACATAATACTATCATAATGATGTAATGATTCCTATTTTTAATTGCTGTTTATGGCACTTGGCACTTTAATGGACTTGATTGTCTAAATAAAGTATTTGATTATCAGTTCTAGGCTACCCCCACATCTGGCTCTGTAAAGCTCTTCCCTCCCCTGCCAAGGCTCCAAGAAATCTCAGGTGACAAAAGGCTAGTGTCAGATACCTTTGTCTGTGCTGGAGGCAAGCCCTTTGAAATGTAAGTGGGGCAGGGAACAGCTTCACCCACACTATCCTGGCAGAATGCCCCCCCCAGGTACACCCAGGTCCCACTGCTTACTGTCTGGGCCCAATACGCATTCTTAATGGGGGAGTTATTAGTAGGCCCAGGCAGCTTAAAACTCCTAGAAGACCTCAGAAGATTGTAGGCAGGAAAATGCCAACTTTCTAAAAGTAAAAAGAAAAATTGATGGACAGAATGCAGAACAATGTCATACATTCACCCCAGTACAGAGATCTGGGCCTAAATCCATCGTTTGTTTGCTCCCCATGCCATTCCAGTTTGAACTCAGCCATATGCAAATCAGTCTTGACCCTGTGCCCAATGGGAACAGTCCAGCCCAACTGCCAGGCCAGGTCCTCCCTGGACTGGAAACAAGCATCCTAGGACCGGTTTCGGGGTTTCACCCCTCATCAGCCAAGATAGCTTGACTCCAGTGGCATGGAGAGCATGGGACCCACGTCTGGGCATACCCGTCCCACTCAGGGTGACAAATGCAAAAAGAACAATTGATTGACAGAATGCAGAACAATGTCATACATTCAGAAATCTGGGCCTAAATGCATTGTTTTTTTGCTCCCCATCCCATTCCAGTTTGAACCCAGCCATATGCAAATCAGTCTTGACCCTGTGCCCAATGGGAACAGTCCAGCTCCAACTGCCAGGCCAGGTCTTCCCTGGACTGGAAACAAGCATCCTAGGGGAACATGGCGGCGGGCTAGGTTCACGCCGCGAGCTCCTCTCCACCCCCCGGCACTTCTGAGATTCCTGAGCACTGGAAAGGGGTGAAATCTTTGTTAAACTTACCGCACTGTTGGCGGCGTTGTTGGCGGTGGCTGCGGTCTGGTCGTTTCATCGGTGTTTGTTTGTTTTTGGCGTTTTCGCCGCTCCGGGCTCGGAGTGCGGCGTTCGCTGAGGCTTTGACTCTTTGCTTCCTGCTTCCTGATTGCTTTGCGTCTCGCTGCCTGACGCGGTTTCGCGCTGCTGCCTCCCGTGGATCGGAGCGGAGGGGAGGCTGGTTGCCTGCGATTGTGGTGGCGTCGGGGGCGAACCTGGCGAAGTGGAGCGGTGGACCTAAGGGTGCCTACGGGAGTGTATACGGCGGGGGGGCTACTCTGGGCAGCGTCTGGGATTTCCTCTGACAGACGTGTAACAGCAAGGATTTCCCTGCGAGGAACTCCAGGTAGGATTTCCTACCCTTTTCTGAATTTTCCTTGTAGCAGACTTTGCTTACAAACTTCCCCTAACCCCATTAAACTTCAGAGCAATTTTGCTGGATTACAGAGACCACAGGAGTGTTTCAACCTGAGTCAACTGATGCCCCCTAGACGGATTAAAATATCAGATAAAGGGGACAGTAAAGGGAGTTCCCTTCTAGACCTTCCAGTAGAGAAAGGTATGAAACTAGAATCTACACTACTAGCTCCGACACTTCCATTAGCTGCGAGCATAGAGGGTATAAATAAAGGGGTTTGGTCTGTAGACTTAAACTTCCCCACTTTCTCTGACCCCCATCAATTATGAGAAAGCCAGTGTGCGCAAGTGGTAATAGAAAGGCGGCCAGTAGTTTCAGGGCAACTCAGTAGATATACCTTACGTAATAGAATATACAATAAGGAGGAACATTTGGAAGATGCGCCTATAGCAGGGAAGTTTGGCACAAAAAAATCAGGAAGAAAAATAGCCAAAAATTCTAAAGGGAAACAGCAAACTGGCACGTCTCAGTCTTCGCGACAGTTAAAGGAAACTTCCACACTTAAAGTCACCCCCTCTTTAAGATCCTTTTTTAGAGTACAGGAGAAAACGCAAGTACTTCTGGCCCCGCCACTGAAGGAGCCTTGGCCTGCCTTAAGTAAGGGAAGTGTAGAGCCCTTACCAACTAGGGTGCCTGAGGCCATTATGGATACAGGGGGTATAGTTCGGGGGTCTGAATTGGCCAATATTACAACAGCTAATATGTTCGAGGTACTGGGCGAGAACGGGCCAGGGTCTACTACCAGCTGTGATTCCTCGAACGCTAGATCGACTCCCTCTGCAATAAATGCAATGTCATCTGACCCCGCTCAACCAAATTTGGTACAAATGTTAGATGCCCTCGCTTTAGAAATTCAGAGTATTTTGCCATTTCCGAGATAAATCAGGCCAAGATTCAAGACTCTTGTGAGTCCCTAGAAGCTAAAATGTCTGCGATCACCGAAAGAACCTGCGCGATGGAGGCCTCAATAGAAGTATTAAATAAACAAGTTGAGGCAAACTCTACCGAGATCCAGGCCTTAAAGAAGGGAGAAAAGGACATGCTTGACAAATTGGAGACGTTAGAAAATAATGCCAGACGGAATAATATTAAAATCCTGAACATTCCGGAGGGCGCAGAGGGGAGGACATTAAGACTTACATTATAAATTTGTTAAGAGACTTTATCCCCGTGGTTGATGCTAAGGAATTGGAAATAGACATTCCGAGAATCCACAGAGACCCTTTTTTCAAGAACCCAAATAGGAAAAATCCTAGGCGAATCCTGGTTAATTTCAGAACATATTCTTTAAAGGAGCGGATATTATCAGAAGCCTTAAAAGCTGGAACCTTTACGAAGGGGGATTGGACTTTCAGGATAAGGTCAGATCTCTCAAGGATTACACAGGATAGACAATGGGAGCTGGGTAAATTCATTCCAATTCTAAGATCTCTGGGTGCTACGGTACAATTGAGGTTTCCTGCCGTACTTAGGGTGATGTGGAAAAACAAAATGTTTAATTTTCGGGACCCTAAGGAGGCAGGGCTCTTTGTTGATCAAATTAAAACTCAGGAATAATTTGGTGCAGGAAGAAATATTTTATGAATAGTATAGGTGCCGGGTAGGTGGGAGATGGGTTCATAGGGGTTAAGGTACATCAAACCCCATGTGGTACAGGAGGGTTCCCGTGGGAGGGGGAGTGGGGTAACACAAGAAGAATGTTATTTTAAGTTTTCACTGGGTGGGGAGCAAAGTAGGGGAAAAAAAAAAGTCCTCATGTGTACAATTTTTTCAAGGAAGTTGTTAATCGGTTAGGAACACCCGGTATCCAGAGTGCGCTCTTGTGGCCCAGAGGTAGGGCAGGTTGGTTTGACATAAATGACTGAAACTAGAATTTGTACTTGGAATGTCAATGGCTTAAGGGTCCCAAATAGGCGTAGGAGGATATTCCAATACCTAAGACAGGCGGACTTTGATATCATGATTTTACAAGAGGCTCACTTAACATCTGAGGAATGGGAGCTGTCTGTTGCAAAGCAAAGATGGATCGATAGCTCTCTACACACTAGACAACCTTTTTGTACTAAAGGTGTTGCTATAATTATTAAAAAATCTGCAAAAGCTATCTTAGGTACTCCCAAGTTAGACAGTAAGGGGAGGTGGATTATAACTGATATAAAGATACGAAATGAGTGGTTGACTATGGTGGGATACTATGGCCCAAATATAGATGACGAGTCATCTCTTAGAACGATCTATAATCATTTATTAGACTCAAGCTTTCCCATTATTATGGGTGGTGATTTTAATGTCCTCCTGAATCCCGCTCTTGATAAGTCCAGGGGGGAAGAGTAATACCTACGAAAATGGGATCACTGATAAAAATTATTATGGGGGATTTAAATCTGGTAGATATCTGGAGAATTAAAAATAAGGCTATAACTGGTTCTCAAAATTTTACATTTCATAATAAAAAATACAAACACCATTCTAGAATAGACTATTTTTTGATAGATTCTAGGTTGACAGAACTGGTCAAGTTGGTTTCTCACATTCCAGAACATCTGTCAGATCATTCAGCGGTCCAGATAAATCTAAAATTTCCTAGGTATATAGAAACCAAAAGGTGGACATTTGATAAAGTCATCCTCAAAGATGAGTCAGTGATTGAACAATTAAAAGCGGACACCTTGTTTTTTTTAAGTAAATGATCAGTCGGCCCCTGTAGAGGTAATATGGGATGCCTATAAGGCTTATATTAGAGGCAGAATTATTGGTTTTTCGGCAAAAATTAACAAGGATAAAAAGGACAAAATTAAGTTACTGGAAGCAGAAATTCGCAGAGCTTCGTTTAATCAAACTTCCAGTAGAAGAAGTGTAGAGCAGAAGGAGGAAAGTCTAGAGCTACTCTCTAAACGACAAGATTTGGTTGATTATCTCGATAATATTACTAGGGCGCGATGGGAAGTTAGCAGATTGGCTAATTATGAATTTGGAGAAGCCAGTGGGAAGTTATTGGCCTGGAAATCTCGAGTCGATCTAACCAGAAATTTGATTAAAGAGATATGCAATCTCGAAACGGGAGAGATATGCTCAGAAAGGGCCAAGATAGAAAAGGTGTTCGAATTATTTTTTAAAGATCTGTATACTGAAGATCTAGAAGTTAGTGACTCCCAAATTAAAAATTATTTAGCTAAAGTCTCCTTACACTCATTATCGGAAGATCAGACACAACATCTTAATAAGAAGCTTTCACTATCTGAAATTAGAACTGTAATGGGAAACTTAAAGAGAGGTAGTGCAGCTGGCCTAGATGCTATTCCCAAAGAGTTTTATTCCGCCCTTAATGAGACGCTTGCCCCGTTCTTAGAGAAATTATTCAATAGTATTTTTTTTAGCTAACTCTCCAATCCCCAGCCCATGGAACGAGGCTGCGGTTTCTCTGATTTTAAAACCTAATAAAGACAAAAAAAAATGTGAGTCGTATAGACCCATTTCCCTGCTTAATTGTGACTATAAAATCTTTGTGCAAATTATAGCTGGAAGTCTAAATGATATAATGGGGAAGTTAATTCACTCGGATCAAAAGGGATTTATTAGAGGCGCCAACTGCTTGATTTAACGCATGAGTTGATAGGAGCTATTGATATTGCTTCAGCCAATGGCTTACCACTTACCATCTTTGCATTTGACGCGGCCAAAGCTTTTGACCGAGTGAATTGGCTTTGTTTATATCATCTAGTTGAAGCATTTGGCTTAGGAGAGAATATTTTACGAACTATTAAGAACATATATAGAACTCCTACAGCTAGGATTATAGTCAACGGGAACCTAACTAAATCAGTGACTTTAGAGCGGGGCACTAGGCAGGGTTGTCCCCTCTCCCCTCTCCTCTTCGATCTGTATATAGAACCGCTGGCCCAAATCATTAGGTCTAGTGATGTCTTTGTCCCATTTGAAAATAGGGGTTGGTCAAAGAAACTAGCCCTGTATGCTGATGATCTGATGATTTTTACAAAAGAATCACCAGAGATCTTGCAAAAATTGGAACAACTCCTAACAGAATTTGGAAAGATATCAGGGTATCAAATCAATTCTCAAAAAACTGAGATTATGACATGGAATTGGCAATCTAGTTCGCCTTTAGTACGCCATCAAATAAGATACCTGGGTATTCAAGTCACTCAGAATATCAATGATTTGGCCCATGTTAACTTAGAGATTAAAAGGAAAGAGATTAGAGATTTATTGAAATCTTGGTGTAATCTCCCATTGTCAATCCTTGGTCGTTCCAATCTTGTTAAAATGTCGATCCTTCCCAAAATGACATTTATTTTTGATGCAATCCCCTTATTATTTAGTTCTGTTTCCTTAAAAAAGCTGCAATCAGATATTAATAGCTTTCTCTGGGCGGACAAAGGGGTGAGGATTGCATGGAAGAAATTAAGATGTGAGAAAGCAGCCGGGGGAATAGCTAGCCCGGATTTTGGGTTCTATAGTTGGGCTTTCCTTTTTAAGAACATAAGATCTCTCCTTCTTGATTCCATGTATTTTACGCCTTACCTTTTAGCTATGTCCAACAGTATACCGCAGGGGGCGATGGGCTGCTTTTTAAATTCGGCCATCCCAAATTCTTTAAAAAAATCAAATTGAAGGTGATACGGTCGGCCTGTGATTTATGGTTCCAGATGAGGAAGCTGTTTAAAATTCCATATTACTGTGCTAGTGCCCCCATATGGAACTCCCCAGGCACGCCACTATGTTTAAATGACAGATTATCCGCCCCTCTATGGGAAAATGGATTTCAGAAGTGGGGCCAATTATTGCCTGATAACAACCTTTTGTCATGGGATGAGCTCAACTTTCAAACAAATCAAAGGCTATCAAGATTTAAATTTTATCAGCTCTCCCGCTGGGTCACAAATCAGAAAGGTAATGAAGTTAGTGATGAAGAACTGGAGAGTAGGTTTCTAGCACCGATTGGCCAGAGTAAAGAAGTGGCGAACTGGTACTGGACTTTGATTAAAGGAGATCCGCCATCTCTGCCTATGGAGGAGCCCTGGAGAAGAGAACTGCCTTTCAGCGATATTGCATCCTTCTGGCAAGTATCTATATCTATTTTGTGGAGCGTTGTTAAAGTTGCATCATTAAGGAGAAATCATCTGTTCACACTCCACAGAGCTTATTGGACCCCGAAGAGGCTCTCTAAGATGGGAGGTGGAGAAAAGATCTGTGTGAAATGTAACCTGAGAAGCGCAGATGATGTGCATATGTTTATGCAGTGTCCTCGGATCCAGGGCTTCTGGGGGCAAGTTGGTAAGATTATCTCAGAAGTGATGGGCCAAGAAATTCAGGTAAGCCTGGTGTTAATTATTTTTGGAATCTTACCTGATGACAGTAGTACCATTATACTGCCAAAACTCCAAGCTTCATTACTATTTGTTTTAATCTTGCTGGCAAGAAGAGAGATCTGTCTAAATTGGATAGTATCTAATGCTCCAAGTATGCTAAATTGGGTGTCTTCTGTTAAAAGAATTCGCAAGTTGGATATGGGCTGTGAAGTGAAGAGGAGAACTAGATTTTGGGGGGTTTGGGATAAGTGGACTAATACTCTGGGTGCCACAACTTCCTAGTATGTAGAATAAGTCCAATGATTATGAAGCAAGTGAGTTTCTGGGATAATGGTTTAGGTATAAACCATGGGCCGGATACTATCTCTGACATCCCTAAGTGTCGTGCGGTTGGTGTTTCTTGAATCCTTGGAGGTGGAAAGAATATTGGAGGGTCATACATCCCCTCCATTGGGTCCAGGAGAGTGCCTCGGTTTCGCGTTATGACCACTCACTTTATTTCTTTAATGAGGACAAAAAAAAAAAAAGCATCCTAGGACCGGTTTCGGGGTTTCACCCCTCATCAGCCAGGATAGCTTGACTCCAGTGGCATGGAGAGCACGGGACCCACGTCTGGGCATACCCGTCCCACTCTGGGTGACAAATGCAAAAAGAACAATTGATGGACAGAATGCAGAACAATGTCATACATTCACCCCAGTACAGAGATCTGGTCCTAAATCCACTTTCTAAAAGTGGCATTTTCAAAATTGTAATCTAAAATCTGGCTTTGCCACTAAAGATTATGTTAAATTACAATCCATTTGAGTATAAACCTGACATTTTTACCTGCTTCCAATCAAAACTTAGCACTTACTAAATCAAATAAAGTAACACAATGTAAGTTTATGCGAGGGTAAGGCCTTACAGTAGTGAAAAACACATTTAGGAATGTCATCCAGTTATAATGGAATGTAAGAATATGTCGTGTCAGGTGGAATAAACCATGTAAACTTGCGTGGTTTTTTCTTAAAGAATTCCTAGCAGCACCTGAGGGCTTAGAGTCCAACACTGCATTACTTTATTACCCAATCTTAAAAGGTAACCTCATAGATGCTGACTCACGCTGATGATTTCAGCTGATTTGTCCTACACCACCCTGCCACTCACCCTTACCTCACTATTCAAGCACCTCACCACTGCTACCCACCGCACAATAATTCAGTTTCAGTGATACAAATAGCTTCAAAAAGATGAGCATGTTCTGCAGGCAGACAGGAGTGACAAGACAGCGATCTATACTGATGCTGCCAACTAGGGCAAAGACCACAAGCAAGGGAGGCCTTACACAAATTACATGGGGAGAAATGTAAGCTGCTTTAAACATTTCAGAGTTATTGATTTGCAAGATGGGGGTCAGGAGACGGTGGTGTGTGTTCCATAACTATAAAAAAATAAATCACTGTAACCTTTAAGAAAATAATCTTTAGGTGCCTGCTTCGTGAAGGAGGTTCAAATGCAAAAAAAGTCCAAGTATCAGCAGTTTGACCACCTTTACCACTTGATTTAATCCTTCCTTCATGCACATTTTTCTACGTCAATCCCTCTTTGAGTGTTGGTCCAAGGAGCAGCTCGAATTGAAGAAACGTGCATTTAGGAAAGGGAAAGCACAGCATTTGGGTCTGTGTTGTGGTGTAGCAGTGTTCACTCCATCACAAGGGAAAAGGTCAGTCCTTCTCCTTACATAAATTCATGTTTTAACAGGAAAGTCAGCCCCAGAAAAAGAGCGCCATGTCGGGCAAAGAGCCCCTGCTGCCTTACCCCTGTGAAGGCATTGCACTGAAAGTGACACTACTGTTAACAGTGGTGACTAGATTCCCATTGTCCAAGCCATAATACAACTAACGGTTGGTGGCAGCAGAGAGTCGGGTACTGGTCCATTTACCTGCACCCAACAGCGTGGGTTTCTTACTGGAGATGCAAGTAAAAACAGTGTAATGTGTCATGATTGGCTCCTCACTCTGTGAATGTAAACACTGTATATGATGAATACTTGGACACGTGATAGGCGGGGTGCTCCAGCATGGCATTTCGCATTATGCAGTCCCAGGTCTGCAGGCTACTACAGGTGGCACTGATAGCTCAAAACAGCAAGATGTTTCTTTTCCCTACATGTCCCCTGCACTGCTCTCTCTCCTCGCCCACCCAACCACCCATGTCAAGCCAAGTATTGTGTGTTTGATTCACATCCACCTCAATGGAAAAGGAAGATTTCTTTGCATTGACTTTCCTTGGCTCAAGTCAGATTCAGCTGGTCTGCCTTTGGCCTTCGGCCTTGGACAAGAAATGTGCATGCGCGGGCGCGCGCGCATGCGCAGTTTTCGCAAGGATTACCCGGAGACGGCGAGGAAGAGGGCAGCCCAGGGACGCCGCAGTACAGGTAAGTGGTTTTTATTTTACTTTTCATTAAAGTCTAATTCATTGTTAATAGGGGGGTGGAGGCGGGTGGCGGAGCGGAGTTCCACGGAGTTTGTTCCCAACTACGTGGACCTCCGCGTAGTCCCGCTACGCCAACTACGCCCAGGGTTACTCTTGTGCATGAAGACAGTGCCCCAATGAAGGAGGAGTGACGCCATGCCTTATGCTGAACTTTGTTGCAAGGCCTATGGCTGGAACCTCCCATGATTTCTTTGATGCTGAGCTTCACATCTGTCACTTAACTCGCCTATCTCATGACATGCTAACCACAAATGACCGAGACCTTGAGTTACAAGGCATGCCAGCTACACAGTCATTGCTGCACCAAAAGACATGAAAAAATACAAACTGTGTGAGTGAAAGCAGAGAACTCTGAGTTTCCCAAAAGGCTTGACAGATCACGCTGGTCATACAGAACCCCATAAACTCTGAAATGTTCCCCACTCCTGACTTCCCCATGTGGATTCACTTTCTATGTCTACTATAAAGTATGAGAGTCAGAGAACACATAGCATTGGGTGGAAATGTTTAACTGTAGTACAAACTGGCATTATTAATCACATAATTTAAAAGTATTTCAAAACTATCAGTCCCAGTACACAGAGTGATTTTCGCTAAAAAGCTATGACTACCTGAAGGTGTCTCATGTGAGGGGCAGATTTATCAAGGCTTTGCACTGGTGCAGTGGCATACAAAGAGGATGTAGCCTTATGGCTAGAGCGGTTGCCTCGAAGCTGGGGAACTGGGTTTGAGTCTCGGCATCGACGCTCAACATCCTGTGATTCTGGGCAAATCACTTAATCTCCCTGTGCCTAACAAAAATGAATGTATCCATCTGTAACAAAACTGGTGCTCATGTAAAGCGCTCTGATACCTGATATCTTCGGGTCTAGTCTGCGATATATAAAACTCTATAAAAATTAAAAAAAGTGATGAAACCTGCACAGAGTCTTGAACTGGCATTTACTTTTCAGCACAAATCTTGATTTGCCTCGGAAGGTAGCCCCAAAGTAAAGAGAAGTACTACTTTGCACTACTTTGCTTGAAGGGTGTGTTCTATGGGTGGCATGTGGGCATTCCCAGACAATAGCACATGGATTTTCAAGCAAAGCCCAATCTAATAAAAAGGTAGACAGGGCTTTGGCTCAAAATGTACACCTCCTCGAGGCAGGCATAACGTTAGAGAGAAACATGTCTCACCATGGTATTTTGTATTGGAAGGGTACCATTCCGGTACAAAAACATATTCTAGACACCACAACTTCATCCTCCAAAGTGATACAATTAGACTCAGAGTGCATGCGTTGCAGCTGTAGCCCTGCCATGTGTAATGTATCTCATAGTAAATTGCAGAGTTTGGTGAAGTTTCTTACATTACCCGTAGATTGTCACACCTGTGTGGCACCTGGTAGGGCGTGACTGCATTGAGTAAATAAAGCAGACTGAGTGCTGCCCAGTTCTTGTTTCTCTGCTGCTTACAGGTGATGTCTGAATTACAAAAGAAACTTGTTCTGCGCTTTTAGCAGTGTTCTGTTATCCTTCCAGGGGTCTCCAACCAGTAGTTCGTGAGCTCCTGTAGCTCTCCAGCTACCTCTAAGTAGCTCACCTGTGTGCAGCCCAGTTTATTAAATTAGAAAACGTTTACTTGGTTGAATTAATATACATATAACAAAATTGAGATTATATAACACTAATAATATTAGTAGCTCTTAAAGCGTTTCATTGAACATAAGTAGCTCTCAGTACAGAAAAGGTTGGAGACTCCTGCTATGCTGCTGATCTCCCCTTTTGGGCCAAATGCTGTGTAGTACCAGCTGCCATGGTGGTAAAGATGCACTGTGCAGCCTAATTCCCTTTATTGAGTCTCAAGAAGATGAAGTGCAGTGCTGAGAGGAGCTGGTCCCTCACCTGGACCATCGACCAACGGGCAGTCAGGACAAAGGGACTCCAGTCATAGTGATCCCAAAGAATGATTACACCTGTGGTCCCTCAGGATAAAAGGTGCTGCCAAACAACAGCAGGAGACAGAAACAGAATGACATACGAAAAACAACCAAAACACACAAGACACTGAGTGGTGCACCTCATCCCTTCCCAAATGTTAGACTCTGACCATGAACACATGTAAGCAATGGGCAGGAACACATAGTGACTAAGTGAGAGGAGATGCTGTAATAGATGCTGCTTGGACTATTATGTGCGTTGGTAAGTGATAACCTAAAATACTACAATGATGCTGTGTAGTATCAAGTACTCTATCCTTGGCACAGTGTCAAGTCTGCCCACCCTACTCAAACGTTCCCTTCTGCACCATGCTGTGGTTCATGCTTCCATGCACACCAGGTGTTTCTCACTCCCCTTTTCCCATGGCTTCTGCATAAGGTCATCTTTATAAAAAAAAAAAGGTGCTGCAACATAACAAAGTCAAGGCACTCGATCAGAAAGAAATGTCTAGCTCGTTAATAAAAAACAAACGACCTCAACTTTTCTCAGGAAATTGTAACATCGTTTACTTTACAATAAACTGAATGTGTGCTACCACAAGCAGATATGCATTTTTTTACCAGAACTTGCATGGCATGTCTGAGAAGCTCCTTGCTTAAGTGGTAACATCAAAATTGTGTTTCCCAGAATACAAAGTTCTTTTGGAAAGCTAAGTCCACACTACCTGGTTTCACACAAGGCATATGGTTACTTGGAGCAATTCTTGGAAACCAGGCAAAACAAAACCGATTGATTCTCCACTATTTTTAATCCAGCATCCAAGGACAACAGGGTTGTTCGGTAACTCACATCACATGATTAGTCATATACTCATTCCTTCTTAAAATAGTTTATGTTTTTTATTGTAATGTTATATTATGGCTATTTATAGTGCCTTCCATTAACCTTGTAAGGCCTAAAGCGCTTATAACCTATCAACTTCAGTAAAATTGTGATAGTTGGTAATCAAGATTCTTTATGTTATATCATTTATGATCACTACTCCAGCTAAGTGCTGTCCATAATCTAGAGGTCTCAAGTTAGAATGTTGGCAGGGCCTATCCACGTCCATCCATCTGAGGAAAAGGAAATTAATGGTTTTAATTCGTTTTCAAATTATTTCATTGAGAATTGTAAAGATATTGTTGTTTAGAGGTCTTACATTATGGGGGAAGACAATGCGCACATTACATACCTGTCATGCACCCACTAATCTTTGGAACTCATATCTTTGACCAATTGTGGCTTTTGCAGAAAGCTTCGTGCATTCTGGACTGTTTTAAAGGATTTGTTTTTACCATTCAGTTCAACAAAAGGGGATTTATCTAATTACATTAGCATAACTGTTTTTTCAACAACTTTATCACTCGTAGTGACACACATAAAACACATAAAAGGTCCTACATAATAATAATGAATAGTTAGAAATATAACGCATTAATAAATTTAAAATTTGGCAGCTATGAAGCTGGATTATGCTCTTTGAAATCCTGATTTGGCACTCCCTTTAAAATACAAAATTTCGGGCATTCTTTGCAAAGCACATCATAGTGTCACTCCGCCCTGTGAAAGAAGAAATGTCATTAATGTGTTCCACAAAAGCTAAGATATTTAACGGTAGAAAAACATGCAGCCCCCAGACTTTACCTGTCATGTTATGTGTGCCTCTCACTTCCTGCTTTTCATCATTTCTCTGTTGAGGGGGGCAGCCCACTCTTCAAAGGGGGCTTCTTCGACACACACCCAGCTCTGACCAAAGAGAAATTATTTTGGTTCTTTGTAGGCAGCTTCCAAGCGACAGCAGTTTGCTACACATGCACACACTCAAAACATACAGGTGGAGGGGGGCCCCCATTAGATCTATAATGCTCCCCCCCCCACAGTGCGGGGGCTGCAGGGGGTGTCCATTATACCCCTGCTAATAATCAAGATGCCGCTTCAGTATGATTTTATGTTAAGCACAAAGGTAACCCCTAACATCCCGAATTTGGTAACTGTTAGGAGAGAGGAGAGAAAGGTAAACTGGAGCGTGACAACTAAAAATGGAGAAAGAGAGAGCATTGAAAGAAAAAAAGGATGGCCATGGAGGAGGAGAAGAAAATTAATTGGCCATAGAGGAAACAAAACTATTGTTGGCTGTTAGAAATGGGGGTCTCTAGTTGGCAATGGTTTGCACCTTTGTTCAAATAGGGACCCTTCCTTCTATTCAGGATAAGGGAGATACACTACTGAAATAACCCCAGCTCACCCCCTTGGTAGCTTGGCATGAGCAGTCAGGCTTATTTCCGCGGCAGTGTGTGAAGCATTTGCATATATCATACAGTAATACAGTGAAAACACTACAAAAGGACACCACACCAGTTTTAGAAAAATAACCAATATTTATCTGTGCAAACAAGACCAAAACGATAAAAGACCAACATACAGTAATCAAAAATGTGCACTTTGCAAGAATGACTTTAAAATGCAGTTCCTTAAAGCCGGTAGCTCCGTCCGGGGCTACCGCGCTGTTGAAAACAACAGAATCCAACAGTTCCAGCTGACCGCGTGGCTGCAGGCCGGCATCAGCAGACTCGTAAACAGTACCTTTGGTTCTGGCCGATCGCGTCGGTGCAGGCCAGTCGTGGCAATCGTCGCGGTTGCGATGTGAAGCTTAGCGATGTTGTGTGCGGTGCCCTCAAGTCGCGGTGCAGGCAGCTGCTCGGTGACGGTCGTCTGGCGGTGTAGGTGAGACCAGGGCTGCGGTGCGAAGCGGGGCAGTGCTCGTTGTGGTTCTGACAGGTAATAGTGCAAGCGACAGTGCCAGTTGATGGGAGCTGGCATCGGTCGGGCTGACTGCGGTTTGGGATGGGGCGGTGCGTCGTGTGACTTATGAGCAGTGCATCCAAGCCACAGTGCAGTCACGGGTGTCGAGGTTAGCGTGCAGCGACGTCGTCAGTGAGAACAGGACGGCAGAGTGAAGCGAGGCAGTGTGGAGTGGGGTGCCCACAGGTTGCGGTGCAATCCGAGGCTCGGTGGCGGCAGCTGTCGTCGTCGTCAGTGAGACAGGGTTGCGGTGCGGCGATGCCTTCTGTGGTGCCTTTAGGACACGGAGCCAGCAGCGGTGTCGGCTGCGTTCCCCCTCTGTGGCAACTGAAACCCACGGTTCCAGATCTGGTACCCAGAGTTAAGTGAAGTCTTTGCTGTCCCTGAGACTTCATGAACAGGAAGCAAGCTCTATTTCAAGCCCTTGGAGATACTGAGCTACAAGTGAAGAAAGTTCAGTCCAGTCCTTTCACTGCCCAAGGCAGAAGCAGCAACTGCATGCCAACACAGCAAAGCAACAACACAGCAAAGGGGCAGTACTCCTCCTGGCAATTCTTCCAGCTCTTCTTCTTGGCAGGTCCCTTGATCCAAGCGAGTTCTCTGAAGTCTTTTATCTCCCTGAGACTTCCAACAGGAGGCAAGCTCTACTTCAAGCCCTTGGAGAAAACTCTAACAGCAGGATGATGAAAGTACAATCCAGTGCTTTCCCTGCTCAAGACAGAAGCAGCAAGCAGCAGGCCAACACAACAGAGCACGCAGCCAAGCGGCAGTTCCTCCTGATAGCTTTTCCAGCTCTTCTTCATGGCAGGTTCCTTAGTTCAGCAGTAATCTAAAGTTCTGGGGTCTGGGCCCCAATATTTATACCACATTTTCCTTTGTTCTCAAAAGTCTCTCAGCTCAGTGCAAACCAGTTCTGTCCTCTCTGACCCAGCTTCCTGGCAGGAGGTGGAGACAGCATTGTGCAAGGGAGACAGGGCCTATTCAGGTGCAAGGGAAATCTCCTCCCACCACTCTAAATGCAGACCAGGCCTATTCAGGTGCTAGTGAAACTCCTCCCACTGCTCTGAATGCAGCCCAGGTCTATTCAGCCCAGCACTGACTCATCCAGGAAAGGCAGGACACACCTCGAACCCCCAGTGGCTGTCTACAGTGAATGCACATCCCCAGCCCCTGTCACTCCAAAGCCAGACAGTCAATCCACAACCCAGCAGAGGCACACAGGATGGCTAAGCAAGAAAATACCCAATTTCTAAAAGTGGTATTTTCAAACACACAACATAAAAATCATCTTTACTAAAAGATGCATTTTTACATTCTGAGTTCAGGCATACTAAACTCCAATTCTCTATCTTGTCCCAATGCGAAGTTATACTTGTAAGATGTTACAAAGTATCTCCCATTCTATCCTATGGGACAGATAGCCTTTCAATAGTGAAAAACGAAATACACTGTATTTCACTATCAGGACATGTCACACACACCAGTACATGTCCTACCTTTCACATACACTGCACCCTGCCCACAGGGGTACCTTGGGCCTACCTTAGGGGTGGCTCACATGTAATAAAAGGGAAGGTTAGGGCCTGGCAAGTGGGTGACCTTGCCAGGTCGACATGGCAGTAAAAACTGTGCGCAGACACTGCAGTGGCAGGTCTGAGATATACTTACATGGCCACTTCTGTGAGTGGCACAACCAGTGCTGCAGGTCCACTAGTAGCATTTGATTTACAGGCCCTGCCACACCTTGTGCACTTCACTAGGGACTTACTAGTAAATCAAATAAGCCAAACATGGAAACACCAATCCATAAACACAATTTACGTGGAGAGCATATGCACTTTTGCACTGATTATCAGTGGTAAAGTGCACAGAGTCCTAAAACCAACAAAAACAGGAGGCCAAGAAGCAAAACGTCTGGGGGAAAACCCACTGAAAAAGCCAAGTCTAGCATTGGCTCATGAACTGAGCCTGAAGGAGTTGGACATTAAGGCCAGGCAGGCGGAGCCCTGCAGTGATGATGGCAGCGTTTCTTCAGTGTCCTCTGACAAGAGGGTCCCCAGCCCCAAAAGTCTGATGCCTGACTTTGTGGTGGCAGATGACATAGATCGATGGTTTGAGGCTTTTGAGTTTGCCCTGCAGATGCACAAGATCCCTGAGGGGGATTAGGGGGTGGTCTGTGGAGGCACATCCCTAGTGAAGGGAGGGATACCCTACTGGCCCTAGAAAGGGAGGACAGGATGAGGTATACCCCCATGAAAAAAGCCCTGATCAGAAAATATGGTTTGATTACAGAGAAGTATAGGCAGAAGTACAGGGACAGTCAGAAGCTGACCCAACAGACCTGGGTGGATTGTGTTGATTCTTTTTACAATGCACTGGATGGTTGGGTGAAGAGCAGTGAAGTGAAATATCAAGGGCTGTATAAATTGATTGCAAAAGAGCACATGTTCAGTCTGTATTTTCCAGATCTGCGACAACACTTTGTTGACAGTAAGCTCTCTGACCCCAGGCAGCTTGCTAAGGAGGCAGACCTAGCTCCAGGGTCCACAAGAAGGTAACTGGGGGGATCACCACAAGGGTGGGCCGGGTCCTCACCAAAAGAAGGAGAGGGGAGCAAAACAAGAGCAAGAAGTTCTCTAAAGGGCCGCAAAATAGTTCTTCTGGTCAGGACTCCCATTTCCCACTGAGAAAAAAGAGATGATTCCCTGACAGTAGGTTTGCAGGGAAGGCACCCCTAAGTGGTTTGAGTGCCAACAGGAAGGGCACTTCAAGGGGGATGGCAAGTGCCTCAAATGGACACAGCCTCCCACCAGTGGGCAGTCACTGGGGCTGGCTAGTGTAGCACTTGGGGAGGAGATTGTCCCAGATAGTGTGGAGAGCAGAGGAGAGGCTACCCTAGTGAAGAGGAAGGCAAGGGGCATAGGAATCCCGCTCCTGAGACTTCCATGGTCCAGGAGGAGGCTGAGCCTGAGGGGGGATGCCCCAGAACCTACAGGGGAGTATGTGGCCTAACTGGGGAACCTGCCGGAGCTGTCCAACTGGCAGTAAGATGGGGGTCCCACCAGGGAGGAGTTCTGCAAGGTGCAGAGGGAATGTCCTTCTCTTGTGGGTCTTCAGCAGCGGACTGAAACCCAGTCGGCTGGTAACACCTCTGGAAAACACCTGATTTACTGTGAGAATGGTATCCTGTATAGAGAGCCTAAGGCTCCTGAACCTGGTGCAAACCATGTGGTGGTCCCCCAGTGCTACAGGGCCTTCCTACTAGAGCTGGCTCATGATGTACCCCTGACAGGTCATTTGGGGCAAGACAAGACCTTTGACAGGTTTGTCACCCACTTTTATTGGCCTCAAATGAGCAAGCCCCAGATGCATTCTGCAGGTCCTGTCCTACCTGCCTGGCAAGTGGCAAGTCTGGAGGGAAAGTGCAAGGCCCCCTTCCATATTTCCCTGTCGTTGGCACCCCATTTGAAAGGGTGGGAATCAACATCATTGGGCCTCTGGATCCCAAGACAGTCAAGGGCAACAGATTTGTTCTGGTCTTGGTGGACCATGCCACTCGGGACTCGGAAGCAATCCCTCTAAGAACGGTAACTGCGCCCGCCGTGGCCAGGGCACTGATGGGGATCTTTACCCATGTTGGATTCCCCAAGAAGGCAGTATCTGACCGGAGTACCAACTTCATGGCAGGGTACATGAAGGCCATGTGAAAGGAGTGTGGGGTAACCTACAAGTTCTCCACTCCTTACCACCCATAAACCAATGGGCTTGTTGAAAGGTTCAACAGGATCCTAACGGGCATGATTAAGAGCCTACCAGAACCCATGAAGCGAAAGTGGGACATTCTCCTGCCATGCCTTTTGTTTGCCTACAGGGAGGTACCTCAGAAGGGGGTTGTCCCTTTGAACTTTTGTATGGGCACCCTGTGAGTGGACCTCTCAGTTTGGTGAAGCAGGGCTGGGGGCAAGTTCACAGGAGAGCTCCCCAGGATGTGGTCAGCTACATGCTGACAGTCCACAACCAAAGAGCACGCTTCCGAAGCTCGCCCAGGAGCATCTGGAAGCCAGCCAGGAGGACATGAAACGCTGGTGTGAACAGATTTCCACTCTGGTTGAGTTTCAGCCTAGCCAAAAACTGTGGCTCTTGGAGCCTGTGGAGCGCAGGGCCCTGCAAGACCGCTGGTCTGGGCCTTATGAGGTAAAGGAGCACCTACTTGATGGACTTCAAGGCTCCAAGGAACCCTTTAAGGGTCCTTCATGTCAATCGTCTCAAGCCCAATTCAAGAGGTCTGAGCTTACCATGCTCCTGGTTACTGATGATGGGATGGAAAAGGAGAGTGAACATTTCCCCGACCTCCTTTCTTCCAAGGAGCAAGATGGGTCAGTAAAGAGTATCAGCTTCTCCCCTACACTAACCCTAGATCAACAGAGAGACTGTCATCAGTTGCTGGGGCAGCTTGCCTATTTATTTTCACTCACCCCATGACTGACTACATGGTGTACACATGATTTTGATACTGAGGACAGCATAGCTGTGAAAAACAAAATTTACAGGTTGTTTCATGTTGTCTGACAAGGTGAGAGCCAGCATTGAGGAGGAGGTCTCCAAGATGCTGGCACTAGGGGTTATTGAGCCCTCAAACAGCCCTTGGTCCAGCCCAGTGGTGTTGGTCCCCAAAGCTGCCCCTCCAGGTGTCACACTTGAACTTAGGATCTATGCGGACTACCGTGGGCTCAATGAAGTCACCAAGACTAACACACACCCCATACACAGAGCTGATTAGCTCAATGATTGGCTTAGAGCTGCCAAGTTCCTCAGCACTAAAACATTTTGCATCTATGTACTTAAATATATCCACAAAGCTGCCAAGTAGCTCAACATCACATGTGGGATATTCACCCAGGTTTGCCCTTTACCCAACAGCAGTTTTCATGCTGATATTTCTAAAAGCACTGTTATAATGTCAAACGTTTACATGCTGATTAAGTGGTATTCCTAATGTTGGGCCTTCAGCCACAAATTAAGGACATCTGCCCTGCGACTAAACTGACTATGGATTACAACATTTCAGCCCAGTTTTACAATAGTTGCAAAATTCTTAACTGTCCCTAAAATATCCTGGGCTTGAGTTAGAATAGCTAAAAAACATCCTGGATGGGGTTTTTGGGTTTACACGTCCCTTACGGAAAGCTGCACTTGCCCCACCCTGTGGCAGAGAGCTCCGAGAGTGCATGCTGGCAAGTAGTGGAAAGTTCTAACTGCAGAAGAAAGCTAGTCCTCACTTAGGCCCTGCCTGAGTCAGCCCATATTGCAGCTTTTGTGCGCAGGTAGACCAAGAAGGGTGGGGTCAAAGCTGACACTCTAGCTAATCGCCAGTGGCCACTGGAGCTTCAACTGAGGTTGTCCAGAAGTCACTTTTTTACAGCATGGTTGTAAGAAATGTAAATATTGGTTGAGGGAGTGTAAAACCTTCTCAAGCAACAACCACAATACTTGTCAGGGTGAACCACAAAAGTCACTAAATTAGCCTTTGTTTAACCCCTTGCACAAAGCAGTCAGGCTTAACTTATAGGCAAAGTGTAAAGAGTTTAAGTAGCACACAAACATTAATAAAGTGAAAACACAACACAATAAAAATCCCAAACCAATTTAGAAATAGAGTCAATTTTAATAAACAAAATGAGACCAGACAACAAAAATAAGTAGTATCAAAGATATGCAATTTCAAGTTTTTAGGTAACTGTAGCACCTAAAAGCACAAAGCGCCACTCGCTGTCATCTAGTCGTGCTAGACCAGGAAAAAGTCACCAGTTCAGGCCGACCAAGATGGGGCATGGGCAGGACAGAAGGACGGGGTAAGTCCCGCTGAAGAAGTTACCTTTTCAAGTCCAGTGCAAAGAGTTCCATTGGTGGTGGAGGAGGCCACGAGGAGCAAGGAGAGTGTGGTGGAGGGCACCACTGTGGCGAGAAGAGCAGGCTGGATGACAGGGACTGTTATAACTTTAGCGCAAAGAATTGAACGTGTGTCATGGACAGTCGTTGCTGGAGCTTGGTATTGGCAGTCACCACAGGCTGTCGTTGCTGTAGTGCAGAGTGCAGATCTCGTGTTGCCAGTCGGCACTGGTGGTCACTGTAGAGCAAAGAGTCAGGTACACTGGAGTTTTGCGTTGGCAGGCAGTGTGGGTGGTAGAGTCTTGATGCAAACAGGCCTATTTGCGATCTCGAAGAGCCCAACAATTCAGTATTTTTTGCTTTCTTCCAGAGGAGTGCACTCTGTTGTAAGCCAAGGGTCCAGGACATGGAAAGGCACCTCTTGGGGATCAGGGACTCCCTCTAGCAGAGCCCAGCAGGGCTCAGGGAGGTCCAGGCAGGTCCAGTTGCAGCAAGTCAACTGCGAAGGTGCATGGAGGCCTCTGGAGCTTGTTGTGTCGTAGATCAGAACAGGAGGTCAGTCAACTGACCCTTGAAGTTACTCAAGTCTCCTTGGAACAGGAGATGATCCAGTTCCCCTTCAACAAGGAAAGCCGCAAGCATCAGGACAGTCCTCTGGGGGTCCAGGAAGGACTTTAGCAGCAGGACAGTCCTCTGGTAGTAGCAGGGCAGTCCTCTGGGGAACAAGGCAGTCCTTCTGGAGTCTTCCACCGGTCCAGAAGTGTATTGATGAGTGGCTCAGAAGTCCAGTATTTATACCTGGTGCCATCCTTTGAAGTAGAGGAATCTTCTTGGCTACCCCCACATCTGGCTCTGTAAAGCTCTTCCCTTACCCTGCCAAGGCTCCAAGAAATCTCAGGTGACAAAAGGCTAGTGTCAGATTCCTTTGTTTGTGCTGGAGGCAAGCCCTTTGACATGTAAGTGGGTCAGGGAACAGCTCCACCCCAACTATCCTGATAGAATGGCCCACTCCCAGCTACATACAACACGTCCCCTTCCCAGATTAGGATGGAATTTGCATTGAGCGTTCAACTGATTATCCAGAAAGCCTGTATTTTAAAGTTCATGCACTCAGCACGTACAGCAGAATCTGGAACACTAAAAAATCTTATTAGGATGGAAGTCTCTCTTGCCATTGTCATTCAAATGCTTGGGTTCATGCCCTTTCTGGTGCTCTGGAAATCAGAGGAGCTGCAGATCTGTGGAACTCAAATCTACTGCATTTACAGTTTAAAGCAGCTTTGAATAAAAAGGTTAAAATCGAGTCTTTTAACTCAGATTATCGGACTTTCACTAGAAGAGAAAATGCTACCTTAGTGCTGGCCAGCTATGCCAGAAGAGGTCTTCCAAAATACGTTATCGAACCTTTCTCGCCGTATTACAAAGTGAAATTCTGTCAACTTCAGATGGGCTGTTTTTCATCATTAGATTTTCTACCTCGATGGGCACATCAAACTTGACACTAAAATATGTTGCCTATGTGGGTGGCTCCAGGAATCTTTATCACACCTGCTCTGCATTTGCCCGGTTCTTCTCGAGAGCCGCAGAAGATTCCTCCAGCCCCTGCTGATTAAAGGTCTACGGACAATACCAGCAACCTTTAATTGTCTTCTGAACAATGCTCAGCCGCAGGTGATTTCCAAACTTATAAAATTCCTGGATGCAGCAGACAAATTATTAAGGAAGAGAAACTCTATTTTAAATGCTTCAGCACTTTAGGGCGAGCCCCCCAGAGATACAGCCATGCAGCTACGAAGCTTGCTATAGAGAATTGGATTTATTCGGACCTTAATGTTTTTATCTTTGCATGGTAAACATAAAAAAATTGCAGAGACAATAGACACAACTGGCTGAGACACTTGTTTTTATTGCTGTAGACTTTACTTTTAGTGTATAAACTCTGCGTTTAAATTATATGGCCGCATCACGATAAGTGAACGAACTAGTTAAGCTATGTCCATCATAAGAGGTGCTGTACATATTGTTTATATGTAATTGAAAAAGGCATATTTTAAAAACTATGGGGCATATTAGCAAGACCCACGTTAAAATTATCGCCGTTTTAGCGGCAGGAAACTGCCGCTAAAACGGCGATAATGAAGCTTGCTAATATGCGTTATGGAATTCCAATAGACGCCCAGGTTAGATGTCCTGCACATCTAACCTGGGCTTCTATTGGAATTCTATAACGCATATTAGCAAGCCCATTATCGCCGTTTTAGCGGCAGTTTTCTGCCGCTAAAGCGGCGATAATTTTAACGTGGGTCTTGCTAATATGCCCCTATATGTCTTTTATCAAAATGTGCTTTAAAACATTTTTGCCTTCATGAATTGTTTAAACCATTATGATGAGAAGTTGCTACTCGTCGATCATCTTTTAACATAATACTATCATAATGATGTAATGATTCCTATTTTTAATTGCTGTTTATGGCACTTGGCACTTTAATGGACTTGATTGTCTAAATAAAGTATTTGATTATCAGTTCTAGGCTACCCCCACATCTGGCTCTGTAAAGCTCTTCCCTCCCCTGCCAAGGCTCCAAGAAATCTCAGGTGACAAAAGGCTAGTGTCAGATACCTTTGTCTGTGCTGGAGGCAAGCCCTTTGAAATGTAAGTGGGGCAGGGAACAGCTTCACCCACACTATCCTGGCAGAATGCCCCCCCCAGGTACACCCAGGTCCCACTGCTTACTGTCTGGGCCCAATACGCATTCTTAATGGGGGAGTTATTAGTAGGCCCAGGCAGCTTAAAACTCCTAGAAGACCTCAGAAGATTGTAGGCAGGAAAATGCCAACTTTCTAAAAGTAAAAAGAAAAATTGATGGACAGAATGCAGAACAATGTCATACATTCACCCCAGTACAGAGATCTGGGCCTAAATCCATCGTTTGTTTGCTCCCCATGCCATTCCAGTTTGAACTCAGCCATATGCAAATCAGTCTTGACCCTGTGCCCAATGGGAACAGTCCAGCCCAACTGCCAGGCCAGGTCCTCCCTGGACTGGAAACAAGCATCCTAGGACCGGTTTCGGGGTTTCACCCCTCATCAGCCAAGATAGCTTGACTCCAGTGGCATGGAGAGCATGGGACCCACGTCTGGGCATACCCGTCCCACTCAGGGTGACAAATGCAAAAAGAACAATTGATTGACAGAATGCAGAACAATGTCATACATTCAGAAATCTGGGCCTAAATGCATTGTTTTTTTGCTCCCCATCCCATTCCAGTTTGAACCCAGCCATATGCAAATCAGTCTTGACCCTGTGCCCAATGGGAACAGTCCAGCTCCAACTGCCAGGCCAGGTCTTCCCTGGACTGGAAACAAGCATCCTAGGGGAACATGGCGGCGGGCTAGGTTCACGCCGCGAGCTCCTCTCCACCCCCCGGCACTTCTGAGATTCCTGAGCACTGGAAAGGGGTGAAATCTTTGTTAAACTTACCGCACTGTTGGCGGCGTTGTTGGCGGTGGCTGCGGTCTGGTCGTTTCATCGGTGTTTGTTTGTTTTTGGCGTTTTCGCCGCTCCGGGCTCGGAGTGCGGCGTTCGCTGAGGCTTTGACTCTTTGCTTCCTGCTTCCTGATTGCTTTGCGTCTCGCTGCCTGACGCGGTTTCGCGCTGCTGCCTCCCGTGGATCGGAGCGGAGGGGAGGCTGGTTGCCTGCGATTGTGGTGGCGTCGGGGGCGAACCTGGCGAAGTGGAGCGGTGGACCTAAGGGTGCCTACGGGAGTGTATACGGCGGGGGGGCTACTCTGGGCAGCGTCTGGGATTTCCTCTGACAGACGTGTAACAGCAAGGATTTCCCTGCGAGGAACTCCAGGTAGGATTTCCTACCCTTTTCTGAATTTTCCTTGTAGCAGACTTTGCTTACAAACTTCCCCTAACCCCATTAAACTTCAGAGCAATTTTGCTGGATTACAGAGACCACAGGAGTGTTTCAACCTGAGTCAACTGATGCCCCCTAGACGGATTAAAATATCAGATAAAGGGGACAGTAAAGGGAGTTCCCTTCTAGACCTTCCAGTAGAGAAAGGTATGAAACTAGAATCTACACTACTAGCTCCGACACTTCCATTAGCTGCGAGCATAGAGGGTATAAATAAAGGGGTTTGGTCTGTAGACTTAAACTTCCCCACTTTCTCTGACCCCCATCAATTATGAGAAAGCCAGTGTGCGCAAGTGGTAATAGAAAGGCGGCCAGTAGTTTCAGGGCAACTCAGTAGATATACCTTACGTAATAGAATATACAATAAGGAGGAACATTTGGAAGATGCGCCTATAGCAGGGAAGTTTGGCACAAAAAAATCAGGAAGAAAAATAGCCAAAAATTCTAAAGGGAAACAGCAAACTGGCACGTCTCAGTCTTCGCGACAGTTAAAGGAAACTTCCACACTTAAAGTCACCCCCTCTTTAAGATCCTTTTTTAGAGTACAGGAGAAAACGCAAGTACTTCTGGCCCCGCCACTGAAGGAGCCTTGGCCTGCCTTAAGTAAGGGAAGTGTAGAGCCCTTACCAACTAGGGTGCCTGAGGCCATTATGGATACAGGGGGTATAGTTCGGGGGTCTGAATTGGCCAATATTACAACAGCTAATATGTTCGAGGTACTGGGCGAGAACGGGCCAGGGTCTACTACCAGCTGTGATTCCTCGAACGCTAGATCGACTCCCTCTGCAATAAATGCAATGTCATCTGACCCCGCTCAACCAAATTTGGTACAAATGTTAGATGCCCTCGCTTTAGAAATTCAGAGTATTTTGCCATTTCCGAGATAAATCAGGCCAAGATTCAAGACTCTTGTGAGTCCCTAGAAGCTAAAATGTCTGCGATCACCGAAAGAACCTGCGCGATGGAGGCCTCAATAGAAGTATTAAATAAACAAGTTGAGGCAAACTCTACCGAGATCCAGGCCTTAAAGAAGGGAGAAAAGGACATGCTTGACAAATTGGAGACGTTAGAAAATAATGCCAGACGGAATAATATTAAAATCCTGAACATTCCGGAGGGCGCAGAGGGGGAGGACATTAAGACTTACATTATAAATTTGTTAAGAGACTTTATCCCCGTGGTTGATGCTAAGGAATTGGAAATAGACATTCCGAGAATCCACAGAGACCCTTTTTTCAAGAACCCAAATAGGAAAAATCCTAGGCGAATCCTGGTTAATTTCAGAACATATTCTTTAAAGGAGCGGATATTATCAGAAGCCTTAAAAGCTGGAACCTTTACGAAGGGGGATTGGACTTTCAGGATAAGGTCAGATCTCTCAAGGATTACACAGGATAGACAATGGGAGCTGGGTAAATTCATTCCAATTCTAAGATCTCTGGGTGCTACGGTACAATTGAGGTTTCCTGCCGTACTTAGGGTGATGTGGAAAAACAAAATGTTTAATTTTCGGGACCCTAAGGAGGCAGGGCTCTTTGTTGATCAAATTAAAACTCAGGAATAATTTGGTGCAGGAAGAAATATTTTATGAATAGTATAGGTGCCGGGTAGGTGGGAGATGGGTTCATAGGGGTTAAGGTACATCAAACCCCATGTGGTACAGGAGGGTTCCCGTGGGAGGGGGAGTGGGGTAACACAAGAAGAATGTTATTTTAAGTTTTCACTGGGTGGGGAGCAAAGTAGGGGAAAAAAAAAAGTCCTCATGTGTACAATTTTTTCAAGGAAGTTGTTAATCGGTTAGGAACACCCGGTATCCAGAGTGCGCTCTTGTGGCCCAGAGGTAGGGCAGGTTGGTTTGACATAAATGACTGAAACTAGAATTTGTACTTGGAATGTCAATGGCTTAAGGGTCCCAAATAGGCGTAGGAGGATATTCCAATACCTAAGACAGGCGGACTTTGATATCATGATTTTACAAGAGGCTCACTTAACATCTGAGGAATGGGAGCTGTCTGTTGCAAAGCAAAGATGGATCGATAGCTCTCTACACACTAGACAACCTTTTTGTACTAAAGGTGTTGCTATAATTATTAAAAAATCTGCAAAAGCTATCTTAGGTACTCCCAAGTTAGACAGTAAGGGGAGGTGGATTATAACTGATATAAAGATACGAAATGAGTGGTTGACTATGGTGGGATACTATGGCCCAAATATAGATGACGAGTCATCTCTTAGAACGATCTATAATCATTTATTAGACTCAAGCTTTCCCATTATTATGGGTGGTGATTTTAATGTCCTCCTGAATCCCGCTCTTGATAAGTCCAGGGGGGAAGAGTAATACCTACGAAAATGGGATCACTGATAAAAATTATTATGGGGGATTTAAATCTGGTAGATATCTGGAGAATTAAAAATAAGGCTATAACTGGTTCTCAAAATTTTACATTTCATAATAAAAAATACAAACACCATTCTAGAATAGACTATTTTTTGATAGATTCTAGGTTGACAGAACTGGTCAAGTTGGTTTCTCACATTCCAGAACATCTGTCAGATCATTCAGCGGTCCAGATAAATCTAAAATTTCCTAGGTATATAGAAACCAAAAGGTGGACATTTGATAAAGTCATCCTCAAAGATGAGTCAGTGATTGAACAATTAAAAGCGGACACCTTGTTTTTTTTAAGTAAATGATCAGTCGGCCCCTGTAGAGGTAATATGGGATGCCTATAAGGCTTATATTAGAGGCAGAATTATTGGTTTTTCGGCAAAAATTAACAAGGATAAAAAGGACAAAATTAAGTTACTGGAAGCAGAAATTCGCAGAGCTTCGTTTAATCAAACTTCCAGTAGAAGAAGTGTAGAGCAGAAGGAGGAAAGTCTAGAGCTACTCTCTAAACGACAAGATTTGGTTGATTATCTCGATAATATTACTAGGGCGCGATGGGAAGTTAGCAGATTGGCTAATTATGAATTTGGAGAAGCCAGTGGGAAGTTATTGGCCTGGAAATCTCGAGTCGATCTAACCAGAAATTTGATTAAAGAGATATGCAATCTCGAAACGGGAGAGATATGCTCAGAAAGGGCCAAGATAGAAAAGGTGTTCGAATTATTTTTTAAAGATCTGTATACTGAAGATCTAGAAGTTAGTGACTCCCAAATTAAAAATTATTTAGCTAAAGTCTCCTTACACTCATTATCGGAAGATCAGACACAACATCTTAATAAGAAGCTTTCACTATCTGAAATTAGAACTGTAATGGGAAACTTAAAGAGAGGTAGTGCAGCTGGCCTAGATGCTATTCCCAAAGAGTTTTATTCCGCCCTTAATGAGACGCTTGCCCCGTTCTTAGAGAAATTATTCAATAGTATTTTTTTTAGCTAACTCTCCAATCCCCAGCCCATGGAACGAGGCTGCGGTTTCTCTGATTTTAAAACCTAATAAAGACAAAAAAAAATGTGAGTCGTATAGACCCATTTCCCTGCTTAATTGTGACTATAAAATCTTTGTGCAAATTATAGCTGGAAGTCTAAATGATATAATGGGGAAGTTAATTCACTCGGATCAAAAGGGATTTATTAGAGGGCGCCAACTGCTTGATTTAACGCATGAGTTGATAGGAGCTATTGATATTGCTTCAGCCAATGGCTTACCACTTACCATCTTTGCATTTGACGCGGCCAAAGCTTTTGACCGAGTGAATTGGCTTTGTTTATATCATCTAGTTGAAGCATTTGGCTTAGGAGAGAATATTTTACGAACTATTAAGAACATATATAGAACTCCTACAGCTAGGATTATAGTCAACGGGAACCTAACTAAATCAGTGACTTTAGAGCGGGGCACTAGGCAGGGTTGTCCCCTCTCCCCTCTCCTCTTCGATCTGTATATAGAACCGCTGGCCCAAATCATTAGGTCTAGTGATGTCTTTGTCCCATTTGAAAATAGGGGTTGGTCAAAGAAACTAGCCCTGTATGCTGATGATCTGATGATTTTTACAAAAGAATCACCAGAGATCTTGCAAAAATTGGAACAACTCCTAACAGAATTTGGAAAGATATCAGGGTATCAAATCAATTCTCAAAAAACTGAGATTATGACATGGAATTGGCAATCTAGTTCGCCTTTAGTACGCCATCAAATAAGATACCTGGGTATTCAAGTCACTCAGAATATCAATGATTTGGCCCATGTTAACTTAGAGATTAAAAGGAAAGAGATTAGAGATTTATTGAAATCTTGGTGTAATCTCCCATTGTCAATCCTTGGTCGTTCCAATCTTGTTAAAATGTCGATCCTTCCCAAAATGACATTTATTTTTGATGCAATCCCCTTATTATTTAGTTCTGTTTCCTTAAAAAAGCTGCAATCAGATATTAATAGCTTTCTCTGGGCGGACAAAGGGGTGAGGATTGCATGGAAGAAATTAAGATGTGAGAAAGCAGCCGGGGGAATAGCTAGCCCGGATTTTGGGTTCTATAGTTGGGCTTTCCTTTTTAAGAACATAAGATCTCTCCTTCTTGATTCCATGTATTTTACGCCTTACCTTTTAGCTATGTCCAACAGTATACCGCAGGGGGCGATGGGCTGCTTTTTAAATTCGGCCATCCCAAATTCTTTAAAAAAATCAAATTGAAGGTGATACGGTCGGCCTGTGATTTATGGTTCCAGATGAGGAAGCTGTTTAAAATTCCATATTACTGTGCTAGTGCCCCCATATGGAACTCCCCAGGCACGCCACTATGTTTAAATGACAGATTATCCGCCCCTCTATGGGAAAATGGATTTCAGAAGTGGGGCCAATTATTGCCTGATAACAACCTTTTGTCATGGGATGAGCTCAACTTTCAAACAAATCAAAGGCTATCAAGATTTAAATTTTATCAGCTCTCCCGCTGGGTCACAAATCAGAAAGGTAATGAAGTTAGTGATGAAGAACTGGAGAGTAGGTTTCTAGCACCGATTGGCCAGAGTAAAGAAGTGGCGAACTGGTACTGGACTTTGATTAAAGGAGATCCGCCATCTCTGCCTATGGAGGAGCCCTGGAGAAGAGAACTGCCTTTCAGCGATATTGCATCCTTCTGGCAAGTATCTATATCTATTTTGTGGAGCGTTGTTAAAGTTGCATCATTAAGGAGAAATCATCTGTTCACACTCCACAGAGCTTATTGGACCCCGAAGAGGCTCTCTAAGATGGGAGGTGGAGAAAAGATCTGTGTGAAATGTAACCTGAGAAGCGCAGATGATGTGCATATGTTTATGCAGTGTCCTCGGATCCAGGGCTTCTGGGGGCAAGTTGGTAAGATTATCTCAGAAGTGATGGGCCAAGAAATTCAGGTAAGCCTGGTGTTAATTATTTTTGGAATCTTACCTGATGACAGTAGTACCATTATACTGCCAAAACTCCAAGCTTCATTACTATTTGTTTTAATCTTGCTGGCAAGAAGAGAGATCTGTCTAAATTGGATAGTATCTAATGCTCCAAGTATGCTAAATTGGGTGTCTTCTGTTAAAAGAATTCGCAAGTTGGATATGGGCTGTGAAGTGAAGAGGAGAACTAGATTTTGGGGGGTTTGGGATAAGTGGACTAATACTCTGGGTGCCACAACTTCCTAGTATGTAGAATAAGTCCAATGATTATGAAGCAAGTGAGTTTCTGGGATAATGGTTTAGGTATAAACCATGGGCCGGATACTATCTCTGACATCCCTAAGTGTCGTGCGGTTGGTGTTTCTTGAATCCTTGGAGGTGGAAAGAATATTGGAGGGTCATACATCCCCTCCATTGGGTCCAGGAGAGTGCCTCGGTTTCGCGTTATGACCACTCACTTTATTTCTTTAATGAGGACAAAAAAAAAAAAAGCATCCTAGGACCGGTTTCGGGGTTTCACCCCTCATCAGCCAGGATAGCTTGACTCCAGTGGCATGGAGAGCACGGGACCCACGTCTGGGCATACCCGTCCCACTCTGGGTGACAAATGCAAAAAGAACAATTGATGGACAGAATGCAGAACAATGTCATACATTCACCCCAGTACAGAGATCTGGTCCTAAATCCACTTTCTAAAAGTGGCATTTTCAAAATTGTAATCTAAAATCTGGCTTTGCCACTAAAGATTATGTTAAATTACAATCCATTTGAGTATAAACCTGACATTTTTACCTGCTTCCAATCAAAACTTAGCACTTACTAAATCAAATAAAGTAACACAATGTAAGTTTATGCGAGGGTAAGGCCTTACAGTAGTGAAAAACACATTTAGGAATGTCATCCAGTTATAATGGAATGTAAGAATATGTCGTGTCAGGTGGAATAAACCATGTAAACTTGCGTGGTTTTTTCTTAAAGAATTCCTAGCAGCACCTGAGGGCTTAGAGTCCAACACTGCATTACTTTATTACCCAATCTTAAAAGGTAACCTCATAGATGCTGACTCACGCTGATGATTTCAGCTGATTTGTCCTACACCACCCTGCCACTCACCCTTACCTCACTATTCAAGCACCTCACCACTGCTACCCACCGCACAATAATTCAGTTTCAGTGATACAAATAGCTTCAAAAAGATGAGCATGTTCTGCAGGCAGACAGGAGTGACAAGACAGCGATCTATACTGATGCTGCCAACTAGGGCAAAGACCACAAGCAAGGGAGGCCTTACACAAATTACATGGGGAGAAATGTAAGCTGCTTTAAACATTTCAGAGTTATTGATTTGCAAGATGGGGGTCAGGAGACGGTGGTGTGTGTTCCATAACTATAAAAAAATAAATCACTGTAACCTTTAAGAAAATAATCTTTAGGTGCCTGCTTCGTGAAGGAGGTTCAAATGCAAAAAAAGTCCAAGTATCAGCAGTTTGACCACCTTTACCACTTGATTTAATCCTTCCTTCATGCACATTTTTCTACGTCAATCCCTCTTTGAGTGTTGGTCCAAGGAGCAGCTCGAATTGAAGAAACGTGCATTTAGGAAAGGGAAAGCACAGCATTTGGGTCTGTGTTGTGGTGTAGCAGTGTTCACTCCATCACAAGGAAAAGGTCAGTCCTTCTCCTTACATAAATTCATGTTTTAACAGGAAAGTCAGCCCCAGAAAAAGAGCGCCATGTCGGGCAAAGAGCCCCTGCTGCCTTACCCCTGTGAAGGCATTGCACTGAAAGTGACACTACTGTTAACAGTGGTGACTAGATTCCCATTGTCCAAGCCATAATACAACTAACGGTTGGTGGCAGCAGAGAGTCGGGTACTGGTCCATTTACCTGCACCCAACAGCGTGGGTTTCTTACTGGAGATGCAAGTAAAAACAGTGTAATGTGTCATGATTGGCTCCTCACTCTGTGAATGTAAACACTGTATATGATGAATACTTGGACACGTGATAGGCGGGGTGCTCCAGCATGGCATTTCGCATTATGCAGTCCCAGGTCTGCAGGCTACTACAGGTGGCACTGATAGCTCAAAACAGCAAGATGTTTCTTTTCCCTACATGTCCCCTGCACTGCTCTCTCTCCTCGCCCACCCAACCACCCATGTCAAGCCAAGTATTGTGTGTTTGATTCACATCCACCTCAATGGAAAAGGAAGATTTCTTTGCATTGACTTTCCTTGGCTCAAGTCAGATTCAGCTGGTCTGCCTTTGGCCTTCGGCCTTGGACAAGAAATGTGCATGCGCGGGCGCGCGCGCATGCGCAGTTTTCGCAAGGATTACCCGGAGACGGCGAGGAAGAGGGCAGCCCAGGGACGCCGCAGTACAGGTAAGTGGTTTTTATTTTACTTTTCATTAAAGTCTAATTCATTGTTAATAGGGGGGTGGAGGCGGGTGGCGGAGCGGAGTTCCACGGAGTTTGTTCCCAACTACGTGGACCTCCGCGTAGTCCCGCTACGCCAACTACGCCCAGGGTTACTCTTGTGCATGAAGACAGTGCCCCAATGAAGGAGGAGTGACGCCATGCCTTATGCTGAACTTTGTTGCAAGGCCTATGGCTGGAACCTCCCATGATTTCTTTGATGCTGAGCTTCACATCTGTCACTTAACTCGCCTATCTCATGACATGCTAACCACAAATGACCGAGACCTTGAGTTACAAGGCATGCCAGCTACACAGTCATTGCTGCACCAAAAGACATGAAAAAATACAAACTGTGTGAGTGAAAGCAGAGAACTCTGAGTTTCCCAAAAGGCTTGACAGATCACGCTGGTCATACAGAACCCCATAAACTCTGAAATGTTCCCCACTCCTGACTTCCCCATGTGGATTCACTTTCTATGTCTACTATAAAGTATGAGAGTCAGAGAACACATAGCATTGGGTGGAAATGTTTAACTGTAGTACAAACTGGCATTATTAATCACATAATTTAAAAGTATTTCAAAACTATCAGTCCCAGTACACAGAGTGATTTTCGCTAAAAAGCTATGACTACCTGAAGGTGTCTCATGTGAGGGGCAGATTTATCAAGGCTTTGCACTGGTGCAGTGGCATACAAAGAGGATGTAGCCTTATGGCTAGAGCGGTTGCCTCGAAGCTGGGGAACTGGGTTTGAGTCTCGGCATCGACGCTCAACATCCTGTGATTCTGGGCAAATCACTTAATCTCCCTGTGCCTAACAAAAATGAATGTATCCATCTGTAACAAAACTGGTGCTCATGTAAAGCGCTCTGATACCTGATATCTTCGGGTCTAGTCTGCGATATATAAAACTCTATAAAAATTAAAAAAAGTGATGAAACCTGCACAGAGTCTTGAACTGGCATTTACTTTTCAGCACAAATCTTGATTTGCCTCGGAAGGTAGCCCCAAAGTAAAGAGAAGTACTACTTTGCACTACTTTGCTTGAAGGGTGTGTTCTATGGGTGGCATGTGGGCATTCCCAGACAATAGCACATGGATTTTCAAGCAAAGCCCAATCTAATAAAAAAGGTAGACAGGGCTTTGGCTCAAAATGTACACCTCCTCGAGGCAGGCATAACGTTAGAGAGAAACATGTCTCACCATGGTATTTTGTATTGGAAGGGTACCATTCCGGTACAAAAACATATTCTAGACACCACAACTTCATCCTCCAAAGTGATACAATTAGACTCAGAGTGCATGCGTTGCAGCTGTAGCCCTGCCATGTGTAATGTATCTCATAGTAAATTGCAGAGTTTGGTGAAGTTTCTTACATTACCCGTAGATTGTCACACCTGTGTGGCACCTGGTAGGGCGTGACTGCATTGAGTAAATAAAGCAGACTGAGTGCTGCCCAGTTCTTGTTTCTCTGCTGCTTACAGGTGATGTCTGAATTACAAAAGAAACTTGTTCTGCGCTTTTAGCAGTGTTCTGTTATCCTTCCAGGGGTCTCCAACCAGTAGTTCGTGAGCTCCTGTAGCTCTCCAGCTACCTCTAAGTAGCTCACCTGTGTGCAGCCCAGTTTATTAAATTAGAAAACGTTTACTTGGTTGAATTAATATACATATAACAAAATTGAGATTATATAACACTAATAATATTAGTAGCTCTTAAAGCGTTTCATTGAACATAAGTAGCTCTCAGTACAGAAAAGGTTGGAGACTCCTGCTATGCTGCTGATCTCCCCTTTTGGGCCAAATGCTGTGTAGTACCAGCTGCCATGGTGGTAAAGATGCACTGTGCAGCCTAATTCCCTTTATTGAGTCTCAAGAAGATGAAGTGCAGTGCTGAGAGGAGCTGGTCCCTCACCTGGACCATCGACCAACGGGCAGTCAGGACAAAGGGACTCCAGTCATAGTGATCCCAAAGAATGATTACACCTGTGGTCCCTCAGGATAAAAGGTGCTGCCAAACAACAGCAGGAGACAGAAACAGAATGACATACGAAAAACAACCAAAACACACAAGACACTGAGTGGTGCACCTCATCCCTTCCCAAATGTTAGACTCTGACCATGAACACATGTAAGCAATGGGCAGGAACACATAGTGACTAAGTGAGAGGAGATGCTGTAATAGATGCTGCTTGGACTATTATGTGCGTTGGTAAGTGATAACCTAAAATACTACAATGATGCTGTGTAGTATCAAGTACTCTATCCTTGGCACAGTGTCAAGTCTGCCCACCCTACTCAAACGTTCCCTTCTGCACCATGCTGTGGTTCATGCTTCCATGCACACCAGGTGTTTCTCACTCCCCTTTTCCCATGGCTTCTGCATAAGGTCATCTTTATAAAAAAAAAAAGGTGCTGCAACATAACAAAGTCAAGGCACTCGATCAGAAAGAAATGTCTAGCTCGTTAATAAAAAACAAACGACCTCAACTTTTCTCAGGAAATTGTAACATCGTTTACTTTACAATAAACTGAATGTGTGCTACCACAAGCAGATATGCATTTTTTTACCAGAACTTGCATGGCATGTCTGAGAAGCTCCTTGCTTAAGTGGTAACATCAAAATTGTGTTTCCCAGAATACAAAGTTCTTTTGGAAAGCTAAGTCCACACTACCTGGTTTCACACAAGGCATATGGTTACTTGGAGCAATTCTTGGAAACCAGGCAAAACAAAACCGATTGATTCTCCACTATTTTTAATCCAGCATCCAAGGACAACAGGGTTGTTCGGTAACTCACATCACATGATTAGTCATATACTCATTCCTTCTTAAAATAGTTTATGTTTTTTATTGTAATGTTATATTATGGCTATTTATAGTGCCTTCCATTAACCTTGTAAGGCCTAAAGCGCTTATAACCTATCAACTTCAGTAAAATTGTGATAGTTGGTAATCAAGATTCTTTATGTTATATCATTTATGATCACTACTCCAGCTAAGTGCTGTCCATAATCTAGAGGTCTCAAGTTAGAATGTTGGCAGGGCCTATCCACGTCCATCCATCTGAGGAAAAGGAAATTAATGGTTTTAATTCGTTTTCAAATTATTTCATTGAGAATTGTAAAGATATTGTTGTTTAGAGGTCTTACATTATGGGGGAAGACAATGCGCACATTACATACCTGTCATGCACCCACTAATCTTTGGAACTCATATCTTTGACCAATTGTGGCTTTTGCAGAAAGCTTCGTGCATTCTGGACTGTTTTAAAGGATTTGTTTTTACCATTCAGTTCAACAAAAGGGGATTTATCTAATTACATTAGCATAACTGTTTTTTCAACAACTTTATCACTCGTAGTGACACACATAAAACACATAAAAGGTCCTACATAATAATAATGAATAGTTAGAAATATAACGCATTAATAAATTTAAAATTTGGCAGCTATGAAGCTGGATTATGCTCTTTGAAATCCTGATTTGGCACTCCCTTTAAAATACAAAATTTCGGGCATTCTTTGCAAAGCACATCATAGTGTCACTCCGCCCTGTGAAAGAAGAAATGTCATTAATGTGTTCCACAAAAGCTAAGATATTTAACGGTAGAAAAACATGCAGCCCCCAGACTTTACCTGTCATGTTATGTGTGCCTCTCACTTCCTGCTTTTCATCATTTCTCTGTTGAGGGGGGCAGCCCACTCTTCAAAGGGGGCTTCTTCGACACACACCCAGCTCTGACCAAAAGAGAAATTATTTTGGTTCTTTGTAGGCAGCTTCCAAGCGACAGCAGTTTGCTACACATGCACACACTCAAAACATACAGGTGGAGGGGGGCCCCCATTAGATCTATAATGCTCCCCCCCCCACAGTGCGGGGGCTGCAGGGGGTGTCCATTATACCCCTGCTAATAATCAAGATGCCGCTTCAGTATGATTTTATGTTAAGCACAAAGGTAACCCCTAACATCCCGAATTTGGTAACTGTTAGGAGAGAGGAGAGAAAGGTAAACTGGAGCGTGACAACTAAAAATGGAGAAAGAGAGAGCATTGAAAGAAAAAAAGGATGGCCATGGAGGAGGAGAAGAAAATTAATTGGCCATAGAGGAAACAAAACTATTGTTGGCTGTTAGAAATGGGGGTCTCTAGTTGGCAATGGTTTGCACCTTTGTTCAAATAGGGACCCTTCCTTCTATTCAGGATAAGGGAGATACACTACTGAAATAACCCCAGCTCACCCCCTTGGTAGCTTGGCATGAGCAGTCAGGCTTATTTCCGCGGCAGTGTGTGAAGCATTTGCATATATCATACAGTAATACAGTGAAAACACTACAAAAGGACACCACACCAGTTTTAGAAAAATAACCAATATTTATCTGTGCAAACAAGACCAAAACGATAAAAGACCAACATACAGTAATCAAAAATGTGCACTTTGCAAGAATGACTTTAAAATGCAGTTCCTTAAAGCCGGTAGCTCCGTCCGGGGCTACCGCGCTGTTGAAAACAACAGAATCCAACAGTTCCAGCTGACCGCGTGGCTGCAGGCCGGCATCAGCAGACTCGTAAACAGTACCTTTGGTTCTGGCCGATCGCGTCGGTGCAGGCCAGTCGTGGCAATCGTCGCGGTTGCGATGTGAAGCTTAGCGATGTTGTGTGCGGTGCCCTCAAGTCGCGGTGCAGGCAGCTGCTCGGTGACGGTCGTCTGGCGGTGTAGGTGAGACCAGGGCTGCGGTGCGAAGCGGGGCAGTGCTCGTTGTGGTTCTGACAGGTAATAGTGCAAGCGACAGTGCCAGTTGATGGGAGCTGGCATCGGTCGGGCTGACTGCGGTTTGGGATGGGGCGGTGCGTCGTGTGACTTATGAGCAGTGCATCCAAGCCACAGTGCAGTCACGGGTGTCGAGGTTAGCGTGCAGCGACGTCGTCAGTGAGAACAGGACGGCAGAGTGAAGCGAGGCAGTGTGGAGTGGGGTGCCCACAGGTTGCGGTGCAATCCGAGGCTCGGTGGCGGCAGCTGTCGTCGTCGTCAGTGAGACAGGGTTGCGGTGCGGCGATGCCTTCTGTGGTGCCTTTAGGACACGGAGCCAGCAGCGGTGTCGGCTGCGTTCCCCCTCTGTGGCAACTGAAACCCACGGTTCCAGATCTGGTACCCAGAGTTAAGTGAAGTCTTTGCTGTCCCTGAGACTTCATGAACAGGAAGCAAGCTCTATTTCAAGCCCTTGGAGATACTGAGCTACAAGTGAAGAAAGTTCAGTCCAGTCCTTTCACTGCCCAAGGCAGAAGCAGCAACTGCATGCCAACACAGCAAAGCAACAACACAGCAAAGGGGCAGTACTCCTCCTGGCAATTCTTCCAGCTCTTCTTCTTGGCAGGTCCCTTGATCCAAGCGAGTTCTCTGAAGTCTTTTATCTCCCTGAGACTTCCAACAGGAGGCAAGCTCTACTTCAAGCCCTTGGAGAAAACTCTAACAGCAGGATGATGAAAGTACAATCCAGTGCTTTCCCTGCTCAAGACAGAAGCAGCAAGCAGCAGGCCAACACAACAGAGCACGCAGCCAAGCGGCAGTTCCTCCTGATAGCTTTTCCAGCTCTTCTTCATGGCAGGTTCCTTAGTTCAGCAGTAATCTAAAGTTCTGGGGTCTGGGCCCCAATATTTATACCACATTTTCCTTTGTTCTCAAAAGTCTCTCAGCTCAGTGCAAACCAGTTCTGTCCTCTCTGACCCAGCTTCCTGGCAGGAGGTGGAGACAGCATTGTGCAAGGGAGACAGGGCCTATTCAGGTGCAAGGGAAATCTCCTCCCACCACTCTAAATGCAGACCAGGCCTATTCAGGTGCTAGTGAAACTCCTCCCACTGCTCTGAATGCAGCCCAGGTCTATTCAGCCCAGCACTGACTCATCCAGGAAAGGCAGGACACACCTCGAACCCCCAGTGGCTGTCTACAGTGAATGCACATCCCCAGCCCCTGTCACTCCAAAGCCAGACAGTCAATCCACAACCCAGCAGAGGCACACAGGATGGCTAAGCAAGAAAATACCCAATTTCTAAAAGTGGTATTTTCAAACACACAACATAAAAATCATCTTTACTAAAAGATGCATTTTTACATTCTGAGTTCAGGCATACTAAACTCCAATTCTCTATCTTGTCCCAATGCGAAGTTATACTTGTAAGATGTTACAAAGTATCTCCCATTCTATCCTATGGGACAGATAGCCTTTCAATAGTGAAAAACGAAATACACTGTATTTCACTATCAGGACATGTCACACACACCAGTACATGTCCTACCTTTCACATACACTGCACCCTGCCCACAGGGGTACCTTGGGCCTACCTTAGGGGTGGCTCACATGTAATAAAAGGGAAGGTTAGGGCCTGGCAAGTGGGTGACCTTGCCAGGTCGACATGGCAGTAAAAACTGTGCGCAGACACTGCAGTGGCAGGTCTGAGATATACTTACATGGCCACTTCTGTGAGTGGCACAACCAGTGCTGCAGGTCCACTAGTAGCATTTGATTTACAGGCCCTGCCACACCTTGTGCACTTCACTAGGGACTTACTAGTAAATCAAATAAGCCAAACATGGAAACACCAATCCATAAACACAATTTACGTGGAGAGCATATGCACTTTTGCACTGATTATCAGTGGTAAAGTGCACAGAGTCCTAAAACCAACAAAAACAGGAGGCCAAGAAGCAAAACGTCTGGGGGAAAACCCACTGAAAAAGCCAAGTCTAGCATTGGCTCATGAACTGAGCCTGAAGGAGTTGGACATTAAGGCCAGGCAGGCGGAGCCCTGCAGTGATGATGGCAGCGTTTCTTCAGTGTCCTCTGACAAGAGGGTCCCCAGCCCCAAAAGTCTGATGCCTGACTTTGTGGTGGCAGATGACATAGATCGATGGTTTGAGGCTTTTGAGTTTGCCCTGCAGATGCACAAGATCCCTGAGGGGGATTAGGGGGGTGGTCTGTGGAGGCACATCCCTAGTGAAGGGAGGGATACCCTACTGGCCCTAGAAAGGGAGGACAGGATGAGGTATACCCCCATGAAAAAAGCCCTGATCAGAAAATATGGTTTGATTACAGAGAAGTATAGGCAGAAGTACAGGGACAGTCAGAAGCTGACCCAACAGACCTGGGTGGATTGTGTTGATTCTTTTTACAATGCACTGGATGGTTGGGTGAAGAGCAGTGAAGTGAAATATCAAGGGCTGTATAAATTGATTGCAAAAGAGCACATGTTCAGTCTGTATTTTCCAGATCTGCGACAACACTTTGTTGACAGTAAGCTCTCTGACCCCAGGCAGCTTGCTAAGGAGGCAGACCTAGCTCCAGGGTCCACAAGAAGGTAACTGGGGGGATCACCACAAGGGTGGGCCGGGTCCTCACCAAAAGAAGGAGAGGGGAGCAAAACAAGAGCAAGAAGTTCTCTAAAGGGCCGCAAAATAGTTCTTCTGGTCAGGACTCCCATTTCCCACTGAGAAAAAAGAGATGATTCCCTGACAGTAGGTTTGCAGGGAAGGCACCCCTAAGTGGTTTGAGTGCCAACAGGAAGGGCACTTCAAGGGGGATGGCAAGTGCCTCAAATGGACACAGCCTCCCACCAGTGGGCAGTCACTGGGGCTGGCTAGTGTAGCACTTGGGGAGGAGATTGTCCCAGATAGTGTGGAGAGCAGAGGAGAGGCTACCCTAGTGAAGAGGAAGGCAAGGGGCATAGGAATCCCGCTCCTGAGACTTCCATGGTCCAGGAGGAGGCTGAGCCTGAGGGGGGATGCCCCAGAACCTACAGGGGAGTATGTGGCCTAACTGGGGAACCTGCCGGAGCTGTCCAACTGGCAGTAAGATGGGGGTCCCACCAGGGAGGAGTTCTGCAAGGTGCAGAGGGAATGTCCTTCTCTTGTGGGTCTTCAGCAGCGGACTGAAACCCAGTCGGCTGGTAACACCTCTGGAAAACACCTGATTTACTGTGAGAATGGTATCCTGTATAGAGAGCCTAAGGCTCCTGAACCTGGTGCAAACCATGTGGTGGTCCCCCAGTGCTACAGGGCCTTCCTACTAGAGCTGGCTCATGATGTACCCCTGACAGGTCATTTGGGGCAAGACAAGACCTTTGACAGGTTTGTCACCCACTTTTATTGGCCTCAAATGAGCAAGCCCCAGATGCATTCTGCAGGTCCTGTCCTACCTGCCTGGCAAGTGGCAAGTCTGGAGGGAAAGTGCAAGGCCCCCCTTCCATATTTCCCTGTCGTTGGCACCCCATTTGAAAGGGTGGGAATCAACATCATTGGGCCTCTGGATCCCAAGACAGTCAAGGGCAACAGATTTGTTCTGGTCTTGGTGGACCATGCCACTCGGGACTCGGAAGCAATCCCTCTAAGAACGGTAACTGCGCCCGCCGTGGCCAGGGCACTGATGGGGATCTTTACCCATGTTGGATTCCCCAAGAAGGCAGTATCTGACCGGAGTACCAACTTCATGGCAGGGTACATGAAGGCCATGTGAAAGGAGTGTGGGGTAACCTACAAGTTCTCCACTCCTTACCACCCATAAACCAATGGGCTTGTTGAAAGGTTCAACAGGATCCTAACGGGCATGATTAAGAGCCTACCAGAACCCATGAAGCGAAAGTGGGACATTCTCCTGCCATGCCTTTTGTTTGCCTACAGGGAGGTACCTCAGAAGGGGGTTGTCCCTTTGAACTTTTGTATGGGCACCCTGTGAGTGGACCTCTCAGTTTGGTGAAGCAGGGCTGGGGGCAAGTTCACAGGAGAGCTCCCCAGGATGTGGTCAGCTACATGCTGACAGTCCACAACCAAAGAGCACGCTTCCGAAGCTCGCCCAGGAGCATCTGGAAGCCAGCCAGGAGGACATGAAACGCTGGTGTGAACAGATTTCCACTCTGGTTGAGTTTCAGCCTAGCCAAAAACTGTGGCTCTTGGAGCCTGTGGAGCGCAGGGCCCTGCAAGACCGCTGGTCTGGGCCTTATGAGGTAAAGGAGCACCTACTTGATGGACTTCAAGGCTCCAAGGAACCCTTTAAGGGTCCTTCATGTCAATCGTCTCAAGCCCAATTCAAGAGGTCTGAGCTTACCATGCTCCTGGTTACTGATGATGGGATGGAAAAGGAGAGTGAACATTTCCCCGACCTCCTTTCTTCCAAGGAGCAAGATGGGTCAGTAAAGAGTATCAGCTTCTCCCCTACACTAACCCTAGATCAACAGAGAGACTGTCATCAGTTGCTGGGGCAGCTTGCCTATTTATTTTCACTCACCCCATGACTGACTACATGGTGTACACATGATTTTGATACTGAGGACAGCATAGCTGTGAAAAACAAAATTTACAGGTTGTTTCATGTTGTCTGACAAGGTGAGAGCCAGCATTGAGGAGGAGGTCTCCAAGATGCTGGCACTAGGGGTTATTGAGCCCTCAAACAGCCCTTGGTCCAGCCCAGTGGTGTTGGTCCCCAAAGCTGCCCCTCCAGGTGTCACACTTGAACTTAGGATCTATGCGGACTACCGTGGGCTCAATGAAGTCACCAAGACTAACACACACCCCATACACAGAGCTGATTAGCTCAATGATTGGCTTAGAGCTGCCAAGTTCCTCAGCACTAAAACATTTTGCATCTATGTACTTAAATATATCCACAAAGCTGCCAAGTAGCTCAACATCACATGTGGGATATTCACCCAGGTTTGCCCTTTACCCAACAGCAGTTTTCATGCTGATATTTCTAAAAGCACTGTTATAATGTCAAACGTTTACATGCTGATTAAGTGGTATTCCTAATGTTGGGCCTTCAGCCACAAATTAAGGACATCTGCCCTGCGACTAAACTGACTATGGATTACAACATTTCAGCCCAGTTTTACAATAGTTGCAAAATTCTTAACTGTCCCTAAAATATCCTGGGCTTGAGTTAGAATAGCTAAAAAACATCCTGGATGGGGTTTTTGGGTTTACACGTCCCTTACGGAAAGCTGCACTTGCCCCACCCTGTGGCAGAGAGCTCCGAGAGTGCATGCTGGCAAGTAGTGGAAAGTTCTAACTGCAGAAGAAAGCTAGTCCTCACTTAGGCCCTGCCTGAGTCAGCCCATATTGCAGCTTTTGTGCGCAGGTAGACCAAGAAGGGTGGGGTCAAAGCTGACACTCTAGCTAATCGCCAGTGGCCACTGGAGCTTCAACTGAGGTTGTCCAGAAGTCACTTTTTTACAGCATGGTTGTAAGAAATGTAAATATTGGTTGAGGGAGTGTAAAACCTTCTCAAGCAACAACCACAATACTTGTCAGGGTGAACCACAAAAGTCACTAAATTAGCCTTTGTTTAACCCCTTGCACAAAGCAGTCAGGCTTAACTTATAGGCAAAGTGTAAAGAGTTTAAGTAGCACACAAACATTAATAAAGTGAAAACACAACACAATAAAAATCCCAAACCAATTTAGAAATAGAGTCAATTTTAATAAACAAAATGAGACCAGACAACAAAAATAAGTAGTATCAAAGATATGCAATTTCAAGTTTTTAGGTAACTGTAGCACCTAAAAGCACAAAGCGCCACTCGCTGTCATCTAGTCGTGCTAGACCAGGAAAAAGTCACCAGTTCAGGCCGACCAAGATGGGGCATGGGCAGGACAGAAGGACGGGGTAAGTCCCGCTGAAGAAGTTACCTTTTCAAGTCCAGTGCAAAGAGTTCCATTGGTGGTGGAGGAGGCCACGAGGAGCAAGGAGAGTGTGGTGGAGGGCACCACTGTGGCGAGAAGAGCAGGCTGGATGACAGGGACTGTTATAACTTTAGCGCAAAGAATTGAACGTGTGTCATGGACAGTCGTTGCTGGAGCTTGGTATTGGCAGTCACCACAGGCTGTCGTTGCTGTAGTGCAGAGTGCAGATCTCGTGTTGCCAGTCGGCACTGGTGGTCACTGTAGAGCAAAGAGTCAGGTACACTGGAGTTTTGCGTTGGCAGGCAGTGTGGGTGGTAGAGTCTTGATGCAAACAGGCCTATTTGCGATCTCGAAGAGCCCAACAATTCAGTATTTTTTGCTTTCTTCCAGAGGAGTGCACTCTGTTGTAAGCCAAGGGTCCAGGACATGGAAAGGCACCTCTTGGGGATCAGGGACTCCCTCTAGCAGAGCCCAGCAGGGCTCAGGGAGGTCCAGGCAGGTCCAGTTGCAGCAAGTCAACTGCGAAGGTGCATGGAGGCCTCTGGAGCTTGTTGTGTCGTAGATCAGAACAGGAGGTCAGTCAACTGACCCTTGAAGTTACTCAAGTCTCCTTGGAACAGGAGATGATCCAGTTCCCCTTCAACAAGGAAAGCCGCAAGCATCAGGACAGTCCTCTGGGGGTCCAGGAAGGACTTTAGCAGCAGGACAGTCCTCTGGTAGTAGCAGGGCAGTCCTCTGGGGAACAAGGCAGTCCTTCTGGAGTCTTCCACCGGTCCAGAAGTGTATTGATGAGTGGCTCAGAAGTCCAGTATTTATACCTGGTGCCATCCTTTGAAGTAGAGGAATCTTCTTGGCTACCCCCACATCTGGCTCTGTAAAGCTCTTCCCTTACCCTGCCAAGGCTCCAAGAAATCTCAGGTGACAAAAGGCTAGTGTCAGATTCCTTTGTTTGTGCTGGAGGCAAGCCCTTTGACATGTAAGTGGGTCAGGGAACAGCTCCACCCCAACTATCCTGATAGAATGGCCCACTCCCAGCTACATACAACACGTCCCCTTCCCAGATTAGGATGGAATTTGCATTGAGCGTTCAACTGATTATCCAGAAAGCCTGTATTTTAAAGTTCATGCACTCAGCACGTACAGCAGAATCTGGAACACTAAAAAATCTTATTAGGATGGAAGTCTCTCTTGCCATTGTCATTCAAATGCTTGGGTTCATGCCCTTTCTGGTGCTCTGGAAATCAGAGGAGCTGCAGATCTGTGGAACTCAAATCTACTGCATTTACAGTTTAAAGCAGCTTTGAATAAAAAGGTTAAAATCGAGTCTTTTAACTCAGATTATCGGACTTTCACTAGAAGAGAAAATGCTACCTTAGTGCTGGCCAGCTATGCCAGAAGAGGTCTTCCAAAATACGTTATCGAACCTTTCTCGCCGTATTACAAAGTGAAATTCTGTCAACTTCAGATGGGCTGTTTTTCATCATTAGATTTTCTACCTCGATGGGCACATCAAACTTGACACTAAAATATGTTGCCTATGTGGGTGGCTCCAGGAATCTTTATCACACCTGCTCTGCATTTGCCCGGTTCTTCTCGAGAGCCGCAGAAGATTCCTCCAGCCCCTGCTGATTAAAGGTCTACGGACAATACCAGCAACCTTTAATTGTCTTCTGAACAATGCTCAGCCGCAGGTGATTTCCAAACTTATAAAATTCCTGGATGCAGCAGACAAATTATTAAGGAAGAGAAACTCTATTTTAAATGCTTCAGCACTTTAGGGCGAGCCCCCAGAGATACAGCCATGCAGCTACGAAGCTTGCTATAGAGAATTGGATTTATTCGGACCTTAATGTTTTTATCTTTGCATGGTAAACATAAAAAAATTGCAGAGACAATAGACACAACTGGCTGAGACACTTGTTTTTATTGCTGTAGACTTTACTTTTAGTGTATAAACTCTGCGTTTAAATTATATGGCCGCATCACGATAAGTGAACGAACTAGTTAAGCTATGTCCATCATAAGAGGTGCTGTACATATTGTTTATATGTAATTGAAAAAGGCATATTTTAAAAACTATGGGGCATATTAGCAAGACCCACGTTAAAATTATCGCCGTTTTAGCGGCAGGAAACTGCCGCTAAAACGGCGATAATGGGCTTGCTAATATGCGTTATGGAATTCCAATAGACGCCCAGGTTAGATGTCCTGCACATCTAACCTGGGCTTCTATTGGAATTCTATAACGCATATTAGCAAGCCCATTATCGCCGTTTTAGCGGCAGTTTTCTGCCGCTAAAACGGCGATAATTTTAACGTGGGTCTTGCTAATATGCCCCTATATGTCTTTTATCAAAATGTGCTTTAAAACATTTTTTGCCTTCATGAATTGTTTAAACCATTATGATGAGAAGTTGCTACTCGTCGATCATCTTTTAACATAATACTATCATAATGATGTAATGATTCCTATTTTTAATTGCTGTTTATGGCACTTGGCACTTTAATGGACTTGATTGTCTAAATAAAGTATTTGATTATCAGTTCTAGGCTACCCCCACATCTGGCTCTGTAAAGCTCTTCCCTCCCCTGCCAAGGCTCCAAGAAATCTCAGGTGACAAAAGGCTAGTGTCAGATACCTTTGTCTGTGCTGGAGGCAAGCCCTTTGAAATGTAAGTGGGGCAGGGAACAGCTTCACCCACACTATCCTGGCAGAATGCCCCCCCCAGGTACACCCAGGTCCCACTGCTTACTGTCTGGGCCCAATACGCATTCTTAATGGGGGAGTTATTAGTAGGCCCAGGCAGCTTAAAACTCCTAGAAGACCTCAGAAGATTGTAGGCAGGAAAATGCCAACTTTCTAAAAGTAAAAAGAAAAATTGATGGACAGAATGCAGAACAATGTCATACATTCACCCCAGTACAGAGATCTGGGCCTAAATCCATCGTTTGTTTGCTCCCCATGCCATTCCAGTTTGAACTCAGCCATATGCAAATCAGTCTTGACCCTGTGCCCAATGGGAACAGTCCAGCCCAACTGCCAGGCCAGGTCCTCCCTGGACTGGAAACAAGCATCCTAGGACCGGTTTCGGGTTTCACCCCTCATCAGCCAAGATAGCTTGACTCCAGTGGCATGGAGAGCATGGGACCCACGTCTGGGCATACCCGTCCCACTCAGGGTGACAAATGCAAAAAGAACAATTGATTGACAGAATGCAGAACAATGTCATACATTCAGAAATCTGGGCCTAAATGCATTGTTTTTTTGCTCCCCATCCCATTCCAGTTTGAACCCAGCCATATGCAAATCAGTCTTGACCCTGTGCCCAATGGGAACAGTCCAGCTCCAACTGCCAGGCCAGGTCTTCCCTGGACTGGAAACAAGCATCCTAGGGGAACATGGCGGCGGGCTAGGTTCACGCCGCGAGCTCCTCTCCACCCCCCGGCACTTCTGAGATTCCTGAGCACTGGAAAGGGGTGAAATCTTTGTTAAACTTACCGCACTGTTGGCGGCGTTGTTGGCGGTGGCTGCGGTCTGGTCGTTTCATCGGTGTTTGTTTGTTTTTGGCGTTTTCGCCGCTCCGGGCTCGGAGTGCGGCGTTCGCTGAGGCTTTGACTCTTTGCTTCCTGCTTCCTGATTGCTTTGCGTCTCGCTGCCTGACGCGGTTTCGCGCTGCTGCCTCCCGTGGATCGGAGCGGAGGGGAGGCTGGTTGCCTGCGATTGTGGTGGCGTCGGGGGCGAACCTGGCGAAGTGGAGCGGTGGACCTAAGGGTGCCTACGGGAGTGTATACGGCGGGGGGGCTACTCTGGGCAGCGTCTGGGATTTCCTCTGACAGACGTGTAACAGCAAGGATTTCCCTGCGAGGAACTCCAGGTAGGATTTCCTACCCTTTTCTGAATTTTCCTTGTAGCAGACTTTGCTTACAAACTTCCCCTAACCCCATTAAACTTCAGAGCAATTTTGCTGGATTACAGAGACCACAGGAGTGTTTCAACCTGAGTCAACTGATGCCCCCTAGACGGATTAAAATATCAGATAAAGGGGACAGTAAAGGGAGTTCCCTTCTAGACCTTCCAGTAGAGAAAGGTATGAAACTAGAATCTACACTACTAGCTCCGACACTTCCATTAGCTGCGAGCATAGAGGGTATAAATAAAGGGGTTTGGTCTGTAGACTTAAACTTCCCCACTTTCTCTGACCCCCATCAATTATGAGAAAGCCAGTGTGCGCAAGTGGTAATAGAAAGGCGGCCAGTAGTTTCAGGGCAACTCAGTAGATATACCTTACGTAATAGAATATACAATAAGGAGGAACATTTGGAAGATGCGCCTATAGCAGGGAAGTTTGGCACAAAAAAATCAGGAAGAAAAATAGCCAAAAATTCTAAAGGGAAACAGCAAACTGGCACGTCTCAGTCTTCGCGACAGTTAAAGGAAACTTCCACACTTAAAGTCACCCCCTCTTTAAGATCCTTTTTTAGAGTACAGGAGAAAACGCAAGTACTTCTGGCCCCGCCACTGAAGGAGCCTTGGCCTGCCTTAAGTAAGGGAAGTGTAGAGCCCTTACCAACTAGGGTGCCTGAGGCCATTATGGATACAGGGGGTATAGTTCGGGGGTCTGAATTGGCCAATATTACAACAGCTAATATGTTCGAGGTACTGGGCGAGAACGGGCCAGGGTCTACTACCAGCTGTGATTCCTCGAACGCTAGATCGACTCCCTCTGCAATAAATGCAATGTCATCTGACCCCGCTCAACCAAATTTGGTACAAATGTTAGATGCCCTCGCTTTAGAAATTCAGAGTATTTTGCCATTTCCGAGATAAATCAGGCCAAGATTCAAGACTCTTGTGAGTCCCTAGAAGCTAAAATGTCTGCGATCACCGAAAGAACCTGCGCGATGGAGGCCTCAATAGAAGTATTAAATAAACAAGTTGAGGCAAACTCTACCGAGATCCAGGCCTTAAAGAAGGGAGAAAAGGACATGCTTGACAAATTGGAGACGTTAGAAAATAATGCCAGACGGAATAATATTAAAATCCTGAACATTCCGGAGGGCGCAGAGGGGGAGGACATTAAGACTTACATTATAAATTTGTTAAGAGACTTTATCCCCGTGGTTGATGCTAAGGAATTGGAAATAGACATTCCGAGAATCCACAGAGACCCTTTTTCAAGAACCCAAATAGGAAAAATCCTAGGCGAATCCTGGTTAATTTCAGAACATATTCTTTAAAGGAGCGGATATTATCAGAAGCCTTAAAAGCTGGAACCTTTACGAAGGGGATTGGACTTTCAGGATAAGGTCAGATCTCTCAAGGATTACACAGGATAGACAATGGGAGCTGGGTAAATTCATTCCAATTCTAAGATCTCTGGGTGCTACGGTACAATTGAGGTTTCCTGCCGTACTTAGGGTGATGTGGAAAAACAAAATGTTTAATTTTCGGGACCCTAAGGAGGCAGGGCTCTTTGTTGATCAAATTAAAACTCAGGAATAATTTGGTGCAGGAAGAAATATTTTATGAATAGTATAGGTGCCGGGTAGGTGGGAGATGGGTTCATAGGGGTTAAGGTACATCAAACCCCATGTGGTACAGGAGGGTTCCCGTGGGAGGGGGAGTGGGGTAACACAAGAAGAATGTTATTTTAAGTTTTCACTGGGTGGGGAGCAAAGTAGGGGAAAAAAAAAAGTCCTCATGTGTACAATTTTTTCAAGGAAGTTGTTAATCGGTTAGGAACACCCGGTATCCAGAGTGCGCTCTTGTGGCCCAGAGGTAGGGCAGGTTGGTTTGACATAAATGACTGAAACTAGAATTTGTACTTGGAATGTCAATGGCTTAAGGGTCCCAAATAGGCGTAGGAGGATATTCCAATACCTAAGACAGGCGGACTTTGATATCATGATTTTACAAGAGGCTCACTTAACATCTGAGGAATGGGAGCTGTCTGTTGCAAAGCAAAGATGGATCGATAGCTCTCTACACACTAGACAACCTTTTTGTACTAAAGGTGTTGCTATAATTATTAAAAAATCTGCAAAAGCTATCTTAGGTACTCCCAAGTTAGACAGTAAGGGGAGGTGGATTATAACTGATATAAAGATACGAAATGAGTGGTTGACTATGGTGGGATACTATGGCCCAAATATAGATGACGAGTCATCTCTTAGAACGATCTATAATCATTTATTAGACTCAAGCTTTCCCATTATTATGGGTGGTGATTTTAATGTCCTCCTGAATCCCGCTCTTGATAAGTCCAGGGGGGAAGAGTAATACCTACGAAAATGGGATCACTGATAAAAATTATTATGGGGGATTTAAATCTGGTAGATATCTGGAGAATTAAAAATAAGGCTATAACTGGTTCTCAAAATTTTACATTTCATAATAAAAAATACAAACACCATTCTAGAATAGACTATTTTTTGATAGATTCTAGGTTGACAGAACTGGTCAAGTTGGTTTCTCACATTCCAGAACATCTGTCAGATCATTCAGCGGTCCAGATAAATCTAAAATTTCCTAGGTATATAGAAACCAAAAGGTGGACATTTGATAAAGTCATCCTCAAAGATGAGTCAGTGATTGAACAATTAAAAGCGGACACCTTGTTTTTTTTAAGTAAATGATCAGTCGGCCCCTGTAGAGGTAATATGGGATGCCTATAAGGCTTATATTAGAGGCAGAATTATTGGTTTTTCGGCAAAAATTAACAAGGATAAAAAGGACAAAATTAAGTTACTGGAAGCAGAAATTCGCAGAGCTTCGTTTAATCAAACTTCCAGTAGAAGAAGTGTAGAGCAGAAGGAGGAAAGTCTAGAGCTACTCTCTAAACGACAAGATTTGGTTGATTATCTCGATAATATTACTAGGGCGCGATGGGAAGTTAGCAGATTGGCTAATTATGAATTTGGAGAAGCCAGTGGGAAGTTATTGGCCTGGAAATCTCGAGTCGATCTAACCAGAAATTTGATTAAAGAGATATGCAATCTCGAAACGGGAGAGATATGCTCAGAAAGGGCCAAGATAGAAAAGGTGTTCGAATTATTTTTTAAAGATCTGTATACTGAAGATCTAGAAGTTAGTGACTCCCAAATTAAAAATTATTTAGCTAAAGTCTCCTTACACTCATTATCGGAAGATCAGACACAACATCTTAATAAGAAGCTTTCACTATCTGAAATTAGAACTGTAATGGGAAACTTAAAGAGAGGTAGTGCAGCTGGCCTAGATGCTATTCCCAAAGAGTTTTATTCCGCCCTTAATGAGACGCTTGCCCCGTTCTTAGAGAAATTATTCAATAGTATTTTTTTTAGCTAACTCTCCAATCCCCAGCCCATGGAACGAGGCTGCGGTTTCTCTGATTTTAAAACCTAATAAAGACAAAAAAAAATGTGAGTCGTATAGACCCATTTCCCTGCTTAATTGTGACTATAAAATCTTTGTGCAAATTATAGCTGGAAGTCTAAATGATATAATGGGGAAGTTAATTCACTCGGATCAAAAGGGATTTATTAGAGGGCGCCAACTGCTTGATTTAACGCATGAGTTGATAGGAGCTATTGATATTGCTTCAGCCAATGGCTTACCACTTACCATCTTTGCATTTGACGCGGCCAAAGCTTTTGACCGAGTGAATTGGCTTTGTTTATATCATCTAGTTGAAGCATTTGGCTTAGGAGAGAATATTTTACGAACTATTAAGAACATATATAGAACTCCTACAGCTAGGATTATAGTCAACGGGAACCTAACTAAATCAGTGACTTTAGAGCGGGGCACTAGGCAGGGTTGTCCCCTCTCCCCTCTCCTCTTCGATCTGTATATAGAACCGCTGGCCCAAATCATTAGGTCTAGTGATGTCTTTGTCCCATTTGAAAATAGGGGTTGGTCAAAGAAACTAGCCCTGTATGCTGATGATCTGATGATTTTTACAAAAGAATCACCAGAGATCTTGCAAAAATTGGAACAACTCCTAACAGAATTTGGAAAGATATCAGGGTATCAAATCAATTCTCAAAAAACTGAGATTATGACATGGAATTGGCAATCTAGTTCGCCTTTAGTACGCCATCAAATAAGATACCTGGGTATTCAAGTCACTCAGAATATCAATGATTTGGCCCATGTTAACTTAGAGATTAAAAGGAAAGAGATTAGAGATTTATTGAAATCTTGGTGTAATCTCCCATTGTCAATCCTTGGTCGTTCCAATCTTGTTAAAATGTCGATCCTTCCCAAAATGACATTTATTTTTGATGCAATCCCCTTATTATTTAGTTCTGTTTCCTTAAAAAAGCTGCAATCAGATATTAATAGCTTTCTCTGGGCGGACAAAGGGGTGAGGATTGCATGGAAGAAATTAAGATGTGAGAAAGCAGCCGGGGGAATAGCTAGCCCGGATTTTGGGTTCTATAGTTGGGCTTTCCTTTTTAAGAACATAAGATCTCTCCTTCTTGATTCCATGTATTTTACGCCTTACCTTTTAGCTATGTCCAACAGTATACCGCAGGGGGCGATGGGCTGCTTTTTAAATTCGGCCATCCCAAATTCTTTAAAAAAATCAAATTGAAGGTGATACGGTCGGCCTGTGATTTATGGTTCCAGATGAGGAAGCTGTTTAAAATTCCATATTACTGTGCTAGTGCCCCCATATGGAACTCCCCAGGCACGCCACTATGTTTAAATGACAGATTATCCGCCCTCTATGGGAAAATGGATTTCAGAAGTGGGGCCAATTATTGCCTGATAACAACCTTTTGTCATGGGATGAGCTCAACTTTCAAACAAATCAAAGGCTATCAAGATTTAAATTTTATCAGCTCTCCCGCTGGGTCACAAATCAGAAAGGTAATGAAGTTAGTGATGAAGAACTGGAGAGTAGGTTTCTAGCACCGATTGGCCAGAGTAAAGAAGTGGCGAACTGGTACTGGACTTTGATTAAAGGAGATCCGCCATCTCTGCCTATGGAGGAGCCCTGGAGAAGAGAACTGCCTTTCAGCGATATTGCATCCTTCTGGCAAGTATCTATATCTATTTTGTGGAGCGTTGTTAAAGTTGCATCATTAAGGAGAAATCATCTGTTCACACTCCACAGAGCTTATTGGACCCCGAAGAGGCTCTCTAAGATGGGAGGTGGAGAAAAGATCTGTGTGAAATGTAACCTGAGAAGCGCAGATGATGTGCATATGTTTATGCAGTGTCCTCGGATCCAGGGCTTCTGGGGGCAAGTTGGTAAGATTATCTCAGAAGTGATGGGCCAAGAAATTCAGGTAAGCCTGGTGTTAATTATTTTTGGAATCTTACCTGATGACAGTAGTACCATTATACTGCCAAAACTCCAAGCTTCATTACTATTTGTTTTAATCTTGCTGGCAAGAAGAGAGATCTGTCTAAATTGGATAGTATCTAATGCTCCAAGTATGCTAAATTGGGTGTCTTCTGTTAAAAGAATTCGCAAGTTGGATATGGGCTGTGAAGTGAAGAGGAGAACTAGATTTTGGGGGGTTTGGGATAAGTGGACTAATACTCTGGGTGCCACAACTTCCTAGTATGTAGAATAAGTCCAATGATTATGAAGCAAGTGAGTTTCTGGGATAATGGTTTAGGTATAAACCATGGGCCGGATACTATCTCTGACATCCCTAAGTGTCGTGCGGTTGGTGTTTCTTGAATCCTTGGAGGTGGAAAGAATATTGGAGGGTCATACATCCCCTCCATTGGGTCCAGGAGAGTGCCTCGGTTTCGCGTTATGACCACTCACTTTATTTCTTTAATGAGGACAAAAAAAAAAAAAGCATCCTAGGACCGGTTTCGGGGTTTCACCCTCATCAGCCAGGATAGCTTGACTCCAGTGGCATGGAGAGCACGGGACCCACGTCTGGGCATACCCGTCCCACTCTGGGTGACAAATGCAAAAAGAACAATTGATGGACAGAATGCAGAACAATGTCATACATTCACCCCAGTACAGAGATCTGGTCCTAAATCCACTTTCTAAAAGTGGCATTTTCAAAATTGTAATCTAAAATCTGGCTTTGCCACTAAAGATTATGTTAAATTACAATCCATTTGAGTATAAACCTGACATTTTTACCTGCTTCCAATCAAAACTTAGCACTTACTAAATCAAATAAAGTAACACAATGTAAGTTTATGCGAGGGTAAGGCCTTACAGTAGTGAAAAACACATTTAGGAATGTTTCAACTACCAGGACATGTAAATCTTAAACCCAGATGTGCTACTTTTTAAGTACAATGCACCCTGTCCTATGGGCCTGTAGGGCATTCCTTGGGCGTGACATATGAATTAAAAAAGAAGGTGTAGGCCTGGCTGAACTGGGGTGGCGAAGTGAGCTAAAGAACGATGATGGATTCAACCCAGATCTGTGACTGGGGGTGAGTGTCTGAAAAGTTTCAGTGCTCCGTCCATCATCTCCTTGTGTTTGCTTTGTTCGCCCCTACGTTGGCAGGGTATGCCCAGACGTGGGTCCCTTGCTCACTTTGCCACTGGATTCAAGCTAGCCTGGCTGATGAGGGCTGTCTAGCCTGAAACCGGTCCCAGGATGCTTGTTTCCGGTCCAGGGAAGACATGGCTTGGCAGTTCGGGCTGAACTGTTCCCATGAGGCACAGGGTCAAGACTGATTTGCATATAGCTGTGTCTGAACTGGGGTGGCGAAGTGAGCTAAAGAACGATGATGGATTCAACCCAGATCTGTGACTGGGGGTGAGTGTCTGAAAAGTTTCAGCGCTCCGTCCATCATCTCCTTGTGTTTGCTTTGATTCGCCCTAAGTTGGCAGGGTATGCCCAGACGTGGGTCCCTTTGCTCACTTTGCCACTGGATTCAAGCTAGCCTGGCTGATGAGGGCTGTTAGCCTGAAACCGGTCCCAGAATGCTTGTTTCCGGTCCAGGGAAGACATGGCTTGGCAGTTCAGGCTGGACTGTTCCCATGAGGCACAGGGTCAAGACTGATTTTCATATAGCTGTGTCTGAACTGGGGTGGCGAAGTGAGCTAAAGAACGATGATGGATTCAACCCAGATCTGTGATGGGGGTGAGTGTCTGAAAAGTTTCAGCGCTTCGTCCATCATCTCCTTGTGTTTGCTTTGTTCGCCCTAAGTTGGCAGGGTATGCCCAGACGTGGGTCCCTTGCTCACTTTGCCACTGGATTCAAGCTAGCCTGGCTGATGAGGGCTGTTAGCCCAAAACCAGTCCCAGGATGCTTGTTTCCGGTCCAGGGAAGACATGGCTTGGCAGTTCGGGCTGGACTGTTCCCATGAGGCACAGGGTCAAGACTGATTTGCTTATAGCTGTGTCTGAACTGGGGTGGCAAAGTGAGCTAAAGAACGATGATGGATTCAACCCAGATCAGTGACTGGGGGTGAGTGTCTGAAAAGTTTCAGCGCTCCGTCCATCATCTCCTTGTGTTTGCTTTGTGCACCCTAAGTTGGCAGGGTATGCCCAGACGTGGGTCCCTTGCTCACTTTGCCACTGGATTCAAGCTAGCCTGGTTGATGAGGGCTGTTAGCTCGAAACTGGTCCCAGGATGCTTGTTTCCGGTCCAGGGAAGACATGGCTTGACAGTTCGGGCTGGACTGTTCCCATGAGGCACAGGGTCAAGACTGATTTGCATATTAGCTGTGTCTGAACTGGGGTGGCGAAGTGAGCTAAAGAACGATGATGGATTCAACCCAGATCTGTGACAGGGGGTGAGTGTCTGAAAAGTTTCAGAGCTCCGTCCATCATCTCCTTGTGCTTGCTTTGTTCGCCCTAAGTTGGCAGGGTATGCCCAGACGTGGGTCCCTTGCTCACTTTGCCACTGGATTCAAGCTAGCCTGGCTGATGAGGGCTGTTAGCCCGAAACCGTTTCCAGGATGCTTTTTTCCAGTCCTGGGAAGACATGGCTTGGCAGTTCGGGCTGGACTGTTCCCATGAGGTACAGGGTCAAGACTGATTTGCATATAGCTGAGTCTGAACTGGGGTGGCGAAATGAGCTAAAGAACGATGATGGATTCAACCCAGATCTGTGACTGGGGGTGAGTGTCTGAAAAGTTTCAGCGCTCCGTCCATCATCTCCTTGTGTTTAAAATGTTTATTTTGCCAGGTCGAAAAGGCAGTTTAAAACTGCACACACAGGCTGCAGTGGCAGATCTGAGACAGGTTTAAAGGGCTACTTAAGAGGGTGGCACAAACAGTGCTGCAGGCGTACTAGTAGCATTTAATTTACAAGCCCTGGGTACATGTAGTACCATATAATAGGAACATATAGGTAAATTAAATGTGTCAAATTAGGTGTAGGCCAATTTTACCATGGTTTATGGAGAGAGCACAAGCACTCTAGCACTGGTTAGCAAGGTCCTAAAAGCCTACAAAAATGAATTCAGCACACCAGGAGGGTTGAAGGCAAAAGGTTTGGTGGTGACTCTGCAGAGAGGGCCAAGTCCAGCTATGATGCTGACATGGAGGGGCTTCTTTATTTTTACAAATAATTGGTTACAGATATGTTAGTTCAGTTGGATCAACTGAAGTGAACTTGGAGCTCAACTCCCATAATGTGTCTAGCTGATAAAGAAAAATCCAAGATTGGAACACCACCTACTTGCCTGCAAGCAAGCTACTGCCTGTGCAATTGAGTGATTGCTGCCTAAACAGCAGGAATCTTCTTCAGTCCCACCAGACCTCGCACTCTCATTTCCTTACAGGCAACCAGAGTGATATCCATAGAGCCTGGCAGAAGGTGCTTTTTCAGTGGCAAATGCATACCTGCCAGTCTATTGTCTTAAAATTGTGGGTCATCTGAAGTCTTTTAAAGGGCAATCCTATTAAGATGAATGGAATACAAATTTTGTGAAGGCGCCAACAAAGTCACAAAGCAGCTAACGCAGACAAATAACAGCACATCCAAGACCGTCCCCACAGTTGTCAAAGGGTACACATGCTGAATATCACTAGCTGCAAACAGTGCTGCCAAGGCAGAAAGAACAATGATCAATGCTTTTATGTATCCATACATCTAAAAAAATGCCATTCGAGACAAACAGTGACTGACAATATTCTGGTGGTTAAATCTGCCATTTAGACTGGTACATGCATATAATTATTAAGCATTGGCCACTTTCTGTATATTTCAACAATCATTTACAACTACAGACTGGAGAAGTTGAAACTTAGAAACAGGAAGATGCCTCTTCAGAATGACACACATTGGCTGTGGCTGCATCGGTTTTTATAGAAATTTTCTTTTAAAGAAGAATTAAAGAGCTGACCAACTAACGTCATTGAGTGAGACTTCAGAACATTAGACTGATACGGAGTGCTTCTTGATTAATTTTAAGCATTTCTTTGTAGGAGGCTGTTAAAGGTTTAAAAAGAGGATCACACCACTAAAGTCTATGGAGGCATTTTCTTTGCTAGAATGGTGAATAGCAGTAAAAAGATGATAACGTCCAGCCGCAGCCCATCCGTATGGGCTGAGGGGCCACATCCCACACATTTTTTCCGACAAGGAGAGTGTCTGTCAGTCTGAATAAAGGTCAGCCTGACAGACACTCTTCTAGTCCAGGTCAGACAGCCAGGAGCTAGACATGTGCTAAATGTGCAGTCTCCAGGCTGACGATTTCACAGCCATGTGGGAGTGACCTCCTCAGCCTGGCAAAAGTGACGAGGGGGAGCATTACTGATTGCCTCGGAGCAGGGTGCTTCAGTATTAAGCCCTGAAGTGCCCAGGGTTGTGTGTCAATCAGTGACACCTTGTTACAGAGTGGGGTGGGGTCAGTAGTCTCACTGATGCCATCCCACTCTGTGACGAGTGAGGGACTGCTGCCTTCCCTCATTGACTGACCTAAGGTCAGTCAGCGAGAGAAGGCAGCAGTCCCAACCCTCCTGGGACCTGCGAGGATTTTTTTGATGTTTGGTTCATGTGTGCGTGTATGTGTGTACGCATGTATGTGTATTTGAGTGAGTGAGTGTTGGATATGAGAGAGTGTGTGTGTGTGTGTGTGTGTGTGTGTGTGTGTGTGTGTGTGTGTGTGTGTGTGTGCGTGTGTGTGCGCGTGTTAGACTTGGCATCTTTTGGCGTGTTTCCCCTGACTTTTTGCTTTCTGACCTCCCGGTTTTGACTCTGTTTTTGCTGGTGTAATGATTCTGCGCACTTTCCTCACTGCTGTCCAGTGGGAAAGTGCAAGTGCTCCTGTATAAAATGTGTTACGGATTGGCATTTCCATGATTGGCCTATTTGGTTTATGTGTCAGTCCCTTGTAAAGTGCACTGCGAGTGCCAGGGCCTATAGACCAAATGCTGTTGGTGGGCTGCAGCACTAGATTGTGCCACCCACGCAAACAGCCCGTAAAGTGTAACTCGGGCCTGCCATTGCAGAGCCTGTGCGCAGCCTGGGGCTGCCATGTCGACTTGGCAAGTGCGCACACTTGCAAGTCCCTAAACCTTCCCTTTTCTACATGTTAGTCACCCCTAAGGTAGGCCCAAGGTACCCCTGTGGGCAGGGTGCGTTGTATGCGAAAGGTAGGACATGCCCTGGTGTGTGTGGCATGTCCTGATAGTGAATTACAGCCTAGTTCGTTTTCACTATTGCAAGGCTACCTGTTCCCCATAGGCCAGAACGGGCAGTTTTGATTATTACAGCTTATAATCCTAACTGACCCCGGGAACATGGTAGAAATTCGAGTTTAGTATGCCTGGACTCAGAATGATAAAATGCATCTTTTAGTGAAGTTGGTTTTAACATTCTGTGTTTGAAAATACCACTTTTAGAAAGTGGGTATTTTCTTGTCTAACCATCCAAGCCTGCCTCTGCGAGCGTTGTGTATTCCTTGTCTGGAGTGTGAGTGACAGGGGCTGGGGGATGCCAGGAGACAGGGTGAGTCAGCACAGGGCTGAATAGCAAGATCTACATGTAGATGGGTGGGAGGAGTTGCACCTGGGCCCTGAATAGGACAGTGCCCTCCCTCCACAATGCTGGCTCCACCTCCTGTGGTGCGTCTGATGTCCCTGGCCTACTCTCTGAAAGAAGGGACGGAGACTTGTCAACAAAGTGCTCCAGAACTGGTTTGGACTAGGCAAAGGCCTCTCTGCCTTCAGAGAACAAAGGAATTTGGGATATAAATATTGGGGCCCTGACCCCATGAATTTAGATCTCGCTGGAATCAAGGAACCTGCCAAGACGAAGAGCTGGAAGAGCTGCCAGGAGGAGTACTGCCCCTTTGCTGTGTTGTTGCTTTGTTGGGTTGGCCTGCAGCTGCTGCTTCTGCCTTGGGCAGTGAAAGGACTGAACTTTCTACAAACTTGTGCTGAGTATCTCCAAGGGCCTGGAACCGAGCTGGCCTCCTGTTAAGAAGTCTCAGGGACTACAAAGACTTCACAAGCCTCTGGGTACCGCTTCTGGAGCAGCTGTTTCAGTTGCCACAGAGGAAGGGAACTGCAACCGACTCCGTCAGCCGAATCCATCCCTGACCGGTGACCTGTTTGCACCGCAGAGCCGCATTGCCCCGCTTCGCATCGCAACCCTGGTCTCACCGTGGGCGGCGTCCGACGCCGTCAACACCGAGCCGCTGCTTGCACCGTGACCTGTGGGCACCGCAGTTCGCATCGCATCGCTTCACTGAACCAGCCGGACCCGACCGACGCGGACGCTGCAACTGGCTCAACAGTCGTGACCGCATCGCATTTGGGGCACCGCTCGCACGTTTGCGACGCACCGCTCCGACTCGCACCGCTGTCCGACGCCAGCTCCCGCACTCCGGCTTGGTCGCCTGCATCGCAACCTGTCAGCACCGCATCGAGCATCGTCTCACCCTGCACCGCACGCCTTGGACTCACCGACTCCGTCTGCACGACGCTCATCGAGCCGCTGCCTGCACCGCATCGAGGACACCGCACCTTGCATCGCTCCGTCTTGCACCGCAACCGCGACGAACGCCCGACCGGCTCGTACACTCCGTACCAGCCACAACGAGAAGGTACTGTGACCGAGTCTGTTCACGACTCTGCTGGCCCGTAGCGACGCGGTCGGCTGGAACTGTTGGACTCTGTGTAATTCAGCATCGCGGTAGACCCGGACGGGGCTACCGACTCGTACGAACTTTGCTTTTGTGTTATTCCTGCAAAGAAGAAGTTACCTTATCAAGCATTCATTTTTAAAGTATAGTATTGTGGATTTTTGTCGTAATTGGTCTTGTCTTGAGTATATAAAAATATTGGTTATTTTTCTAAACTGGTGTGGTGTCCGTTTGTAGTGCTTACACTGTATTACTGTTGGTTATGTGCAAATGCTTTACACACTGCCTCTAGAATAAGCCTGACTGCTCGTGCCAAGCTACCAAGGGGGTGAGCAGGGGTTATTTTAGGAGTGTAACTCCCTTACCCTGACTAGGAAGAAGGGTCCCTACTTGGACAAAGGTGCAAGCCCTTGCCAACTAGAGATCCCATTTCTAACATTGGTTGTCAGCGGTGAGGATAGGACTTGTGTTTGCACTTGACTTACAGTGATTGGTGTGCACTACTACCATATCGCAGACCATTACGTACCACATACTGGTTCTTTTTCTTTTGGCCTATTTTTGATCTTGCCAGTTTTCAACTCACTACTTTTGTCATGCCTGACTCAGCTGCATCATCCGTTGCATCTCTGGAAGTTATCTTTGAGGAGGATAGGTTGGAAACCTACGCCGTAAAGGAACTACGAGCAATTTGTAAAAACCTGAAAGTCCAAATTAAAGGCCTCACAAGGAAGGAGGAGCTACAGAAGGCGCTGAGGGCCTGGGTAGCAGCCAGACATGCCAGTGGGCAGCCTGGTAATCTCAGTGAGGAGGTGGAGGAGCCTATTTCCAGGGTGGATGTGCTTTTGGGTGGGGGAACCCGCCAGGTCAGGCAGCAGCAGTCTGTCCCCAGAGGAGCTGGAGGACAGGCGGGAGGCAAGGCAGTTTGAGCTGCAGAAGCTCAGGCTGGAGGGTGAGCGGGAGGAGAAGAGGGAGGAGAGGAGATTGGCCATGGAGGAGAAGAAGATGCTCTTAGAGCATGAGAGAGAACTGAAGGAGCTAGAACTTAGGAGTAAGTCAGGCTCAGATGGTGGCAGCAATTCGTCCAGGAAGGCAGACAGGATTGTGCACATTCCCAAGAATGTAGGCAAGGAGTTCAAGAAGGGGGATGACATACAAAGGTGGTTTCAGGGTTATGAGGCAGCCATACACATGAATGGGGTCCCTGAGGAAAATTGGGGAGCAGGATTGTGGCCACTTTTCCCTGAAGAAGCAAGGGATGCTCTGATAGCTTTGGGTAAGGGGTATCACCTCACCTATGCTGACATGAAGGATGCCCTTCTCACTAAGTATGGTCTTACTCCTGAAAAGTACAGGGATCAGTTCAGGTCCAGTAAGAAGTCTGATGCCAACACTTGGTTGGAATGTGTGGATGTGTTCTGCAGGTCGCTGGATGGTTGGGTGAAGGGCAGTAGTGTAACAGATTTTCAGGGGCTCTACAACTTGATTGCATGGGAGCACTTGTCTAGTCTATGTTTTGCAGATCTGCGCCAGCACCTAGTGGATAGTAAGCTAACTGACCCCAGGAAGCTTGCTATGGAAGCGGACCGCTGGGTGAGTACCAGGGTCCACAAGAAAGCGTTTGGGGAGACTCAGCCAAAGGTGGGCAGGGTCCCCAGCAGAAAGGTGGGGGGCACAAGGGTAAAGCACAGGAGTTCTCTAAAGGGCCCCAAACTAGTACCCAGGGTAAAGGTTCCCAGCCCCCGGTGATAAGAAGAAAGGGGTCTCTACAGGGAAGCCTGTTGAGACCGGCCCCACAAGTGTTATGCATGTGACCAGGTAGGTCACTTTAAGAGGGGACCCCAAGTGCCCAAAGGGGACACAGCCACCCACCGGTGGACAGTCCAAAGTGTTGGCTAGTGTAGCGCTTGGGGAGGAGGGGTGCCCACAGGAGGGTGGGGATCCCGCAGAAATGACCCTTGTCTCACTAGGGGACAGTGAGATGGTCCCAGGAAACCAGGTGCCCCCTAACACAAAGAAATATAGCACCTGGGTGACCATCAATGGGAACAGGGTAGAGGCTCTCAGAGATACTGGAGCCAGTGTGACCTCAGTCCGGTGTCACCTGGTCTCTGAGAAGCAGGTAGTCCCAGGGGCATTCCACCAAGTAGTTGCTGTAGACAACTCTGAGCGCCAGTGTATGGTGGCGCAGGTTCCCTTTGAATGGGGGGTCTCAGGTCCCTTGAGGGTGGTTGTGAGCCCTACCATGCCTGTAGATTGTCTGCTAGGTAACGACCTGGAGCAGTCCTTATGGAAGGAGGTTGAGCTCAGGTCTCACTTGGAGATGCTTGGGTTGCCAGAGTGGGCATGCGTGTCTACTCGGTCAATGGCAGCCAGAAAGGGTGATCAAGAGGACTTGGAGCCTGGAACAGTGGCCCAAGTCCCTGCCAGAAAGAAAGGGCAGGGGCGCGGGAAACCGGCCCCGAAGTTCCCACGGACCGGGAGGAGGCGGACCTCGAGGGGACGCCCCGGTGCCTACAGGGGAGCAGGTAGCCGAACTGGGAGACATCTCTGAGCTGACCCATTGGCAGCAAGAAGGGGGTCCCACCAGGGGGAGTTCTGCAGGGAGCAGAGCGAGTGCCCTACTCTGGAAGGTCTGCGGCGGCAGGCTGCAGACCAGGCAGCTGGTAATCAGTCCGGGTCACATCTGATCTACTGGGAGAGTGGTCTCCTATACAGTGAGCCTAAGGTTGCTGAGCCTGGGTCAGCCCGTGTGCTGGTGGTACCCCAGCGCTTCAGGACCTTCCTACTGGGTCTGGCTCATGACGTGCCTTTGGCAGGACATTTGGGGCAGGACAAGACCTTTGACAGGCTTGTCACCCACTTCTTTTGGCCCCAAATGCGAAGGCAGTCAGATGCACACTGTAGGTCTTGCCAAACTTGCCAGGCAAGTGGTAAGAGTGGGAGGAAGGTCAAAGCTCCTCTCCAACCTTTTCCTGTTGTTGGAACACCCTTTGAAAGGGTAGGGATGGATATTGTGGGGCCACTGGATCCCAAGACAGCCATGGGCAACAGGTACATCCTGGTCTTGGTGGACCATGCCACCCGGTACCCGGAGGCAATCCCTCTCAGGACAACGACGGCGCCAGTGGTGGGCCGGGCGTTAATGGGGATCTTTTCCCGTGTGGGATTCCCCAGAGAGGTGGTTTCTGATAGGGGACCAATTTCATATCCAAGTATATGACATCCCTGTGGAAGGAGTGTGGGGTAACCTACAAGTTCACCACTCCTTACCACCCACAAGGAAACGGTCTGGTGGAGAGATTCAACCAGACCTTGAAAGGCATGATCAAGGGTCTAACAGAACCCATGAGGCGTAAGTGGGACGTCCTCTTGCCATGCCTACTCTTTGCATACAGGGAGGTGCCTCAGAAGTCTCTTGGGTACAGCCCCTTTGAGCTCCTGTATGGCCACCCTGTCAGAGGACCTCTGAGTTTGGTAAAGGAAGGCTGGGAGGCAGCTCCCAGGAAAACTCCCAGGATGTGTTTAGCTACATGCTGGCCTTTAGAAACCAAACTGCCCGCTTCAGGAAACTCGCTCAGGCGAACCTAGAAGCAAGCCAGGAAGAAATGAAGAGATGGTATGACCAGAATGCCACTCTGGTCGAATTTCAACCTGGGCAAAAAGTGTGGGTCATGGCCCCAGTGGCACCTTGTGCCTTGCAGGACAAGTGGACTGGGCCATATGAGGTAGTGGAGCGCAAAGTGACGTCACCTACCTGGTGGATTTGCAAGCTCCAAGGAACCCTTTGAGGGTCCTTCACGTGAACCGCCTCAAGCCCCACTTCGAGAGGTCCGAAGTGAGTATGCTCTTGGCGACAGATGATGGGGTGGAAGAGGAGAGTGAGCCTCTCCCTGACCTCCTGTCTACCAAGGAGCATGATGGGTCAGTAGAAGGTGTGATCCTCTCCCCTACTCTGACTCAGGAGCAGCAGGGGGACTGTCACCAGTTGTTGGGACAGTTCGCCCCACTGTTCTCTCTGACCCCGGTGTTACTCACTGGTGTACCCATGGCGTGGACACTGGTGACAGCCCTCCTGTGAAGCACAAGATTTACAGGTTGACTGACCGGGTCAGAGCCAGCATCAGGAGGAGGTCTCTAAGATGTTGGCGTTAGGGGTGATTGAGCCCTCCCACAGTCCTTGGGCCAGCCCAGTGGTCTTGGTCCCAAAGGCTGCTGCGCCACGGTGCCACTCCAGAACTCCGGTTTTGTGTGGACTACCGTGGGCTCAATGCCGTCACCAGGACTGACGCGCACCCCATCCCCAGAGCTGATGAGCTCATTGATCGGTTAGGAGCTGCCCGGTTCCTCAGCACGTTTGATTTGACGTCTGGGTACTGGCAGATTGCCTTAACCGATGGGGCCAAGGAGAGATCAGCATTCTCAACCCCAGAAGGTCATTACCAATTCCGGGTGATGCCCTTTGGGTTGAAGAATGCCCCTGCCACCTTTCAGAGGTTGGTCAATCAGGTGTTGGCTGGGCTGGAGGATTTCAGTGCCGCCTACCTGGATGACATTGCTGTGTTCAGTTCCAGCTGGGAAGAACATTTACAGCACCTTGAGAAAGTGTTGAGGGCTCTGCAAGGTGCAGGCCTCACGATCCAAGGCCAGTAAGTGCCAGATCGGGCAGGGTTCTGTGGTGTACTTGGGACACCAGGTAGGAAGCGGCCAGGTGGCGCCCCTACAACCCAAGATTGACACCATTCTGGCTTGGGAGCCCCCAAGACCCAGACAGAGGTGAGAGCCTTCTTAGGTCTCACCGGCTACTATAGGAGATTTGTTAAGGGCTATGGCACCATCGTTGCCCCCTTAACAGAGCTGACTTCTAGAAGCAGCCCAGGAAAGTGATCTGGACTGAGTCCTGCCAGAAAGCTTTTGATGCCCTGAAGGCAGCCATGTGCACGGCGCCCGTGCTCAAGGCACCTGACTTCTCCAAGGAATTTGTCGTGCAGACTGACGCTTCAGAGCATGGTGTGGGAGCGGTGCTCTCACAACTGAACGAAGAGGGCCTGGATCAGCCTGTAGTCTTCCTTAGCAGGAGACTACTCCCCAGGGAACAGAGGTGGAGTGCCATAGAAAGGGAAGCTTTTGCTGTGGTCTGGGCGCTGAAGAAGTTGAGACCATACCTGTTTGGGACTCACTTCCGGGTTCAGACAGACCACAGGCCCCTCAGATGGTTGATGCAAATGAGGGTGAGAATCCAAAACTGCTGAGGTGGTCCATCTCCCTACAGGGAATGGACTTTACGGTGGAACACCGTCCTGGTACAGAACACGCCAACGCAGATGGTCTGTCCAGGTTCTTCCGCCTTAGTGAAGAGAACTCCAATGGGGTTGGGTAGTTCTCCCTACTTTCAGCTGGAGGGGACATGTGTTAGACTTGGCATCTTTTGGCGTGTTTCCCCTGACTTTTGCTTTCTGACCTCCCGGTTTTGACTCTGTTTTTGCTGGTGTAATGATTCTGCGCACTTTCCTCACTGCTGTCCAGTGGGAAAGTGCAAGTGCTCCTGTATAAAATGTGTTACGGATTGGCGTTTCCATGATTGGCCTATTTGGTTTATGTGTCAGTCCCTTGTAAAGTGCACTGCGAGTGCCAGGGCCTATAGACCAAATGCTGTTGGTGGGCTGCAGCACTGGATTGTGCCACCCACGCAAACAGCCCGTAAAGTGTAACTCGGGCCTGCCATTGCAGAGCCTGTGCGCAGCCTGGGGCTGCCATGTCGACTTGGCAAGTGCGCACACTTGCAAGTCCCTAAACCTTCCCTTTTCTACATGTTAGTCACCCCTAAGGTAGGCCCAAGGTACCCCTGTGGGCAGGGTGCGTTGTATGCGAAAGGTAGGACATGCCCTGGTGTGTGTGGCATGTCCTGATAGTGAATTACAGCCTAGTTCGTTTTCACTATTGCAAGGCTACCTGTTCCCCATAGGCCAGAACGGGCAGTTTTGATTATTACAGCTTATAATCCTAACTGACCCCGGGAACATGGTAGAAATTCGAGTTTAGTATGCCTGGACTCAGAATGATAAAATGCATCTTTTAGTGAAGTTGGTTTTAACATTCTGTGTTTGAAAATACCACTTTTAGAAAGTGGGTATTTTCTTGTCTAACCATCCAAGCCTGCCTCTGCGTGATTGTGTATTCCTTGTCTGGAGTGTGAGTGACAGGGGCTGGGGGATGCCAGGAGACAGGGTGAGTCAGCACAGGGCTGAATAGCAAGATCTACATGTAGATGGGTGGGAGGAGTTGCACCTGGGCCCTGAATAGGACAGTGCCCTCCCTCCACAATGCTGGCTCCACCTCCTGTGGTGCGTCTGATGTCCCTGGCCTACTCTCTGAAAGAAGGGACGGAGACTTGTCAACAAAGTGCTCCAGAACTGGTTTGGACTAGGCAAAGGCCTCTCTGCCTTCAGAGAACAAAGGAATTTGGGATATAAATATTGGGGCCCTGACCCCATGAATTTAGATCTCGCTGGAATCAAGGAACCTGCCAAGACGAAGAGCTGGAAGAGCTGCCAGGAGGAGTACTGCCCCTTTGCTGTGTTGTTGCTTTGTTGGGTTGGCCTGCAGCTGCTGCTTCTGCCTTGGGCAGTGAAAGGACTGAACTTTCTACAAACTTGTGCTGAGTATCTCCAAGGGCCTGGAACCGAGCTGGCCTCCTGTTAAGAAGTCTCAGGGACTACAAAGACTTCACAAGCCTCTGGGTACCGCTTCTGGAACGCTGTTTCAGTTGCCACAGAGGAAGGGAACTGCAACCGACTCCGTCAACCGAATCCATCCCTGACCGGTGACCTGTTTGCACCGCAGACCGCATCGCCCCGCTTCGCATCGCAACCCTGGTCTCACCGTGGCGGCGTCCGACGCCGTCAACACCGAGCCGCTGCTTGCACCGTGACCTGTGGGCACCGCAGTTCGCATCGCATTCACGCTTCACTGAACCAGCCGGACCCGACCGACGCGGACGCTGCAACTGGCTCAACAGTCGTGACCGCATCGCATTTGGGGCACCGCTCGCACGTTTGCGGCGCACCGCTCCGACTCGCACCGCTGTCCGACGCCAGCTCCCGCACTCCGGCTTAGTCGCCTGCATCGCAACCTGTCAGCACCGCATCGTGCATCGTCTCGCCCTGCACCGCACGCCTTGGACTCACCGACTCCGTCTGCACGACGCTCATCGAGCCGCTGCCTGCACCGCATCGAGGGACACCGCACCTTGCATCGCTCCGTCTTGCACCGCAACCGCGACGAACGCCGACCGGCTCGTACACTCCGTACCAGCCACAACGAGAAAGGTACTGTGACCGAGTCTGTTCACGACTCTGCTGGCCCGTGGCGACGCGGTCGGCTGGAACTGTTGGACTCTGTGTAATTCAGCATCGCGGTAGACCCGGACGGGGCTACCGACTCGTACGAACTTTGCTTTTGTGTTATTCCTGCAAAGAAGAAGTTACCTTATCAAGCATTCATTTTTAAAGTATAGTATTGTGGATTTTTGTCGTAATTGGTCTTGTCTTGAGTATATAAAAATATTGGTTATTTTTCTAAACTGGTGTGGTGTCCGTTTGTAGTGCTTACACTGTATTACTGTTGGTTATGTGCAAATGCTTTACACACTGCCTCTAGAATAAGCCTGACTGCTCGTGCCAAGCTACCAAGGGGGTGAGCAGGGGTTATTTTAGGAGTGTAACTCCCTTACCCTGACTAGGAAGAAGGGTCCCTACTTGGACAAAGGTGCAAGCCCTTGCCAACTAGAGATCCCATTTCTAACAGCGCGTGTGTGTGTGTGTGTTTATATATATGTGTGTGTGTCCTACCCCCTCCCTGCTAAGATTACCAGCAGCCACTGGTAACACCCACCAAATGTGGTTGACTTACCTGATATGCTATGTGTCCAGCATGTGGTCAAATGTTATGTCATTATCATGTGTTTGCTAATAGCAAATTCAAGTCCACAAACACTGTAGGATGCTGCCGCAATGACTGGATAATATCATCAATGATGTCAATTCACATGTCATGAGTATTGTCATATGTGAGGTCATAAGCAGTGCATGGTGCTGGAACAAGTTACAGTTAGTTCAGTAAATTATAACGGTGAAATTTCCTTTTTTTTTAGTTTTTTTAAACATTTGTTTTGAACTTATTTCAACACCTACTATAACATAGCTTTAAACTTTGTTTTTTTCAGTGAATATATGCATATATATGCATTTACATATAAAACAAATAAAAATATATGAGTAGATATATAATCACTTAAACGTATTTGTGATGTAAATAACACCTCCTGCAAACTAATAAAAATAAAATTACTACATTTTAAACATCACTATATCACTTAATTGTCTCTACCACTGTTATATCCTGATTGTATTTATGTATGCTTCCCAGCCTAGCTGTCTCCTAGCTGTTCAGCCAGAGTGAGAGTTGGTATTGGAATGTTCGTGTGACTGTGATGCATGGAATGCTTGGGTGCCTGTGTGGATGAGTGGTGACAGTTGGAGATGGGCTGAGCAGCAGGCAGGCTGCTCCTGGTGGGGCTGGCGTAATAGGTTTACATGGCTTATGGACTGATGTATATATTTACTTACCTGCAACTTGAAGTCAATAAAGAAATACTGAATATACAACTCGGCTATGTCTCTGGTAAGACACAACATATTTTGGCGACGACCTGGACCGAGACTCAAGCGTGCTTCAAGATACAAGATTACTAGAACCTGAACATGGTATGGACATGATGAAACAAAACCCAAAGAAACTAAGATTCAAGCGTCAAGATTGGACTTACAGGCAAGCCAGCCCCACCAGTGACCTTGTCAATGGACAGCCCCAGCCTGGACATGCTCCTATGGACTTTTAAAAACATCTTTGTTACAAGTGGGTAAGTGGTGTGATTCTCATTACTACTTCCACATGTGTGTGATACAGCCATATCGTTTGCATTGTGTCTATGGCTTGTTGAAAACAGGAGTTTAATTTTCGAAAGTCATCTTTAATGCTACTACAGAAGTGCTCCTTCATTGTCTTTGTGTGTGCATTGGATCTAGATGTTTCTACACACTGCGACAAGTGGCTGCACAGAAGGAAAATTTATTTGTATTTTACTTTGATTTGAGGCAAGTAGGACTCTGTGTCAGAGTGTGGACGTCAAAGGGGCCACACAGAAGCAACATGATTCAGTACAAGTAAGCATGTTGTTTTACATGTGTTAACAAATTGCAGCATTCGTACAATGACCGCTATATACTACGGTTTGTGACTTTATATTTGCTGAGGAGACGTTTGGAGAACGCGAGCACTTAGGTTTCCCAGTGTCCTTGGTGAGGCAATTTTAGTCCGCGTTTTTATTTTAAAATTGGAGACTGGTCAGGAGTGTGGGCCGTTAGGAGCGCGTGCACTCCTTTCAAATGGATCTACAGTTAACTTACAGCGCGAGCAATCTTACCTGTTGCAGTACACGTGCAGCACCTCGAGGATCTTCTGTGACAGTGCGACCTTTCACTACATTGTTGCTTCTACGCAGCTCAGGGTTGCTGAAGGACGCCCTGCAGCATGGACGCGCCGTGAGCCATCCGGTGCGATGTCGTCAGCGTGCCGCCATCTTTGTTAAATGGTCTTTTACTTTGTGATGTTGTTCTTCGAGTGTTGAGCCTCCCGGCGTGTTCAAGCGGTTGCGGCCTCCAATGCTTCTTCCCAGCACAAGGTTGGTTCTTCTACTATCTGTGGGGACAGTTGCCACCAACACACGGAGGACACGATCCACTGGTGAGTTGGAGTTTGTTTGTTAAACTCCACTGTCGGCTGCTTTCCGGAATACAGTACCACATTTTCCTAAGTCGAGAGTGGCGTTTCAGCCGCATTCCCAGTTGTGCTATGTGAATGTAAAGAACATTGCCTCGCGTGTCTGCCTGTTTTCGGTGACACGCACACCCTGTCTTTTGGTGGGAGTTTGCCTTCTGGAACACCGGCTTGTGGCACTGGTTTGTGGTGACAGACACACCATGGATAAATGCGGTCAAGCTGTGCCACTCAGCACAGTTTTCTAGTCGGCAGGCAACATCTTGGCACAGAGCCTAGGAGCGCGGATCACTTTGGTTTGAAATGAGGCATGGGGCAATTATCGTGCCTGTGCTCAGCACCTTTCTGTCTTTTGTGGTACTTTTGCATGACATTATGGTTCAACATTATACTGGTGGTGTGCACAAGACGAGTGTGTACCCAGAGTTCTTCTACTCGGGTGAGTGGTCGCTCACTGGCGTGGTTTACAGTCTAAATGTACTACAGTTATAGGAATGGAGTTTGCATGACTTATGGATCATTTTGTTTCAATGTTCTTCTCTAGCATACTGTTTTGTGATGCCACAGATTACGCTTCCTTACACATGGGTGGCACTTGAATTAGACTGGGTGGTAGTCACATTTTACTCCCTTTCTTGAGGGTGGTCTGGTTTTTCTGGGTCCATGTGTTGGTCTCCCACTACGTACATTTTGTGTGGTGTTTAATGTGTGTAAGTCGTCATGCGCTGCACGTTTGGTCTGCCAGTTTTGGTCTGTTTTGTGGTAAGTCGCCATGCGCTGCACGTCTTGTCGGAATGTGTGTAAGTCGCCCTGCGCCTCACGTGTTGTTGTCTTGTGTGTAAGTCGTCCTGCACCTCACTTGTTGTCGTGTGTGTAAGTCGCCCTGCGCCTCACTTGTTGTTGTCGTGTGTGTAAGTCGCCCTGCGCCTCACGTGTTGTTGTCTTGTGTGTAAGTCGCCCTGTGCCTCACTTGTTGTTGTGTGTGTAAGTCGCCCTGTGCCTCACTTGTTGTCGTGTGTGTAAGTCGCCCTGCGACTCACGTGTTGTTGTTGGGTGTGTAAGCTGCCTCGGGCTTCACTTCTTGTACACTTTGTGTTTATTTCACCTTGTGTTATACGTTTATATTAGCTTCACACCCTTACTCAGGGTTGGTCGTTTGGGTTTTCTCCCCTTGACATTTGGTGTCACCCTTTGGTTGTGGTCTTGGGTGTTTGTCTAAGGGTGGGTCTACCCTTTCTACTTACGTTTTTCTGAAGTGTTTTGTTGGGGAGGATGGGTTTATTATTGCTAGCCAATATGTTTACCTTTCCTTTCTGATTTCTTAGTATTCAGACTCTTGCGAAGTTGTATTTTAGTTTGCTTCCCTGAGTTTTGAACTTTTTCTCCGCTTATGTAATTGCTTGTTTATAGTTTCTCCCATGTTTTATCACACTTTTCTTTTTATTTTAAAAGGAAGGGGATAATGTTATATCCTGATTGTATTTATGTATGCTTCCCTGCCTAGATGTCTCCTAGCTGTTCAGCCAGAGTGAGAGTTGGTATTGGAATGTTGGTGTGACTGTGATGCATGGAATGCTTGGGTGCCTGTGTGGATGAGTGGTGACAGTTGGAGATGGGCTGAGCAGCAGGCAGGCTGCTCCTGGTGGGGCTGGCGTAATAGGTTTACATGGCTTATGGACTGATGTATATATTTACTTACCTGCAACTTGAAGTCAATAAAGAAATACTGAATATACAACTCGGCTACGTCTCTGGTAAGACACAACAACCACCTCATTAGTGAGTAGGTTGAGCGAGTGCTGCTCCTGGCTCAGGATGCCAGCCCGGTGGCGCCTGGCCTGCCGTTCGGTGCTTGAGACCCTGATGTGGAGGCACATGCTGTGTTGCACGCTCCCCCTGACCAGGGTCTGCTCTACAATGCTGTACCCCCTAGCCTGGCCTGCTGCCAACATGAGGGGGAAGTGGCACGGTGCATAAAACACCAGAGCAGCCAACTCTTCCTCTACAAAAAATGTTGCAGTGGTGGCAGCCACACACCAATGTCTGGAGCTTACAGCAGCCACTTCCTCCTGTGGCACACTGCCTGCCTCTGCCATAGCTGTGGAGAGGAGGTAACAAAAAACTAAGTAAAACAGACAGACAGTGGGAAAAATTGAAAAATAAAAGCGCAGGCGCATGAAAGGTGAAAACAAATTGAAAAGAAAGTTGAAAAAATGCGTGAAATGACCAGGAATTGCATTGATTGTGACGGGTTAGGGAACATAGCTAGGAAGGAGCAGGCTAGAAGTCAGAGAGCCACATCCTGTTCAAAAGGACTGCTTAACGTGTTGCACATTCTGCCATTTTTTAATGCATAATGCATCTTTACATCTTTTGTAAATCAGGAGACACAATTCATATATTACATGTAATTTTGTATCATTTTTGGCGAACGTTGCCTAATTACGCTAATGGAAATTTCGAAACAACGAGAGTAAATCCATTGTAGAAAGAGATCAGTGAGGAGTTTGGAATTCCCACAAACGTACATGTTTGAGGGTGTTCCCAAGCTTCCATGGCAAAGCACATCTTGGAACATACATTTTTCCCCAACCCCTGCCCCTTGGATTGGATTTATTTCTGCAGATTTCTCTACACTCGCGGCAGAACAATTCGAAGTAGTCAATGGATTGACGTCCTGCAGGCATCCCTTTGTGGACTGCTGGCAGGTACACATAAAGGTAACTTCATTTCTAAGCATTTACAGCCAAATCAATATTTTCAAGGAGGGTCTTTTTAGGCTGCGATTATATCGCTATGAGAGAAAAATGTAGAAAAACTTTGCTTATGCGAAAGTAAACTAGTAAAACTAAGCAACCTATGGGCAATTGGGCACAAAGTGAACATTTTTCAAAACTTTGCTGATGAAAATAACTTTGCACGCATGCAGTCAAGTTCTCATACCTTGCCTCAGAATGAAAATGCTTCCAAACACGATATCGGAACCTAACCCATCTGCTGCAATATTTTATTACCGTATTTCTGCACAAAGATGAGGGTGACAGAAGCTTTATCTTTCTTTTCTGCAAATTTTACGCGGGAAACTGGCTACTGTTACTTCTGGATGAATAAAGCCAATTATAGCCTCGTTCATGTTTTTTTTTTTGTCTACTAGATTTTTTGCTTATTTGTGGTGCAGGCCAAAAGTCATTATAGCCCATCACAAGTTCAAGCGGTGTTTAGCGGCCGGTAATACCGCACCTGGCACCGATTTGAGGCCAGTGATAATTCCAGGTTGTGGTATTACCAGAGAATCCAATGGATTGCCTGAATTTGGGCCGGAAACAAAACAATATAGTGGCGCTCCTTTTCTAATTGTTGTGGTGTAAATTGAATTGTTGTGGCTTCTAGGTATTGGGGCCATGAAAAGTTGAGCGTGGGATCACTGATGATACTTGGTACGATACACTTGTGCAACAGTAGGGCCTACACTGCTTTTGCTTATATACCATGTATTAAGTGGTTGCTCCCAAATCTATCTGCCATCATCAAGTGGTAAACTGTTGGTGGTGATGGTCCTTTTGAACCTATCCACAGTCTTGCATTACATACTTTTCCAGCATCTGCAGGAGGAGGGATATGGTGGTAAAATGCCTCTTGGACGAGCTCACTCAAGCAACCATAAGGGGCCCTTGCAAGCCAGATTCTAAGAGCTTGGGCTGTGGGGTACTCCAAGGTTAATCTCTCAGTGCCACATTCTTCAGTACATATATATACTAAAAAACTGATACATTTATTACGCCTTATCCTTTAATTATGTATTTTATTTGCATCTGTGCTATATTGCATGTATTTCAGCATATGGCAAAAATATTGCATGCACTACATCGATCTAACCACTACATCACGAAGTCTAGATACATAGATGTGGAGTTAAGGATGGTAAATACATACTTACCTTGACAATGTAGTGAAAGGCAAAGTCTTTAATGTAATATTTGTTAGGTTAATATAATCAGCGTCATTAATTTGTCATATATATATTGTAGTGCACACCTTGCTAAAAAGGATGTAAAAGGTCAAAGGCAAAGATGCACTTAGGGACACCTGCATGGTTCTGAGAACAGAAGTTGACTGTTACCGAGGGGCGTAGCTTGGTCAATAAGACTTAGGGGGGGATTCAGATTTTCCGACAATGACGCTGGCATATAATGTTAAAATACAGTATACGACAAGCAGGGCACATGAAAGGGGCTAAAGGGGCAGTGGAAAGGGAGATGAAGACCGATTGGTATGGGAATTAAGTGAGAGAAAAAACTTTTTTTTTTTTTTAAATAACCAACATTTTTTAAGACTTTCAAAGAAAAGAGAGGGAGAGTGTGTGTGTGTTTTTGTCTGTATTTATGTATGAATTCCTGGTGAAATCCAAGAGATACCTCACCATACCCGACTGAAAGCACCTGTACCCAACTATTTACTAGAAAATACATTTATTAGGGGCTGTAACACCCCAAACACCCCTCCTGAAGCTACGCCCATGGTGATGAAGAGTTCTATAAGGAGGCGTGTCTTTAGCTCTTTCCTTACTTTTGAAAGAAGTTGTTGCAGTCCTAACGGATATAGAGATATCATTTCAGATCCTCGGTGCATAGATGCAAAAGACCTGCTGCCTGTTCCTTTTTTTCTTTTTTGGCACTTCTTTGTCTCTTTCCTGATGGTGCCCTCACTGCAGGTCTGCGGGTGTGCCGAGAGCCAATGGAGGTGGTGAGCTTGTGTAGCTCGATAGGCAGGTGCTGGTTGTGATGGCTTTGTAGATTATACCACTAATTTTGAAGAAGGTGCAATCCTGAAAGAGGAGCCAGTGGAGTTCAATAAAGGTGGGAGGGAGTTTTGTTTTTGTCATATTTATTCTGCCTCCGGATGAGGCATGCTGTGGCATGGAGGATGCATTTAAGGGGGTTAGGAGGGTGAGCTGGGAGCAGGGTGTTGGAATATGCCTCCTTACAATGCATGCCTTTTCCCCGCAGGCAATTACAACGCGGTCGTTACAACGACCACGTTGTAACAACGCATACCATTACCCCGCAAGTCAAAACAACGACTTGCTCTAGGGGGGCACTGGATGTTGGAATAGTATAATTTACTATTCCAACTCCAGTCTGTGCAACAGTAGGGAAGGTGTTGGATTTTAAATCCAACACTTGTTGACCCCTCCGCAAGTCGTTGTTATGACTTGCGGTGTAATGGTATGCGTTGTTACAATGCAGTCGTTGTAAAGACCACGTTGTAATAGCCTGCGGGTAAAAGGATTTGTGGTAAAGGATGTTTACCGGGTGTTGCCACCATCCAGATGTGAGAGTACAGAGGTTTGAACAGGTTCCTGAAACAGTTTCCTGGTTAACAGGTATGCTCACAACAGTCATTCTACCAGAACGTAGGGTGGAATCTATCCAGCAAAGGTCCTTGAGGGTGCAACCCCAATATCCTCACTACCTGCAGGTGGGCACTGCCAGAACCCCAGTAAGCAGAGCATGTGTCAGCATGGCAAGGCACCTTAAGCTGCTTGTGTTTAAAGCTAACCTGAATGCTGCAGGGAAGTTACAAACCATGATCAGTGTTGGAGAGTTCTAAAGCTGCTTCTTTTGAGATGTTTAATTCAGCCACATAATATGTTCTAGGTCTAGCAGACAGGGGACCTGAGGCACAGTACACCATCTCTGAATCTCTCCTTTCATACTCTCCCATTCCAGTTATCAATTACTCTTTGAAGCTCACTAAAAGGTTTTAAGCACTACACAGACAAAAGATTCTACTGAATTTATATCCCAAACACTCAGTTCTTCCAAATGCCAGCACCCTTATTTCAAAGAGAAAACAAGTTTGACCTGCAGAGGTAATTAATGAAGCCCCGATAGGACTGGAGTAATCTGGTCATAAATTTTAAAATAAGGGTCTTGCTACTGAATGTAGTACCATAGCCTTAATCAATTTTGGAGATAACAGTGGCTTGAATTACAGCCCAGAAGTTTGGCAAGATCAACCTGTGGGAGAACTAACTGACTTGAATTTTAGGTAATCACGTTTTTAGGGCGTTCTACAATATTGGAGAGTAAGTAAGTAATATTTTATTTGCAGATTAATTAAAATCATTGCAATTTACATAAAATGTCTGGGTAAGAAAACATTTACAAGTTAAAAATAATTAATTCATTATTAAAATTTCATTACTTTACAAAAATACGGTAGTCTAAAAGAAGCGATAGTCCATCAAGTGCTCTGAGAATTTTGACGACGAGGGTTTTTTATCTAGCAATAAATGGAAATTGACGCTCGGTTCAACTGGCAGCTTTCAAGATCCTCATTTCAAGGTTCCCTGCCCTGGGACTGCTATTGTCTTTCTGGGGTGGCCCATTTGGTGGAAGTAAAGTATTCACTTGTAGAAGGAACTTGGCGGCCCTGCAGGAAAGCTGAATTGATTTGCTGTTTAGTAATGTCAGCACTGCAAAACGGCATGATCGTATATTGAGTGCCCGGAAAGCAGGGCAGAGTAGTTTCTGCCTTAAAGAGTTAACTGATGGGGCAGATGCACAGAAAATGTAACAAGCTTTCGTCAAATCGACCGCAAAGTCGGCAGAGAGAGTTTGACCATCTTTGTTCCCAGGGCGGCACCTGGTCTTTTGAAGGAAAGGCACCCATTCTTGTTTTTAAATAAAAGTGCTGGATCGTTTGAGAAATGTGGCACATAAGGGATGGTTGGGGCCCCCAGCTGCTGTAAGATTGTAAGACTGACCAGCTGTGTTTTTTTCCTGCCAGTTCACCTTTATCCATCAACCATGATTTTAATTTGGCGGCTTTGTTGGCGAGTTTTTGAAATGCTGCGTGGCTAATGTTTAGCTCCCAGGCCTCTTGTAAATTGAGGGATGACAAAGCTTGACGGAGCGCTGTTGGCCAGCTGTGTTTGATCATATGCTGGCTTTCCATTTCGGACCAACACAAAGCGGCCAAGGACTCCGGAGGGGCGGCTCTCAACTTCCTGCACAATTTAATTAGAGAAGCCATTCTCGCCGGGAACTGATGCTTAAGTCCGAATTCCAAGCGCACTTGAGCTTGGCAGGTGTGTCGTGGTATGCGGTAAATGCTTTTGAACAGGACAGACTGTAGAGTGTTAAGGATCGTTGCGTCTTTGCCCTTGAGGAGTTCCGAACCATAAGTCAAAGACGGTAAAAATTTAGCGCTGATAATTTGCAATAAGTATGACTGTGACAAACTACCCATTTATTTGTTTATTAGATTGAGTGCAAAAAACAGTTTGTTTGCCAAGGCCCTTAGTTGTGGAAGATACTTTTTGGAGTTTAGTCTGGAGTCCAGTTCCACCCCTAGATATTTGTAGGTGTTCACCTGTTCGATCTTATTGCCAGCGACATTCCATTTGAATTTGAAGTCTTGCTGTCTGTTTTTAGGCAAGAAGCAGATGACTTTGGTTTTACTGTAGTTTAGCTTCAGGCCTGAAGATTCGATTATACTATGTAGAGTGGTGATTTGGCGCTGCAAGCCGATGGAAGTCCGGCTGCATAAAGCAATGTCATCTGCATATTGTAAGCTGCGCACTGGTCTTTGTGCGAGTTTTGGAGGGTCACTCGAGACTTCAGATAGCAGAGTGTCCAGGTCAGCTGTATAAATATTGAAAAGGCACGGGGCAAGAACACATCCCTGTTTCAGGCCAATGGATGTGGGAATCTTTCTGGTCATCCTATCGCCCTTACCTATTTTAATTTGTAAACAGGTTTCAGAGTATACATTAATGATGGCTTTGAGCAGGTATGGGGGCGCTCCCCATTTGGCTAATTTTGCCCATAAGAGGCCTCTCGGGACCGTGTCGAAAGCTGATTTTAGGTCAACGAAACAGGTGTATAGCTTTGAGGCCTTATGGGTAACTTTTTCAATCATGGGGGTGAGAGCCAGTAGGTTAGGGATTGTACTCATGCCTGCCCGGAACCCCGTTTGGGTGGCCGGGATGATTTTTTCAGCCGATGCCCATGCTTCCAGGTCTGTCAGAAGATTAGTGGCGTAGAGTTTCGCTTCGACGTCAATCAAGGCGATTAATCTATAATTTGCCGGGTTTGTCCGTGAGCCTGATTTAAAAATGGGGTGAAGAATGCTCCCTCTCCATGATGGTGGAATTATATTGGAGGTGAATGCCAAGTTGAATAGGGGGGTGAAATACGATGCCCAGAAGGCCTGGTCGTATTTGAATACTGCATTTGGAAGTCCGTTCGGGCCTGGGACCCCGTCAGATCTCAGTTTCTTCAGGGATTGCCCCACCTGCACTTCTTCCAGCCAATTAGCGTCTGGTGAACTTACATTGGGAAATGCGCCCTTGGTAGTTACCTCTTTTGGAGTGGCACTGTGGGTGGATTTCTCAGGGCGGGCTGCCTCAATGTGCTTTATCCAGTCCGATTCAGAGATGCCGGCATTGTGGTGGCAATGGCTGCCGTTTGCGAGGGTGTTGATTTCTGCCCAGAACTTTTTGCTGTTTTTTGTTTTGCTTGTGTGTAGCAGTTTTATCCATATGTTTTCCTGATGGGATCTTTTTGCCGCCCAGAGTGCCTTCTTATAGGCACTCCTTAAGGCCACAATTTGCTCTGTAATGGAGTGATTAGACATTGAATTTTTTTTGCGCAATTGCCTGATTTCACCGTTGGTTGCTCTCTTTTCTCTCCGAAGAGCTGCGGTGAACCAGGGGGCCCCTTTGGTTGTGGTTTTGAAGGTATGTGGGGAATTTGCTGGCCAGTTGGAGACCAAACCTGCTAATAGAAGTTCCCAGTTGGACCACGTCACCTGTTGTGGGGAGTTTGTTTGAGAAGTGAATGTGATGATGAAGTTCATAATGACTGCTACCATCCTTCCGTTCCAGGCAAGGCGTTTTCGATTGTAGGCGCAAGGATAGGCAATTAAGTCGTTGGTTTCTGGAGCTCTTGATGGGTGTATAAGAAGTTCGACCTGCTGAGGAAGGTAGTCACTTTCTATTCTTGATTTTATAGAAAAAGACCAAATTTTGTTGAAGAACTCTGAGTCCACAAGTGTATAGTCTAAAATGTATGTGGTTTTATTGGAGCTCCTTGTGAACGCGGCCGGTTGGTCTTGTGGAAGGCGGCCGTTGAGGGCACACAGGCCGATTGCTTCTAAAGCTGTGATGCACAATTTCCCGAAATGATCAGTTTTTTGATGTTTTGTTATTACCACAATGTTGGAGAGATCTAAGTTCTTTCTGATGAGCTCTAACTAGAGCGAAACACGTGGCAGTGGTTGCTTTTATTCATTCCAGGTTGGCTTGGATGGTATTTTACCAATCCAAAGCTGTAATATTGTGTTTGGAGTGATAAGAGGCTTCTGTAATTTTTCAGCTCAGTCGATTGCTCCCAGCCATTATAGTTCTGCGTTCCCTGTCCTGCAGTAAAAAAAAAAAAAAAAGGGAACAGGGACCCCTGTGGCCCAAAAAAACAAACAGTGGGTTTGCCACGATCCTGGCAAAAACAAAAAAAATGGCTGTGCCATTTTAATATATACATATATGCATGTATATATGTATGTATGTGGAGAGAACTTCAGTAGGGCCCCCCTTCCAAGTCCATTTAGGGCCACGGGAAACCCGTCCCCCAGGGCCAGGTATATTTAAGGGGAGGGAGGGCGCAGCCACCCTTCCCTAGCAGTTTTCTGCCTTGGAGACCCTAGGACCAAAGTATTTTTAAGGGCAGGGGTGCATGACCCCCCTCCCGAGCTATTTTCTGCCCCAAGAACCCCATCCTCCGGGGCCCAAAGTATTTTTAAAGTAATGGGGCCCCCTCTCTGAGTCCTTAAGGGCCCTGGGAACCCCATACCCCTGGGCCTGCTCACTTGCTGTATCCCGGGGAGCCCACCTCAGGTCACAGTAGTTTCCCTGCCCGCACTACCGCGGGCAGGGAAAGGTGTTTGCTTCCGTCTTGTCGGAGCATTTTTAAATCTCTCTCCAAACGGGAGCACACACTAAGTCTTCTCCCAGACAGAGATTTAAAAATGCTCCCATCAGCTGTGAGCAATCGTCTGTTCTGTTTCTCTGCCCGCACTGCTGTAGACAGGGAAACAGAGAGTATATTCTCCCACCTGGACGGAGCAGCATAAGTAGCTGGTCCTTCCGGGCCGGAGCAATGCCGGCTCCCACACTATGCGGGGAGTCGGGTGGGGCCCTGGGACTCCCCTCGCAGCCCAAAACATATGGTTTGTGGGTGCCCCAGGTGGGCACTGGGGCACCCACCTCTAGCCCCAGGAGTTGGTGTTCCTGGGGTGTGAGAAGGCCCAGGGAGGTGCGGCCCTCCTCCACGTTTAAAACAATTAGCCCATGGGGTATAGGGTCCCCAGGGCCTAATGAGACTCAGGGAGAGGAGCCACGTGCCCCCCTTCCAAATTTCTAAGTGCATTGGTCCCTGGGGGTTGGGGTCCCCGGGGCCTGATAAAGCTCAGGTGGGGGGCTGCACACCCCTTAGATTTTGTCACAGGGGGATGGGGTCCCTGGGGCCTAAGAAGCCTCAGGGAGGGGGGCCAGGAGGACACATCCCACTTTTTTAGCATTTAGCCTCAGGGGATGGGGTCCCCGTGATGTATTAAGGCTCGGGGAGGGGAGCTGCACACCCTCCTTTCCTTTTTATAGGAACTGGCCCCAGGGATGGGGTCCCTGATGCCAATTAACGGTCAAGGAGGGGGGCTGCACACACCCCTACCCTTAGTACATATGTTTTAGCCCTAGGGGAAGGGGTCCCCTGAGCCCGAAGGTCAACCCTAAGGTGAGCACGTCAAAAGCTGTGCATGGTGTGGGTTTGGCAGTATTATGGGGTTTTAACCCCAGGATCTGGCGGCAGGCCAAGCTGTGGCCAACCCCCTGCTGCACACAGTAAAAGACTTTGTGCAGCGTGGGTTTGACTGCCTGCGAGGAGTTAGAAGCAGGGCTTGGCTGCAAGACAGGCTCTGCGGCTAACCCCATGCCACACACAACCAAAGCCCGTGTGCAGCGTACACAACAAAAGGCCGTACACGATGGTGGGTTGGCTTTACATATGGTAATAAAATATTACTTTACGTTAAAAAAAACTACAAATTCACTGAAAAAAACAAAGGTTAAATTAACATTATACTTAGTTGTGATGAAAAGATCTGTTTTTGTAAAAAAAAAAACCCTTAGGAATTCACTCAAAAAACCAAAGGTTAAAGTAACGTTATAGTTAGGTCAATATGTCAGCGACCAAATTAAAATTTTGATCGCAACTGTTCCAAGAAAACCAAGTTCCTCCAGATACTCAACTTCTGTATCATAGCTAATGCCCTACTACGGAGAGCCTTTATCTGTGTCAAACTCTCCATAGTCACTGAATCCACAGTGAGAAATGAAGTGGATATGAGTAGAAAAGTGGGTACTGTAAACAGTGTTTACTCCGTGTAGAGAGTTTACTCTGTACCACTCTGTTTGCAGATAGTGAAACTCTCATGAGAAATACAACACAGAGTATTAAAAACTATCTATTAAGAACAGAGTTCACTCTATGTCAAATGTGTCCAAAGAGAGACTATTTATTAAACAAGCATTGGCATAGCCAATAGGTCTCACCTTTGGGACCTTATAAGTGTGTAGCCATGCAGCACATTATCCTAAGTGGAACAACAAGCAGGCAGGTTTAATTTAATTCACGTCCTGAAACCTGCTCCCACTTATAAAGTAGCTGTATTAGCCTTTTAATGTGTGCATTTTAAAATGCGACACTCATCTTCTCCACTCGGCCACTGGGGAGGCTCTTACCATGCATGTAAATAAATGGTAGAGTCTGCTTTAGCCGGATGACGGACCGTTATAGTTATGCAAGACGGCCAGCGGCCGTGAAGAAAGATGAAGCAGCACACAAACAAGCAGAGGCAGGCAAACAACAAGAAACGGCTTTAACAAAAAAAAAAATATTTGTTTCTAGCTCAAACGGATCACAAGTTACAAAAAATATGGCGACTCGGGTTCCCTCGCACCGGAAGGCTTTTTGAAAAGGTTGACTAGTCATCTTTCAGTTGCTAATTGTTGTATTTGGGTGTTAAATTGGTACTAATTACGGTGAACTCTTTTCTCAGGCACTGTTACAGGTGTAAAAAAGACAAAATGTTGAAGTAATATGTTACAGTATGTGCCGCATTATGCCGCATAATTTACCTATTCTTTCCGCATAATATAGTCAGCCTTGCTGCATACTTTGGTCCTCTGCCGCATAACTCCAGTGGCCCTGCCCATGACCAGTGCTGTACGTGTGGAGCGGTGAGACCAATAAGAAGCAAAGCCCCCACACTCTGGGAAACTAAAGGGTGGAAGATAGCAAATATACCAAAGCCCACCTCCCCTTGGTCAGAAGCATGCACAAACAAGCAAAGGCAGGCAAACAACAAGGAACAGCGCAGGACCATTCAATGTAAAAAAGGAGTGCACCAAACACACAATATGTTAAGCAATGAGTAAGGCGACATGTGACCGGGGCAGTTGCCACCAAAGTCAAAACACACCCAAAGGCGAGACAACAAGCAGCGTTACGCCAAAGAAAAGTAAGCAATTTTGACTGGCATAGGAAGGAATAAATGGAAAGTGGTAGGCATGGTCTATGGCACCAGAGTAGATACCCCATGCCTCGCAGAGCAGCGCGTGTGTGCTGCTAGACTCGACCTAAAAAATAGAAGTAGTTTCTCAAATCACAGCATGATTAGCGGGAGGGCCAGCAATCAAGCTGAAGCAATCAGTACTTGGTCCATGCTCCAGTTGAAAGAAGAGGAAGTGATGCCAGCATGCACTAGCTAATTAGAAGGCAGCAAATAAGAGTGACAATGAAACCAATGAATGCTCAGCAGTGGGCGGGTGCCAAGCTATTTGGTGCATACAATATATCTGGCAAGTGAAAGTCCATGTCCTTCCACAGGTGCGACCTAAAAACTGATGGATGGAATGCTTGAATTAATCTCAGCCACTGGTAATTACCCAGGCCACATTCCAATCCATTGTTTCTTGGCACACCATGCCATCTCGGTTTGGACTCAACTATGCAAATAAGTCTTGGCACTGCTCCAATGGGAGCAGTCCAGTCCAAATTCCCAAGCCAGGTCCTTCTTGAACTGGAACACAAGATAACGACGATCAGTTTTGCCCTACTTAGGATTCATCAGCCTGGTATGGGCTGGTTCAAGTGACATTTTGTGCACGGGACCCACGTCTGGTCATACACGGCCTACTTACGGCAATACACTAAAGTATACAAAAAAGTAATTGATGGAATGCAAATGTGCAAACACCAAAATAGGATGGCAGGGGTAGTCTGCAGAACAAAATAAACTAAAATGACTGGCAGCAAGCAGTGTGGGAACGGGAATCTCACCCGTGGCATATACTTATTATCCAGCCAATCTGGTATTTTAGTCGTTTTTTATCGAAATACATCACTTAAAAAATTATTATCCTACTTCAATATTTTGTGTTATTCTGGGATTCTTCGAGTTGTTCTTGAATTATATATAGACGACGGGCGCTAGGCAATGTGGTGTAACTTGTAGGGTACTTCTTTTGAGTTTTAGACCCGGCAATCACTACTTCAGCCACAAGAGATAGAGATTTGCCAAAGATCACACAACTTTGATAACTTGGCAGGAAACATTCGAGTTTAGGTTCCCAAGTCTCGATCACATAGAAGACCGTCCTAGGATGAAACTATACAAAACATAAAGTGGGGATGTGGTCTTACGGCCAGAGCCTACCAACTCTGGAACTGGGGAACCAGGTTTGGGCCTTGGCATCGACACATCATTCTGTGATTCTATACAAATCACATAATCACCCCGGGACTAGAAATTATGAACTTGACCTTATGTTATGTAACTGGTACTCTTGTAACGCGCTCCAGTTTCTTCGGGTCCAGTTCGCGCTGTATAGAAATAAACAAACTAGAAGTACTCTTACCTTGTACTCCTCGGTACTTTCCTCCACGGGCACCATGGTGTGCGCCCGGTGTTCCCAGGACTCTCGGCACACCAGGCAGAGGGCCCGCTGGTCCTTCTCACAGTAGAGCTGCAGCGGTTTGTGGTGCTTAGTGCAGCGGCCTGCCTGCACCCGCACCAGCTGCTCTACGAGCTCGGACATGTTAGCGAGTTGTCGGTTAGGCCGCAGTTTCTTCCAGCGGGACACCCTGCAGCAGTGCGGGCACAGGCAGTTGCACTGCAGGCCCCGCCAGGTCTGGTTGATGCAGGACCGGCAGAAGCTGTGGCTGCACTCCACCGACACCGGGTCCCGGAAGGGGTCCAGGCAGACTGGGCAGGAAGCCTCCTCCTGCAGGCTGTGCAAGGGGTCCAGGATGGCGGCAGAAGCCATGGCAAACAGAGCTCCTCCACTGTCGGTTCAAGCGAAACTGTGAGCCAGGCACAGTTGGCTCAGCTCTACCGCCATCCGAGTGTAAACAAGAACACGAGCGAGAACCTCGTGTGCACCACACAGACCACCCACTAATCCATGACCAACGTGGTCACGATCTTGGAGTCCCCATAGTTAATCTCTATAGGAAGGAAATCCAAAGAACACCTCCGCTATGAGCTTGCTACCTTTGTAGTACAAAAAAGAAAGAGAATAATAGACGGGATGTAAATAAGAAGCGATTCAGCTCCAATATGCATCCTGAATATTGTTACATACACGTCTGAAGTAATTACTATTTTTAATGAGAAAACACTAGTAGAATTGAGAAAACATTTAATTAGTTTTCGATCAGTAAAACAAAAATCACCACAGAGTGAAGTCGCTGTATAGGACGCAAAGTGTAATGGCGACTTTCATTGTTTACCGAAGGTTCAGGTTTAGCAGGCCTTACTCGATTTCCTTTCTATGCCTCGACCACAGCTAAAGGTGGTCTGTTGTGGAAAGACCTCTTAGTAATACGAACAAGCATTGGAAAAGCCGATCATTCTCACCTTTGAGAACTATAGGCATTAACAGTGCCTTTCAGTGGTGTTCCCCAAAGATGCCAATAGACGGGATTCAGGCGGGAGACTCCTAACTTTGAAGTACAAGCATTTGCAATGCAATAGAACTCGCATTTACGCGAGACCTATTGCATTGCATCACGGACAAAGGAGGGGGGAAGCACGGACAACAGGAGTGCGGTCGGGGGGAGAAGGGGGCGAGAAGGCACGGACAAAGTAGTGCTCACATTCTAAATACCACGTACCGTACTGTGTAACACTCGAAGTAAAGGGGCCAGTAGCCATGGGAGGGTACAAATGACGACATAATAAGGAGGGACTAACAAGCCTCATAATCAATCAGACGGCAGCATTTACGAAAGACAATGACATGAGCCAATTAAAAACATGGGCGGAGAGTGGGCGGAGCTTCCACGGAGCTTCCACTCCATACTCCATTACTGCATGCCTCGCAAAGCGAGCAGCGCACGCGCGCTGCCACTATAGGCTCGACCTAAAAATGCCCACAGTCTGAAGATGCTAAAAATCATACTGCATGCAGCCTTCATACTGTGGTGAAAGCTTTACAGATAGCCCATCTTTTAAAGATAAACAGCACATGTACAGGGTTAGTACCTGATGCAGACAGTCTTCTATGTTATGTTGAAAGTGATATGCTATGTGGAATCTGTTTAAAGTCTCTTGACTACTTACAATACTTAGGGGTCGATTCCGATCTCGGCCGGAAGGGCAACTAACAGTATTCGTCCGGAAAAAAACAAGCCGAATGCGTGTCTCCCGACCGATTCGTACACTCGTCCGGACGAACAAGTACGATGCGTATAACAACCCAGTTTCCGAGCGAGCCGTACTCACCCAATCCAGCTCCTGTTCCCCGCCCGAGCCGGATCCGTAAACGCCTATTCGAGCCGCACGGAACCAAATACACAGCACCTTCCGGCCGGACTAGTACGATGCGCATTCCGTACGCGCCGAAACTGTCGCTACGTCCGGCACGTTTGAGCATCCGGGCGAGCCGTACATAAGCTCCGTTCTGCGCCACAAGACGATCCACGGCTACGAGACGAACAAGCCAGCGACGACTACGAGTCGAAGACACGAGAAACCCGAACGAGACGATCCAAGCATGAATCCCATTGCGCAGGTCCTACCTATACTCTACATCTATTACCGGGACTGGCACGGACGCGTACGGCGCAGACGGTAAGTCAAACACCAACAATACAAACAAACTACACGTACCCGAAATATGTCACACACACATAGGGATGCACAAATGACGTACACAAGCAACAGCAGAACCATAGGGGCGGGATGGCCAACACCAATGCCATACACACCCTTAGGGGGCTGGATGCCTGTCACCACTACCATACCCACCCTTAGGGGTATGGATGCCTGCCACTACCACCACCCCTATCCAGGGGGGGCTGGATGCCTGTCACTACTACCATCCCCACTCATGGGGGGATGGATGCCTACCACTACCACCACCCCTACTCAGGGGGGCCTAGATGCCTGTCACTACTACCATACCCACCCTTAGGGGTATGGATGCCTACCACTACCACCACCCCTACTCAGGGGGCCTGGATGCCTGCCACTACCACCACCCCTATCCAGGGGGCTGGATGCCTGTCACTACTACCATCCCCACTCATGGGGGGATGGATGCCTACCACTACCACCACCCCTACTCAGGGGGCCTAGATGCCTGTCACTACTACCATACCCACCCTTAGGGGGCTGGATGCCTGCCACTACTACCACCCCTACTCAGGGGGGCCTGGATGCCTGCCACTACCACCACCCCAGATCCAGGGGGGCTGGATGCCTGTCACTACTACCATCCCCACTCATGGGGGGATGGATGCCTACCACTACCACCACCCCTACTCAGGGGGGCCTAGATTCCTGTCACTACTACCATACCCACCCTTAGGGGTATGGATGCCTACCACTACCACCACCCCTACTCAGGGGGGCCTGGATGCCTGCCACTACCACCACCCCTATCCAGGGGGGGCTGGATGCCTGTCACTACTACCATCCCCACTCATGGGGGATGGATGCCTACCACTACCACCACCCCTACTCAGGGGGCCTAGATGCCTGTCACTACTACCATACCCACCCTTAGGGGTATGGATGCCTACCACTACCACCACCCCTACTCAGGGGGCCTGGATGCCTGCCACTACCACCACCCCTATCCAGGGGGCTGGATGCCTGTCACTACTACCATCCCCACTCATGGGGGATGGATGCCTACCACTACCACCACCCCTACTCAGGGGGCCTAGATGCCTGTCACTACTACCATACCCACCCTTAGGGGTATGGATGCCTACCACTACCACTACCCCTACTCAGGGGGGCATGGATGCCTGCCACTACCACCACCCCTATCCAGGGGGGGCTGGATGCCTGTCACTACTACCATCCCCACTCATGGGGGGATGGATGCCTACCACTACCACCACCCCTACTCAGGGGGGGCTGGATGCCTGCCACTACCACCACCCCTATCCAGGAGGGGATGGATGCCTGCCACTACTACCATCCACACTCATGGGGGGATGGATGCCTACCACTACCACCACCCCTACTCAGGGGTGGCTGGATGCCTACCACTACCACCACCCCCACTCAGGGGGGGCTGGATGCCTGCCACTACCACCACCCCTATCAAGGGGGGGCTGGATGCCTGTCACTACTACCATCCCCACTCATGGGGGGATGGATGCCTACCACTACCACCACCCCTACTCTGGGGGGGCTGGATGCCTGCCACTACCACCACCCCTATCCAGGGGGATGGATGCCTGCCACTACTACCACCCCCACTCAGGGGGGGCTGGATGCCTGTCACTACTACCATCCACACTCATGGGGGATGGATGCCTACCACTACCACCACCCCTACTCAGGGGGCCTAGATGCCTGTCACTACTACCATACCCACCCTTAGGGGTATGGATGCCTACCACTACCACCACCCCTACTCAGGGGGCCTGGATGCCTGCCACTACCACCACCCCTATCCAGGGGGGGCTGGATGCCTGTCACTACTACCATCCCCACTCATGGGGGGATGGATGCCTACCACTACCACCACCCCTACTCTGGGGGGGCTGGATGCCTGCCACTACCACCACCCCTATCCAGGGGGGATGGATGCCTGCCACTAATACCATCCACACTCATGGGGGGATGGATGCCTACCACTACCACCACCCCTACTCAGGGGGGGCTGGAAGCCTACCACTACCACCACCCCCACTCAGGGGGGGCTGGATGCCTGCCACTACCACCACCCCTATCCAGGGGGGGCTGGATACCTACCACTACCACCACCCCCACTCAGGGGGGGCTGGATGCCTACCACTACCACCACCCCTACTCAGGGGGGACTGGATGCCTACCACTACCACCACCCCTATCCAGGGGGGGCTGGATGCCTGTCACTACTACCATCCCCACTCATGGGGGGATGGATGCCTACCACTACCACCACTCCTACTCAGGGGGGCCTGGATGCCTACCACTACCACCACCCCCACTCAGGGGGGGCTGGATGCCTATCACTACTACCATCCACACTCATGGGGGGATGGATGCCTACCACTACCACCACCCCTACTCAGGGGGGCCCAGATGCCTGTCACTACTACCATACCCACCCTTAGGGGGCTGGATGCCTGCCACTACCACCACCCCCACTCAGGGGGGGCTGGATGCCTGTCACAACTACCATACCCACCCTTAGGGGGATGGATGCCTGCCACTACTACCACCCCTACTCAGGGGGGCCTGGATGCCTGCCACTACCACCACCCCTATCCAGGGGGGGCTGGATGCCTGTCACCACTACCATCCCCCCTCATGGGGGGATGGATGCCTACCACTACCACCACCCCTACTCAGGGGGGCCTAGATGCCTGTCACTACTACCATACCCACCCTTAGGGGGATGGATGCCTACCACTAACACCACCCCTACACATAGGACGGGTAATGCATGACACAACCAGCATACTCCCACATAAGGAATGACAGAAAATTACATCCCCCCAACACCATGACAAGCGTGTGTAGTCTGTGTCAAATGCCTACAAGACTGAACATGACATTGAACATACAATGTGACCCCCTATCACATGTGTCACACATAAATGTGTGTGGCCTCCACAATGCAAGCCGACCATGGCCACTGTGGCAATGGGCTCGAACACCCCATCACCACAGTGACCAAAAGGTAAGGTAGCTGATGCACTTTTTGAACAGTGTGGCAATGGGGCCTAAAGCCCCATCACCACAGTGACCAAAAGGGAAGTGTGGGGTCCATAGCTGATGCACTTTTTGAACAGTGTGGCAATGGGGCCTAAAGCACCATCACCACAGTGACCAAAAGGGAAGTGTGGTGTCCATAGCTGATGCACTTTTTGAACAGTGTGGCAATGGGGCCTAAACCACCATCACCACAGTGACCAAAAGGGAAGTGTGGGGACCATAGCTGATGCACTTTTTGAACAGTGTGGCAATGGGGCCTAAAGCACCATCACCACAGTGACCAAAAGGGAAGTGTGGGGTCCATAGCTGATGCACTTTTTGAACAGTGTGGCAATGGGGCCTAAAGCCCCATCACCACAGTGACCAAAAGGGAAGTGTGGGGACCCTAGCTGATGCACTTTTTGAACAGTGTGGCAATGGGGCCTAAAGCACCATCACCACAGTGACCAAAAGGGAAGTGTGGGGTCCATAGCTGATGCACTTTTTGAACAGTGTGGCAATGGGGCCTAAAGCACCATCACCACAGTGACCAAAAGGGAAGTGTGGTGTCCATAGCTGATGCACTTTTTGAACAGTGTGGCAATGGGGCCTAAACCACCATCACCACAGTGACCAAAAGGGAAGTGTGGGGACCATAGCTGATGCACTTTTTGAACAGTGTGGCAATGGGGCCTAAAGCACCATCACCACAGTGACCAAAAGGTAAGTGTAGTCATGGTAAAAGCTGCCAAAGCCAAACTGCATGGATGAATCCTGGTCACACAACAACAAACACATCAGTGGCATAGTAGTGCTTGTGTCCCATAGCAACATAGATTGGTCGAGGCAAACAGTGCAGTGTCACTGAAACATCGTTTTGGCCATGTGCATACACACATCACCCATGGGGGCCCACATTGTCAACATTCACAAATAACACAATGACAGAAGTGACCATCATAATGCAGACCCACATATCTGCACCAATGGACACACAAATGTAGATATCCTGTGGAGACTGTAGATGTCAGGTGAACAAATACCATACCATGGCAGCAATGGTACATACAAACCATGATTATTGTGCTGACTGATGACCTAGGAGTCCCAGGGACAGCAGGGGAAACCCACCAAACAACATACAGCCAATGGCACACTCAAGATATGCCAATGCAGTGGTGCAAAGGCACAAAAACAAACAGGCAGACTCACACTGCATATCAAACACAACAGGTGATGGGTGTGTGTGCCAGTGTCCCCAGGCAACCACACAACACATGAGGAGGCCTGAATTCCAACCACACAGATGTGTATACAGTGCCATACAAAAGTTACTCATGGATCGGATACCCCTATGTGGGCAATCAGGCATCGTTAGATGAGAGGGAGCCCAAATTACACATGTCACACAAGCTTGTAGGAACAGCAACTAACACAGCAAGAGACAGACCCACCACAGCAATACCCCCAGGGACCCCACATTGTGCTGACACTAGCCTGCATGATAATCCCACTGTGATGACAAAGGTAGATGTCATTCACACTGTGAACCACAGCCATGTGTCCTGAGCAACAAACTACCATCACACCTACACAAGCTCTAATCAATCAGCACGGCCTGCCAGCCAAGGCCAATATGGAGGTAGGGGTCTAGCCGTGCAACAACTCACATTTGCACACACTCAACACCACACACCCTGATCTCCACCAATGTGCAGCAGTGAAGCTCACATGGACTGGTGACATTGCACATGCACCAATGACAATACCAGGGGTGGTGGTGGGAACTAAGGTGCAGAAACCCATCACACATGGCCAGTCAACAAGACTCGTCAATGTCTGACACACAGCACAGTACGCCGTACATGGGCATGATGTGAAATCCACCACAATCAATGGGATCCTGGCCATAGTCACACACCAACGAAGAAGCCAAGGTGACACACTAAGAACACACGTACACAACTTCCAACATTGCAGCTCTGACCCTGAGGAGTGGCAGCAGTCACACACACAATGTGTCACAATCACTGAAAGCTACCACAAACTGTAAATCACATGACTTGTGTAAACAACAAGTGCCAAGGGGAATCCTGAATGTGTCCCATCTGCGTTTGACCACATCCCCAGCCCTGACAACAAAGACAACCTGGGATGACAACCTCTTGAACATTAGTGTGCCATGCACCCACATCACGGAGAAACCAGGTCCAAGATGCTGGATGAACCCAGAACAACTCAGCAAGCATCACAAACAGGAACATCCCTAGGGACACAGCCTGTGTAGGAAAAGGGAAGGGAACACGCACAGACATGCTTACACAACACACAACACAGGCCCACGCAATGTCACCGGATTACACACTCCCATGAGGGCACTCCACTCCTGTGGAAGGTCCGCTGTGCCAAACCTTGTCTGTGCACGACCCAAACATGTCAGCAGAACACTCCGTCAGTGAGTCAACAACTACAACACACAGAAGGCTCTGCTCACATCAGCCTGGGTACGGGAGTGTCACGTCAGTCATCTGCATACACACAAAACACGTGTCAAGCAAGTTGCACTGTATACACAGATGAGTCCTTCGACATTGATGTGCAAAACTGCATGTCCAGTGGAGCTGGGCACACAGTCAGGGAAATCGGAACATTGAACAGTGGTAAGCCCACCAGATGTGCATCAGTGTAAGACAAAGATGTACATTTACAAATGCAAAACGTACATCCCTGCGTCAAATGCTGAACATTACACCCTCAGACTGCAGCAAAGGATGCCATAGATCCAGACTACAACAGGACACATATCCCATGGACCACATGGAGTCCATCACAGCAACACTTCATTTTCCTGATATGAACACTATTACAACTGCAAATGCAGGATGCTACTCATCCACATCATGTACATCAAAAGAAAACTCACAATTAAACAAAAAGAGGCTTTATTCAGCAAATTTCAAGGCAAACTCTGAAGTCCAAAAGAAACTAAGGCCAATGGCCAGTCCAAAATCACAGTCCCAACAGGGTGATAAGTGACAACTGGTCACCCATTGCTTGCCTGCACTGGTACGGACAGGGGACATCCCCCTTGGAGGGGCATACAAGGGGCACCACAGGGACAGGATCAGGGGATGGCAGAGTGAGGCAGTGAAGGGGTGGTGGGTGCAGGAGTGTCACCGGCAACTGCAGTGGAAGTGTGTGACTCAGGGGGTGCCGGCACCACTGTGGTACACAAGTCAGTTGTTGTGGGTGCTGCAACCACTGCAGTGGGCTGGTCTGATGTAGTGGACTGGGTCCCCACTGCAGTGCCCGAGTCAGACCGGGTGGATGTGGACTCCACTGCAGTGCATGCCTCCAAGGGAGTGGAAGGGTGGGCAGATGAGGTGGGCAGGACAGAGGGAGGGGACCCGGTCACCACACCAGTGGCACTAACAGGCAGAGCGTCTGGGTTGGGGGTGGAAGAGCAAGTGGCAGGGGGGGAGGGCCTAAGCAGTCTGGGGATGCGGTATCGGTGTGTGGGGGAACCTGGGGCAGGGTGTGGCGGGGGAACCTGTGGAGTGGTGGCCTGGGTGATGGAGGAGAGAGACTGGGTGGTGGAGCTGCGTGGTGGTGGTGGTGGGCTCTTGCTCTTCCTGGTCCGGGGGGACTTCCGAATGGGGTCCTGTGTCTGCCTGCGCCTGGGGGAGGGTGTCCGGGAGCGAGGGGCACTCCCCTCTGTGTGGGTGGACTTCCTCTTCCCCCGGTATGCTGGATCAGCATGTTCGGAGGGGAAGAGGCCGAGGTCACAGAGGAAGATCTGCTGTGTAGGTGGGGTAGCAGGTGAGGCAAGGGAAGGGGTCTTGGAGGGAGAGGATTGTGAGGACTGCAGAGTGACTGTGGATGCCTGTGTGTGTGTCTCTTCCCCATCCCCTGTGTGTGTGGTATCAGTCCCCTGAGGATGCTTGTGTGCACGTCTTGCCTTTCTCTTGGGTGTGTCTGTGCTGCTCGTGTCTGTGTGTTTGGGTGATTGTGCAGGTGTTCATGTGCTTTGGACAGGTAGGGTGGCAGGAAGTGTGGATGGGGCAGAGGTGGGAGGGGTGAGGGACTGTTGGAGGAGGGACACGGCTGCCGTCAGGGAGGAGTCCATGGACTTATTGCTCCTCTGTAGGGCAGACATACCCGTCGAGATGCCCTCCATGAACGACCCCAGCTGTGTCAACAGAGTGGTGTGTTCATGGAGGACACTCAGCATTGCTGTCTGCCCTACATGGAGCTGCCGAAGGAGGTACACAGACTCCTCACTCAGGGCAGCAGGGGACCCAGGGGCAGGGGGTGCGGTGCCTGGCACGAAGGAGACACGCTCCCGAGCACGGGAGCCTCCACGGACCTCAGGAATGGGAGCCAATGGGAGGGCGGTGGTGGTGGTGGTGGCGGGGCCAGACAGACTAGCTGGCCTTTGGTGGCTGCTGAGACCCGCCTCCACAAGGGAGTCATCCTCTGAGCTGCTGTGGTCCTCAGCTGAGGTGGATGGTGCTGAGGACTGCTCGGTGTGGCTCCCCTCGCCCTCTGTGCCACTGGGTCCCTCTGACCACTCGTCGGATGCTGACCCAGTGTTGCTCCGCTGCTCCTCCTGGTCCGTGGAGCTGTCCCCTCCTGTGGCCGTGGATGTATCTGCAAACAATTAGGGAAACAGACAAACATCAGTCACCTGCACTGACCGCACACACCACAGTAAGTACAGCACATCACAGAGCAAGCCCCGGCATCCTTAGTTGAACATTGCCTAAAGTCCTCACACAGATTCGGGAAGCCAATTGTCAGTCTGATGGTCAACCATGGGACTCACACCCCTCCTGCCCTTGCACCCATCTGTCTGGTGCCTGTCTGACGGTAAGACCCCAGTGTGGACACATGCACCACCTACACAGTTGTTGGACATTGCAGGGAACACGGTGAAGTATGTGAACATGCACACATCACATCTCTTGCCACTGAGTCAGTGCAGGTGTCCGGATAAAGGGATGGCCAGAGTCTAAATAGAAATGCATGTGATGCATACCAGCACCAGACACCATGATGCACCCATGTCTGGATAGTCAATGCCACAATGGGGTGCATGTTGCACATGTCACTCCCCTGCAGGATCAGTCTTAGGAAGTTTAATGCCATGACACAGGCATGCGTGCAAAGTCATACATCACTGTCTCCAGTCACATGGCCATGGCAGCCAGCCAACAACACTCTGCACTGTGTCACAATCCTAGGACATGGGGAATGCAAGTTATGTAACTGACAAGTGCACATGTCCATCCCCCCAAAACCACATCATCAGAACTACTATTTGTCCACGTCATACCAATTGGACATATGGGGGAAATGAAACACAACTCTCTGAACATGAGCACCTCACAGTGTGCTGTGAATGAAAAACAGCTGCCTGAAAGTCACAGTCGCATACACCTGTGTGCACAGTCAAGTGATCAGACACCTATAAGTCACAGAAGTATTGTCTATCATGGTCACATCTCCGATGGCATGCTGAGCCCTAACCGATAAACATACCAGTAGTCCTGACAACGAAGACACAGCACAATGAGACAGAGGCAGACACCTGAGGGTACATTTCACTGATCACAACATGCCAGATGATACACGGGAGTGGGAGTACAGAGTGTATTGTATGCCCTGGAGTAGGCATGACTGTCCAGCTCCACCTGTAAGAGGGATGAGTCATGGACAGTAGGCAGGTGGCTTAGCATGTGTGACACACTTGATACACATACTCCTGAGGCCCAAACATTGTTCCCACCGGCAGCATGGGTGTGTGCCAAATTCCCCAGGGACATGTGGTGATTCAGATCAGCAAGTGCATCACATATCAAAGTTACACCCAGATTACATGTCAGAACTTAGGCATTGTGTAAGCAATTGACCCACCCATGAATCGCACAACATAGTCACGGGAACAAATGCTGTCCCCCACCTTGAGCGAAGCTAAATGCAATAACACAGTCCCCAAGTGACACAATTTCCTGACTGTAAGGGCCACACATATGCGTATCAGAGGAGAAGTGGGCATGTCACAAATGAGGGACATGGCTCCTGGACCACATGACTGATGTACCGTGGAAGTTTTACCAGGCCAGAGGAGGGCACATAGCATGTCAGACAAAGTGCACAGTGCAGTCATGGACTCACCCCCTCCTTGCTGCTGTCTTGCCTTCAGCTGCCCATCCAGGTCAGGGAAGACCACCGCCAGGATCCGGAGCATGTGGGGGGTCAGAGTCCGGTGTCCGCCCCTCCTGCGAGGAGGCGACAGCTTCAGCTGGACCCCTGCGATCCTCCGGGTCCAGCCCCGAAGGTCCTGCCACCTCTTCTGGAAGTTGCGGATCCTGCGCCTGTAGACCCCCACGGATCTTACTGCCTGGGCGATGGTCAGCCAGATTTCCTGCTTCTGGTGGGCATCAACCTGTGAGGATGACAAAGTGAAAAGGCCATTACTACACATGCAACATATACGTGCATCACACAGTTGGAGATACATGTCTCAATCACAGGGGCATATGATGTACATAGGCAGTGCAACAATGGCTATGAACAGTTTGCCAGCAGTCACTACATGGTATCATTGCATGGGAAGTAAACCTTGTTGGAAAGCACTGTTACTGCACTGTACCTGTTCAGTGCATGTAACTACACACTTTGGGGTGTGACAACTACTCAGTGAGCATGCTAGCCAGTGGTGTGCACACTGTAAGTCCTGCTAGTCAGACAACATGCACAATTGGTAAGGCAGTGGACAGCACACTCACCTGCTCCCCTGGTTTCCCATACAGCTTGCTGTACTGTGGAAGGAGGTTGTCCAGCAGTGCCTGGTTCTCCTCAAGGCTGAAGGCTGGGGCTCTCTCCACAGTACGTGCCATTGCAGTAGCCAGAGGATGCAGAGACAGCAGCAGTGTTGGTGGCAGATGTCGTCCTGGAGCATGTAGTGCAGGCAAGTGAGCTCTCAGGGGAACAGCCAGCATTATATGTGTGCTGCAGAGGCAGATACTGTCCCATGTGTCCAAAGTGATAGGTCCAAGTCGTTTGCATCTTCTGAATCTGACCAATCCATGGAATAGCAGCACTAATACATGCCCACAGCATCCTTCAAATCTTCAACTTCATGACACCCATGATTTTGCAACATTGTTGTGGCTGGCCAACTGAATTCACTGCATCAGACTCGTTGGAGCTTCGAAAACGCGTCCGTTGCCATGCCAGGCCCCAGCCAATGCGTGCGCACCGATCTGTCCATTGCAGTACAACGCGTATTTCGGGATACAACACGTACCCGCTCACAACAGATGCAATGGGCCGGCCGGGCACACCGATCGGTCCATTGCTGTACAACGCGTACCCGCTCACAACAGATGCAATGAGCCGGCCGGGCACACCGATCGGTCCATTGCTGTACAACGCGTACCCGCTCACAACAGATGCAATGGGCCGGCCGGGCACACCGATCGGTCCATTGCAGTACAACGCGTATTTGGGGATGCAAAGCGTACCCGCTCACAACAGATGCAATGGGCCGGCCGGGCACTCCGATCGGTCCATTGCTGTACAACGCGTACCCGCTCACAACAGATGCAAAGGGCCGGCCGGGCACACCGATCGGTCCATTGCTGTACAACGCGTATTTCGGGATGCAACGCGTATCCGCTCACAACAGATGCAATGGGCCGGCCGGGCTCACCGATCGGTCCATTGCTGTACAACGCGTATTTTGGGATGCAACGCGTACCCGCTCACAACAGATGCAATGGGCCGGCCGGGCACACCGATCGGTCCATTGCTGTACAACGCGTATTTCGGGATGCAACGCGTACCCGCTCACAACAGATGCAATGGGCCGACCGGGCACACCGATCGGTCCATTGCTGTACAACGCGTATTTCGGGATGCAACGCGTACCCGCTCACAACAGATGCAATGGGCCGGCCGGGCACACCGATCGGTCCATTGCTGTACAACGCGTACCCGCTCACAACAGATGCAATGGGCCGGCCGGGCACACCGATCGGTCCATTGCTGTACAACGCGTACCTGTACAGGTCAGTCGTATATGTCACCATGCTTGTCACAGGTGAACGTATGCCAGCCACATATACCTGCCAGAGACCCAGGGGCACACCTCCAACACCACACCCAGTCCACACTGTTTCCTAAGGCATGTAAGGCTGCATTAACTTTTCTGTGTATGGGGGTTAACATGTGGTTTCTGTGGTGGCACTTGTGGGCAGCCACACCCAGGCTGTGCATGTGTTCATGGGGTCAGGGTCCTTTGTGTGTTGTGCACATGACCACTGTGATGTGCAACAGTTCATTTCGGAGCATGTGGCATGGTCACATTTCCAGGTTGTGTATGTGTGTGACATGTCACATACCCCCAGGGTCCCATGGGGGAAGGCATGTACGTCACAGGATGACCCATTGCCACAATAGTGATGTCCCTCCACAGTCTGTGTGCATGTTGTGTTTCCGATGTCTCTGATTCCATGTGCACGATGGGAGACAGTCTCCACATCAACGTTGTTTGTGCATGGACTTTGATGTTGTGTGTCACTGGCGTCCATGTCTGTCCTGCGGAGGCGACAGGGGCCACTACCTGTGGGAGTCATGTTTTCTTTGCTGACGTGTACATGATACGCCATGTCATGCCAGTGTCCATGTGGCAAGTCAGGGTCACTGGGAATCTACCTGTCAATGAGCTGTGATGCCTGTGGCGCATCTGTCCAGACATGTCACTGTGGTGTGTGTGTGGAACGTGACAGCAGTAAATGGGTACTGTGACACAGCCTAATGGTTTCCCATAGCACAACCTGGTACCAGTTGTGCACACATGTTGTACTGAGAAGTTAGATGATGGGCATGTAGGTGCGAGTTATGTCCGAACAGAACGGCACACACATCAAGTACTTGTGTCTCGTAATGATGTATCATGTGAAATTGAGTATGGTGAATGGCACATATGTGGGGTGACTGACAATCTTCCTTTCTTCAACCTATGCACTGCAGGGCTCCAGCTGTCCATAGACCATTCCCTGACCTGGCAACGATGGTGGAACGTGACAGCATCCGACGGTACCGCTTCACCAGGCAGCTGATTGAGGATTTGGCAGTGCGCTTGGCACCACATTTGCAACCTGGCCGGCCGTACCCTACGGCGCTGACCCCCAAGGTGAAGGTAATGGCAGCCCTACACTTCTTTGCCATCGGTACCTTTCAACACACTGTGGCGACTGCCGGTGGGATGTCACAAACTATGTTCAGCCGTGTGCTACGCGATGTTTTGGAGGCAATGTTGAGATGCCTGAACCAGTACATCTATTTCCCTACACGTCAACAACTCACTGACGTGAAGAGTGACTTCTATGCCCTGGGGAGGATGCCACATGTCATTGGCTCCATTGATGGGACACATGTGGCTTTGAAACCACCACAGGCACATGAGCAGGCATACCGGAACCCGTAAACATTACCATTCGATCAATGCTCTGGTGGTATGTCTTGCAGATATGAGCATCACACATGTGTGTGCCCGTTTCCCTGGTTCAGCACACGATGCCTACGTGATGAGGAGTAGTCGCATCCCGAGGATGATGGCACAGATGCAGAACCAGCGTGCCTGGCTTGTCGGTGTGTACTGACTTTGTACCATTGTGTGTGTTCTTATCTGTAGTATTCCACCCACTTTTCCAACTCAGCTAATGTGCACTTGTCTGTCCGTAGGTGACTCCGGATACCCCAACATGCCGTGGTTGCTGACACCCCTCAGGAACCCTGTGACACCAGCCCAGATGCGCTACAATGAGGCACATGGTCGGACCAGGAGAGTGATTGAGCGGACCTTTGGTCTCCTGAAGAGCCGCTTCCGCTGCCTGGACAAGACAGGAGGGGCCCTCCCATATGCCCCAGCAAAGGTGTGCAAGATTGTCATCGTCTGCTGCATGCTACACAACCTGGCAGTGCGGAAGGAGCTGCCTCTCATCTTGGATGACGATGACCAACGTCCGCCACCTGTGGAGGATCCTGGCCTGGACCACGATGTGAGTGATGATGATGATGATGATGGTGATGTCCGCACACAGCTCATCACCAACTTCTTCAGCTGAATGTGAGTATCCAGGGAGATGTAATGTGAATGATGTGAGTTTGCATGCTATGTGTGGGTGGTGCTGTGGTGCTGTTTGAGTGTGGCCATGTGCTACTTGACTGGATGCGTGCAGCAATGTGTCCTTACAGGTAGTCTGTACTCCCCAACAGTTTTGACATGCTAACTTGGTTTAGTGTAGTTGTCTTGTGACATGTCTGTCCTTCACAGGGTGCTTACTGAGTACTTTGGTCAACTTGGATCCCCCGACACCATGATTCAGCTTTCAGGGTGGCAGCAGTAGTTTGCCTACAAGTGATGTGCCACACGCCCCTGGACTTCATATCTTCTGCACTTGTTGACTATGTGGCCACTGCCACGTGGGTAAACCTTGCATTTGTAGTGGATACAACATGTTGCAAATGTGTAATAAACCTGTGCTTCACTTTGGGATGTGCGTTGTCTGTGGTCACACATCTGACTGACATTTGCTTACTGCACCTGTGGGCTAGTTGCCACAGACTCTGAATAGGTGTGGTGTCTGTGCATTCCACTGTATTTCCTGGCAACATCACTGTGGGCGATGAGTCCGATGGCCCTGGTGTCTCCGTGTCGTGTAGCCCTAGTGGTGTGTCTCCCTCATATGTGTCACGTCACCATGACTCATACAACGGTGTTGTACTTGCTGTGGCAGTTAGCATACACAGTGTAATTTAGCAGATCATCATCACCATAACAGTATCCACATTTGAATAACAACAGAGGCAAGTATGGTGTACTAGTGATTTTATTTACAGACATGTGTGTGTGTATATTGCACAGGATGGTGGGTGCTGTACATTGGGATTGTGATCCAAAGTTCCCAGATGAGTTGGAAGTCTTGGTAGCATAAATGTCCTGAGTGAAGTCCACAGTCATATGATACATTAGTCCAACTTGAACTCCCCATGTCATGTGGGAGAGTAGTGTTGCATTCGACAGGGTGAAACGTTTGCACACAAAGGAGAATTTCCGGAACAGGTGTTGGCTTCCTGGGGGATGTACGTGGCCATCAACCTCTCAGTTTTCCTTCCTCGGACGACCCCTCTTCTTTGGGGGGGACCCTCACGTGCAGGCTGCTGCGGTGCAGGGAGTCTCCGCCAGAGTCCTCCTCCCTCCCTGTGGCGGTGTCAGTTGTTGCAGCACCAGATGTTGTGGGCACACAGGGAGGTGTGGCCATGTTGTTGCTCATCTGGCGGAGGCATGTCAATATGTCCCTGTGCACCGCTGTCAGTTCTTGCAATGTGTCCCACTTGGACTCCATGCCAGACATGTGTGTCTCCACATGGGACATGTGTGTCTCCACATGGGACATGTGTGTCTCCACACGGGACATGTGTGAGTCCAAGCGGGCATGATGGGCAGCCTGCTGCTGCTGTATGTCCTTGAGGTTCCCCACTACCTGTCTGACCTCTCCGGTGCTATCCTGGTATGCATCAGCGATGCGTGCCAGTTGTGGGTCATCATGCAGTCCAGACCCCTCTGCAAGCAGCGACCTATGTCTACCACCCCTGGCGACACGTGCAGGACCTGCGATGGTACGCACAGGTGACCCGAAGCCCCCTTGGGGGTTGTTGGTGGTGTTGTCATCCATTGCTCCACGGTGGGCCTGGGACCTTGTGCTGTTGTCATCGGTGGTCCTTGGTCTGTCCGTGTCGGCGGGGGTGGTCTGTGTGTTGGCAGTTGTTGGAGGGGTGGGTGCAGGGGGCGCAGGTGTTGTTCCAGCTGGTGCTGCATGATGACTCACACCGGAGGTGCCAGGTAGGTCTTCGCCATCCGAGGAGGGCAGAGGCTGTTCCACACCAGTGAGCTCTGTGTCCCCCGGAGCCTGGGACAGGGACTCCTCCTCGCCTGCTGCTGTGTCCTCATCATCATCACCTGTATTTGGAAGAGACACACATTGTATGTTATGTTTCTACAGGCATCAATGGTTCACACACCGGACAGTTGTGACTGTACCTCTGGATGCAGGCATGTACATTGCATTGTCCTAAGTTGTCACAGTAAGAGGTTGATATTGGTGTAGCACATTGTCATGCATACCTGGGGCATTTCAATGTGAATGTTGAGGTGTGTGCATGGCCAGCATTGGTTGTATTTGGTGGACATCCGGCCATCCTTCTCCACCTAGCCCAGTTATCCCACCATGAAGCATGCCACCCTTGCAGTGGGTTCAGGTTGACTCTCAGGGTGTCATTCAGTGGTGTCTTGCTGTTGGTTGTTGCACAGTTCCCAGCAGGGCCTTGTGCACCCCACAGCAGTACCCAGTGTCAGCCATCTTGTCAGTCCTTATCCACTCCCTGTGATGTGGGCATGGTTCAGAGTGGTGTTGATGGGCCAATTGTGAGGGTGAGCAGTATCTGTGACTACAACTCCCATCATGCTATTGCCTACACCCCCTTCCCAGCATGCCCATACTTCCTTCCTTTTGAGTGGACTTCACTGTGTGTGAGTGTGACAGCAATGGCAAGATGGCTGACAGTGGTGTCCTGCTGTTGGTTGTTGCACAGTTCCCAGCAGGGCCTTGTGCACCCCATACCAGTACCCAGTGTCAGCCATCTTGTCAGTCCTTATCCACTCCCTGTGATGTGGGCATGGTTCAGAGTGGTGTTGATGGGCCAATTGTGAGGGTGAGCAGTATTTGTGACTACAACTCCCATCATGCTATTGCCTACACCCCCCTTCCCAGCATGCCCGTACTTCCTTCCTTTTGACTCTGCTTCCCTGTGGGGTAGTGTGCCTGTGCTGACAGGAAGGCTGAGAGTGTTGTCCTTGCGTTTGTTTGGCTACAAGTCCCAAGAGTGTCCCTGTGCTTCACACAGCATTACCCAGGGTGGTGGTTCTTTGTGGGATCTTCATTTGGTATGTGAGGCATTGCATTCTCCCAGGTGGGTTTTGTGGAGTTTGTATTGAGGGTGTGTGTGAGGTGAGCTGCTTGTAACTATGGTCAGTGCTGTGAGTCCTCCTTCCCACCCAGCCAGATATCCCGCCATGCAACGTACTTGCATTGCAGGGAGTGCAAGTTGGCTTTCAGGGTGTCAGGCAGTGGTGTTCTGCTGTTTGTTGGTGCCCAGTTCCCAGCAGGGCCTTGTGCTCCCCACAGCAGTACCCAGTGTCAGCCATCTTGTCAGTCCTTATCCACTCCCTGTGATGTGGGCATGGTTCAGAGTGGTGTTGATGGGCCAATTGTGAGGGTGAGCAGTATCTGTGACTACAACTCCCATCATGCTATTGCCTACACCCCCCTTCCCAGCATGCCCATACTTCCTTCCTTTTGAGTGGACTTCACTGTGTGTGAGTGTGACAGCACTGGCAAGATGGCTGACAGTGGTGCCCTGCTGTTGGTTGTTGCACAGTTCCCAGCAGGGCCTTGTGCACCCCACAGCAGTACCCAGTGTCAGCCATCTTGTCAGTCCTTATCCACTCCCTGTGATGTGGGCATGGTTCAGAGTGGTGTTGATGGGCCAATTGTGAGGGTGAGCAGTATCTGTGACTACAACTCCCATCATGCTATTGCCTACACCCCCCTTCCCAGCATGCCCGTACTTCCTTCCTTTTGACTCTGCTTCCCTGTGGGGTAGTGTGCCTGTGCTGACAGGAAGGCTGAGAGTGTTGTCCTTGCGTTTGTTTGGCTACAAGTCCAAAGAGTGTCCCTGTGCTTCACACAGCATTACCCAGGGTGGTGGTTCTTTGTGGGATCTTCATTTGGTATGTGAGGCATTGCATTCTCCCAGGTGGGTTTTGTGGAGTTTGTGTTGAGGGTGTGTGTGAGGTGAGCTGCTTTTAACTATGGTCAGTGCTGTGAGTCCTCCTTCCCACCCAGCCAGATATCCCGCCATGCAACGTGCTTGCATTGCAGGGAGTGCAAGTTGGCTTTCAGGATGTCAGGCAATGGTGTTCTGCTGTTTGTTGGTGCCCAGTTCCCAGCAGGGCCTTGTGCTCCCCACAGCAGTATCCAGTGTCAGCCATCTTGTCAGTCCTTGTTCACTCCCTGTGATTTGAGCATGGTTCAGAGTGGTGTTGATGGTCCAAATGTGAGCTGCCCATTATCTGTTACTACGAGTCCCATCATGCTCTTGGTTACACTGACTTCACCAGCATACACAGGATTCCTTCCTTTCTGTGAACTTCCCTGTGAGGTGGTGTTCTAGTGGTTGCTCAATATCTGACAGTGTTTGTTGGTTAGATTTGTGCCACTGCCTAGCTCAATTTGGTATTGGATTTGCACATGTCATGACACAGTTACATATCACTATGACATGGCATGTATTGTGTTTATCTGACTAACATACACTTCTTGGGATGATTATCTTTTGGTTGCTGTTGATTTGCTAGGGGTGCATGGTTTGACTGTCCCCTTGACAGTGATGTGTGTGTATTGTCACACAATATTGTGTATATTAGTTGTGTACTCACCAGGCTCTGGGATGTTTGTTAGTCCATATACGCTCACTGGTGGTAGGATGGCCCACACCTTCTCCTCCCAGGGCCTGAGGTATACTGGTTTGGCAGGAGGGCCACTGCCGGTGTGCTGGCTCAGGAGGTAATCCTTCTTCAGTAGGTCCCTGACCCTCCTGCGTACATCATACCACCTGTTCTGGATGTCTTCCTTTGTGCGCAGACATGGTGATTGTGCGTTCACCCTGTCGACGATCCTCGCCCACATCTTGGTTTTCTGCGACATGGGGGTCTGTTGGACCAATGTGCCAAACAACTGTGGCTCTACCCTCAGGATCTCGTCTACCATGACTTCCAATTCACTATCTAGGAACTTTGGATTCTTCTTTAGGGGCATGGTGATGGGTGGTGGTGGTGATTGATGTGTGTGTGTGTGCAAGTGAGGGTGTGTGAGTGTAGGTTTTGCTGGGTGTGTGTGAGGGTGCTATTTGTTGAGGTGCTAATGGTGTGTGGCTGTCCTTGTTCCATTTTTTTCACCCCCTGTATTTATTGGCTTTGTCATTGCTTGTTTGGCCCTTTTTTTTTGTATTTTTTCATTTGTGATTATTGTGCATGTAGGAGTCGTTCTTCTGACCGAGTAGGACGTTGCAGTTGTCTCGTGCGTGCCTCTCAGAGTCGTTCCCGCTGTGTTTCATCTCAGTTTCATATGCGGCGTACGCGTCGGTCGCGGAGTATTGTGTTTGTTCGGCTGGCTTTAGTATGCGTGTCGGTCGTACGGCTTGGGCTCCTTGCGAATCGGTCTGAATTTGCACCCGTTACATCGTACTGCGCGGGTCGGAGTTTGCGGGTACGTTTCGTTCGGGTTCTTTCCTGGTGCGTGTCGTTCGGTTCGATTCGCGTGGTTTCTCGGCCGGATAGCTTTTTTCGTCCGGGTCGGTCGTTCGCCTTGAGTTCCGTACGAGTCGGTCGTGTTTCCCATGCATTTCATCGTACTACCCGGGTCGGACGGCACCGGTACGTATCGGTCGGACTAAATTCCCGTACCGTGTCGGTCGGTACGTTTTCCGGCCCGAATCGGAATCGACCCCTAAGTATCTACTATGTAGAATCTTTGCCCTGTTGGAAACTTTTTCTGCAGAACCCAAAAACTTGTCCAGAATGTACTGGACACAAGTCGTCAACTGTCATCTGCACACAGAGCTACTCTTCAATACAAAGATGTATAACATGTTCAAAACCTCTACAAACCTAAGATGCATTAGGAGCACATGTAGTTTATAAACACATAACTTAAAATCTTTGTAATAATATGAATTTGTTTGCACCCTAAAATATTGTTTAACCTATACTTAAAACTAGAAACAGATTGTTTTGCAAAAGAACATTGCCATCTACTGGCTGCTTATAATTTAGATCGTATACACTCACAAGCAAAACATAAACCATTTCAAAAATAATAATTAGTAAAAAGATTTAATTCCTTTTTTTGCAGTTTTATATAGCGACAACTCGAACCAAAAGTATTGGAGCGCTTTACATGAGCACCAGTTACATTACACAAGGACACATTCATTTTTGTTTTTAGGCACGGGGAGATTAAGTGATTTGCCCGGAATCACAGGATGTGGAGCCCATGCCAAGACTCAAACCTGGTTCCCCAGTTCCAAAGTTGGCATCTCTGGCTGATAAGCTTCCCTCCCTTTGAACATGTATCTTTTGAAAGTCACTCCTACTTTACATTGTATACACGCACAATTCAAGCATGTGTTGTAAATGTAAGCGATCTAAATGATCTTGTGATGGAAAAAATGTAGCAAATGTATATCGAAGTAAATGAATCACAGTTAAGGTAACATATAGGTGTATACATATATATATTCAGTGAATTTCTAAGGTTTTTAAATGCAAATTTCTAACTATAACGTGCCTGAAACCTATGGTTTTTTCAGTGAATTTCAAAGGTTTTTTAAATGCTAATTCCTAACTATAACATGTCTGAAACCTATGGTTTTTTCAGTGAATTTCAAAGGTTTTCTAAATGACAATTTTTAAATGTATTAATTGTTATATTTATTTTTTTCATACTGATTTACTACATTTTTAGAAACATTTTTTTTTTACATATTTTATTTTTTAAATTACATTGTAATTACATTATACATTACAAAAAATACTTTCTCAGAATGAATTACTTTAGTTTAAATACTTTGCACATAGGCAATAGACTTTTAAGTACAGTAGTTACAGTTGTTGCAATGGGCAACACATTTTCAAACACAATGCAACATTCAGCTCAATGTGAATTTCTAGTTAAATGCAATTAGTTACTTTATGGATTACTTTTCTAACCACAGGACTGGATCCTAGATTCAGTCCTGGGACATCTCCTGTAAACAGTTGAGTAAAAGCGTTTTGGTTACAGTAGTGATTTTTAAGGAATATTATTGTATTTTAAAAGTTGACACTTAGAAACTTTTTCTCATAGAATCACCAATGTTATCCTATGGAAGGAAATTCACTTAGCAGGTAAAAACTGTTATCGTTACTTTTTCTTACTCAGTGTTGGATCCTGGATCCAGCACTGGTGCATCTCCTGTAAACAGTTGAAAGAATGCGTTTAAGTCATACAGGCGATTTTTAAGGAATATTTGTAGTTTGTGAAAATCGACACTGAAACTTTTCAGCTGAAAACCAGACAATGGATTCCTATGGAAGAAAATATAAGTTACTGGTAAGTACGGTTAAAATTACTTTTCAGGGTCAGTGCTGGGCTAAAAGATGCAGCACTGAGGTCTCTCCTGATAACAGGTGAGTAAATCGGAATTCGTATTTCGGCTGATTTTAGAGGAATATTTTAAAGTTCCAAAACTCCACACTTAGAAGAATTTCCAAGTGAAACCAGTCAATGTTAGCCTATGGAAGGAAATTCAAGTTACTGGTAAGTACGGTTAAAATTACTTTTCAGGACCAGTACTGGGCTGAAAGATACAGCACTGAGGTCTCTCCTGATAACAGGTGAGTAAATCAGAATTTGTATTTCGGCTGATTTTAGAGGAATATTTGTATGTTTCAAAAATCAACACTTAGAAACTTTTTCAGCAAAAAGCAGACAATGATATCCTATGGAAGGAAATTCAAGTTACTGGTAAGTACGGTTAAAATTACTTTTGAGGATCAGTACTGGGCTGAAAGATGCAGCACTGAGGTCTCTCCTGATAACAGGTGAGTAAATCGGAATTCGTATTTCGGCTGATTTTAGAGGAATATTTTAGAGTTCCAAAACTCCACACTTAGAAGAATTTCCAAGTGAAACCAGTCAATGTTAGCCTATGGAAGGATATTCAAGTTACTGGTAAGTACGGTTAAAATTACTTTTCAGGACCAGTACTGGGCTGAAAGATACAGCACTGAGGTCTCTCCTGATAACAGGTGAGTAAATCGGAATTCGTATTTCGGCTGATTTTAGAGGAATATTTGTATGTTTCAAAAATCAACACTTAGAAACTTTTTCAGCAAAAAGCAGGCAATGATATCCTATGGAAGGAAATTCAAGTTACTGGTAAGTACGGTTAAAATTACTTTTCAGGATTAGTACTGGGCTGAAAGATGCAGCACTGAGGTCTCTCCTGATAACAGGTGAGTAAATCCGAATTCGTAGTTCGTCATATTTTAGAGGAATATTTGCACAATGGTGAAGGGAGGGGCGGGGCCTGAGGTGACATCTGTGCAAACGCGCCCGTGGCGCGTTTTAAGTTGGGGGATTAAGTCCCTTGAATCATGAGGGTCCTAGGGGCCAACTAGCCCACCAGGAACCTCCAGTATGCGCCAGGGGCTGCGTTGCAGAGACGTGTAGAGAGGCCACACCCCTTTTACACCTCTCTGCAACGCAGCTCTGTGGCGCTTTCTGGATGTACCTGTTGGGCTAGTTGGCCCAAGGACCCTCAGGATTGAAGAGGATTTAATTCCCCATCTTAAAACGCGCCACGGGGCCTGTTTGCACACATGTCACCTGAAGCCCCGCCCTCCCTTCACCACTGTGCAAATGCACCCCGTGGCGCGTTTTAAGTTGGGGGATTAAGTCCCCTTGAATCCTGAGGGTTCCTGGGGGCCAACTAGCCCACCATGTACCTCCAAAGCGCCACAGAGCTGCGTTGCAGAGAGGTGTATAAAGGGCGTGGCCTCTGTACACCTCTCTGCAACGCAGCCCTGGCGCATACTGGAGGTTCCTGGTGGGCTAGTTGGCCCCCAGGGACCCCCAGTATTCAAGGGAATTACTTCCCCATCTGCAAACGCGCCAGGGCGCGTTTGCAGAGTGGTGAAGGAAGGGGCGGGGCCTGCGGCCCGATCGTTTTTTTTTTTTCCTGAAGGGGGCTGTGTGGCCCCCTTTCCTTTTTCTTATTTTTTCCCTCCCCTGGCCGAAAATTGCCCCGGGGACCCCATCCCCGGGGCATGGCCACACTTTAACATTCCTTTTTAAGGAGGGGGCTGCGTGGCCCCCCTCCTCAGGCCTCCTTTGCCCCGGGGACCCCATCCCCCGGAGCAGGCCTTTTTTTATAATTTCTGGGGAGGGGGCTGCGTGGCCCCCTCCCGGGCCACCTATGGCCCCGGGGACCCCATCCCCGGGGCCTGGCCTCTGGTTGGGGACTGTGGGGGTCCCCAAACCCCCACAGTCCCGCCGGCTCCCCGTGTCCTAAGGGAACCGGCATTGCTTTTCCACACGGGGAGCAGCTAACATGCTGCTCCCCGTGTGGAAAAGCAATTGTCTTTGGATATTAGGCGAGAGCAGGTTTCCCTGCTCTCTCTTCCAATATCCAAAGCAGTTTGCAATGACAGGGACGGGAGCCGCGAGGCTCCCGTCCTGTCATTGCAAACAGCAGTGTCCCAGGGTAGGCACCCGGGACACTGCAGGAGCCGGCCCTGGGGGTGGCGGTCCCCAGGGCCACCACAGGCTCCAGGAGGGGGCCGCGCGGCCCCCTCCCCACATCAGCAAAGCCCCGGGGAGGTGGTGGTCCCCGGGGCTTCGGGAGTCCAAACGGACCCCCATTTTAATTTGTTAGTGCCCCGGGGAGGTGGCGGTCCCGGGCGTGTGGGGGCTCGAGCCCCCCACACAGGAAAAAGTACAAAAAAAGAAGCCCCGGGGAGGTGGTGGTCCCGGGGCTGCGGGAGAGCTCAGAGCCCTCCCGCACCATTTTAAAAAGAAAGCCCGGGGGTGGCGGTCCCGGGCTTGGGAGGCCCTTGAGGCCCCCCATACATAAATTAACCCCCACCATGCCCCCGGGACTTGGGCCACCCGGGGCAAAATACAATCGAAGCGCGGAGACCGCCCTTCGATTTTTTTTTTATCGGCAGGTTCCGCGCACCCTGAGCGCATCCTGCCGATTTTTTTTTTTTAAAAAAAATGCTTTTTTCTGCCCAGGGGGTCCTTGTGGGACCCCCTGAGCAGACCTAGGGGGTCAGGGTGTTTCTACCCTGCCCCCTTTGTGCGCTTTGCGCACTTGTTTCTGTCCCTCGGTTCTACCAAGGGACAAAATGGCTGCCAACATTTCCTGAATCGGAATGTTGACAGCCAGCTGACAGCCAATTAGCATGCAGCTCGTGATCGGGACGGTGCGCGCAGGGTGCGCTCAGGGTGCGCGAATCCTCCGTGCCCATAGATATATATGTACTTTTACTTTTGATTTTCTCAGCAACTACTGAACGGATTTACACCATTTAACAAAAAGGGTTCTTTCTGAACCAAGAACTACCTCTTTGCCAAATTTGGTGTAATTCCGTTCAGCAGTTCGGGCTGTAGCCGTGTCTAAAGTTTCCTATGGGAAATTGATTTTTGACTCTTATTTTTTTAATTTCTCCGCAACTACTGAACGGATTTACACCATTTAACAAAAGGGTTCTTTCTGAACCAAGAACTACCTCTTTGCCAAATTTGGTGTAATTCCGTTCAGCAGTTCAGGCTGTAGCCGTGTCTAAAGTTTCCTATGGGAAAATGAATGGGGAAAACACGTTTTGGGACCCCCTTTTTCTCGGCCCCGCTTGACGAATCACCCTGAGACTTTCAGGGTAGGAGCGGACCGGAGCGGGCCATAAAGTTTGAAAATTTCGCGAAGATTCGTCAACCGACGCAAGAGTTATTTCAAATAGAATGTCGCGGATTTCCTATGGAAAATAGGTCCCAACTATAACTATCTACTGGCGACCGCCGATAGATAATGTATATATATATATAGGTGTATATATGTATCATGTATATATATGTGCACACATATACATATATATATTTATATATACATACATATACACACATACAAATACACCGATATATCTCCATTTAAAAAAGAAGGGCGCATTTGCAAGTCCCATTCAAAAATCATGACTTTAAGGCAAAAGCTGACTTCCTGAATAAAGCGTCACATTTTGAACTGGACTCGGTGACTGCGCCCTTCTCATTTGAAAAGGATAGTGTGTTTACTTAAATGTATATATGTGTGTGTATATATATATATATATATATATATATATATATATATATACCTCTCCTCGCCACAATCCTCCGGAAAAACGAGTGCAGACCTCTTTTAGTGCAGAAATTTTCATTTATTTCACCAGTCCTCTGCCATTACGCGTTTCGGCCGTACAAGCGGCCTTGATCACATGATATATAGATATAGATATATGTTTAGATGGATAGATATATATACACAAACATTACCTACTGGCGGTTGCCAGTAGGTAGTCATAGTTAGGACCTAGTTTCCATAGAAAAAGCGGTTTTTTTACTTTCCTCTCTCTTTGGCGCAGTTTGACAAATCTTCATGGAATTTTCCCCAAAAAGTTCCCCTCTAGGTCTAGTTGTGCATGGAAAGTTTCAGGGTGATCAGTCAAGCGAGGACTGAGAAAAAAGGAGGGGGTCAAAGAAAAGTATATTTCCTATGTTAAATCCCATAGGGTTTTTAGACACGACTCTAGCCCAAAAAACGGAATTACACCAAGTTTGGCTAAAAGCTAGATCTTGGTCCACAAACCATGCTTTTTGTAATTTGTTCTAAATCTGTTCGGTAGTATGAGATAATAAAAAAAAATCCAAATTTGTACATCAATGGTCGCGAAAGCTTTGCGAATATTTTGCAATATCAAAGAGCGCACTATCAGGGATGCTGTGATTGGCTGGATGCAACCCATGTAGAAAGTTGTGGTTGTCATTTTATATAACGGGACACGGTCCTGGGGAGATGAAAATAAATGTTGAAAATTATATAAGGGGTCATGGGAGAGGTACCCTGACCCCATGGGTGTGGTAAAGGAGTCTTTGAGGGACCCCTTCTGTGAAAAAGACATTGAATAACAGTTTTTTTCCCCATGTGCGATATTCGTGAATTCGTTGTGACGCTCAGCGCACCCCCGTGTAACGTCACAACATATTTGCGAATATCAGCACAAAATTTTAAAAAAAATACTTTTAGATACTCACTTAGACACTAATGTACTCACTCAGAGACCCATTCACACTGCTACAGCCACTCAGAGACCTACTCAGACATTTATGCACCTACTCAATGACCCACTCAGACACTCATGCACTCACTCACTAACCCACCCAGAGACTCACGCACCCACTCAGAGACTCACGCACCCACTCACAGACCCACACAGACACTCATGCTCCCACTCACAGACCCACTCAGACACTCATGCACCCACTCACAGACCCATTCATATACTCACACATCCATTCACAGACTCACACACACTTTCACACAATTACTCACAGACCCACTCACACACAAATTCACAGACCCAGTAAGACACTTGTGCATCCACTCAGAGACCCATTCACATAATCACACATTCACTCACAGACCCCCACGGACACAGTGCAAATTGTAGTGACAGTGACAAGTAGGTTGTTTCTTTTCCTCTCCTGGTGAGAGGAAGATACCTGGTTCCCCCTTTAAATTTTTACAAGTATATAAATATGGAAAACACCAGAAGGCGTTGGTCGTTTGGCCCTGCCCCACCTACCTTAGTAGTCTGAAAACTTCTTCCCACTTTTTTCCAGGATGATGTACTGCTAAGCAAATGACTGCTCAGCACATTTTGTTTAGTTTTTGTGGTACGTATTTGATGCCGTAGAACAAGGCGACATCTCCACCAAACAAAGATGCACTTAATTTATTTGAGGGGACAAACCCTTGCTTGAGGGCGAAACAGCTCTTTGTACTCTCGCTGTCTTCTCTATAGGAGAATTCATTTTATCACACATTTCAGGAACACAATATATGTATAAAGAACAATCACATTGCTAAAACGTACACCACATCTCAGTAGACGTTTTATCCTCACCCATTACACAGGTGTACTGTAGAATATGCAGTACACATTTAGCCAACCAGGTAGCACTTCCTAATTAACCAGTTGAAAGTACTCCAGTTGGGTGTGCAGACAGAATATCGAGTTGGAAATGTCGAACTACAGGAATATCGAGTCCTAAATATTGTCAGTGAGAAATATCGACAGCAAGAATATCGAAGTCAAGAATATCGAATTTAAGGTAAGAAATATCGTTTTTAGAACTATAGAAGTCAATAATATCGTTTGCAAAATATAGTTGTTTAAAATATCGATTTTTAATTAGTGTTATGTATTTTAGTATATGTTTAAAATGTATGTGATGTTTTTTTGTATAAGTATTGTTTATGTTTTTTAATATATGTGTTACATTTTTAGTAGTTATCAATTTTATTTTAATTAAATTTTGCATTTTGTAGTTCCGTAGCGGGTTGTGGGTTTATAGGGGAATAGGTTGGGAAGTAATTTAATTATAATAAATTAATGATATTTTTGTATTTATTAATATTTATTTAATTGATATTTTATAGTGTTAACTGTAGGAAGTAATTCATTTTTAATTAATTATTAACTTGATAAGTTAATTAATATTAATTAATTGAAAATTAAGTATGGAAATTGTGTAATTAATTTTAGGTGCGGGTTATGGGGTTTATAGGCGTAAAGGGTGGAAAGTAATTTATTTTTAATTAATTAATAATTACTTGTTAATTATTAATAATGAATTAATTTAAAATTAAATATGAAAATTGTTTAATTAATTTTAGGTGCAGGTTGTGGTATTTATAGGGGTAAAGGGTGGAAAGTAATTTATTTTAATTTGTTTTCATTTGTTTTTTAATTAATAATATTTATTTAATTGATAATTAATTATGTTAATTATGGAAGAACATTTTATTTTTAATTTAGATGTGTGTTGAGAATTCTGTGGTGTTATAGGGTAGGATGCAAATAAAATGAATGTTTGAAAAATATTTTTATATTTTATTTAATATAATATTTGTAGGTAATAGTGATATGTATTTAACATTATAATATGTTTTTATTTTTTTAATTTATAATATTAAATATATTTGTATTTTCATTTTTTACGTATTTATATATTTTTGTTTTTCAAATATTTTTTGTTGTTGATATTTTGTTTGTTTTTAATTTTGAATTGACTGTAGTGGGAATAGTAATTTGTATCCCTCCGCAATTCAACACTTTCCCTAGTGTTACACTCACTGGAGTGGGAATAGTAATTTGTACCCCTCCACTATCCAACACTTTCCCTATTGTTGCACTTATTGGAGTGGGAATAGTAATTTTTACCCCTACGCTATCCAACACTTTCCCTACTGTTACACTCACTGGAGTGGAAATAGTAATTTTTACCTCTCCGCTATACAACACTTTCACTACTGTTGCACTGACTGGAGTGGGAATAGTAATTTTTATCACTCCACTATACAACACTTTCCCTACTGTTGCACTGACTGGAGTGGGAATAGTAATTTTTACCCCTCCGCTATCCAACACTTTCCCTACTGTTACACTCACTGGAGTGTGAATAGTAATTTTTACCCCTCCGCTATCCAACACTTTCCGTACTGTTGCACTCATTGGAGTAGGAATAGTAATTTTAACCCCTCCTCTATCCAACACTTTCCCTACTGTTACACTCACTGGAGTGGGAATAGTAAAGGTTATCCCTCTGCTATCCAACACTTTCCCTACTGTTGCACCTATTGGAGTGGGAATAGTAATTTTTACCCTTCCGCTATCCAACATTTTCCCTACTGTTGCATTGATTACAGTGGAAAATTTAAGTTTAAATATTTTTAAATAGTTTAATGTTTTACTTAATAATAAAATGTTTTTTAACATAAATTTTATGTTATTGGTATATGTATATATATATATATTTATTTGTTACATTTTTATATATTTTTAAATTATAAAATAAATTTAAATGAATAGTTTATTAATTGTTTTACAGTAAATATATATAATTATTATATATGTGTTTACATTTTTTAGGTTAAGTTCATTTATTATTTTTGTTAAAATGTATATTAAATCTATTTTTTCAAATTAGTTTTATTATTGAATATACTTAATATTTATTATTTTATTTTATATATATAAAAAACGATATTTTTTACAACTATATGTCATTGATATTTTTGTTTCGATATTTTTGTACTTACCTTTATAAATATAGGCTGTCAATATTTTTGACATCTATATTTATGACTCGATATTGAAGTATGGGGATGTTTTGGCTGTTTATGTTTTGTCAGTGAACCCTCCAGTTGAGTAGACATTTTGTGCAAAACTGTAGACTCTTGTTCGATAAAGGAACAGGTAAGCTTTCATTCTGGTCCAATCACTCACAGAGCTACTGATAGACCCACTCAGTCACTGACAGAACTACGTATACACCCATTCTGCCAGTCACATCCACTCACAGATCCATACAGCCACTCACAAATGTACTCAGCTGCCCATACAGCCACCAGTGGAGAGGTGTGGTGCAGCGGCCAGGGCAGCTGACTTCGGAGCACAGGGTTCACGGTTCGATCCCCGGCTCCGGTGGCAGCTTAGCTCAGCACCATGTGACTCTGGGCAATAGCTCACTTAATTTCCACGACGGCCCCCAGCGCCTTGAGACCCGTAAGGGTGAGTAGCTGCGCTATATAAAAACTGACTTACTTACTAACACACCCACTCTCAAACATAACAGAATATAGTTAGGAACTGCAACTTCAAAAAACACCTAAAAGGTTCAATGTTATAGGGATGTTATAGTTTAGAAATAGATTTTAAAAAACCTTAGAAATTCACTGAAAAAAACAAAGGTTACAGGAACTATATAGTTAGGAAATAAAATTAAAAAAATATAGAAATTAACTTAAAAAACTAAATGTTACAGGGAGATTATAGTTAGTAAGTCGAATTAAAAAAAACTTAGGAATTCACTGAAATAAACAAAGGTAACAAGGGACGTTATTGGTAGGCTTACATTTCACTCCTACAAAACCATTGAAATTCAGCAGTTATAGTTACCTGAGCTAACTATAACGTATGCCCCTGCGCACTGCTTATGACCTCACATATTGCATCACGCATGACATGGTCAGTGACATCACTGATAACATCTCAAATGACATCACTGATTACATCATCCACAGAATCACTCACACACCCACTCACATCTCATACAACTTCTTATACACCCACTCACACACCCACACAACCACTCACATACCCAGTTACAATCCCTACTGATACACACCCAGTCACTCACTCATACAGCCACTTACATAACCACTCACTCACCCACAGCTACTCACTCATCCATACAGCTACTAACAAAGCTACTCACTCACCCATATAGCTGCTCGCACATATATATTCACTCTTTCACAAAACAACTTACAAACCCATTTACACATTGAAACGAATACTAACACGCCCAGTCACTCACCTATACCGCCACTCAAACAGACACTGACTGTGCGATACAGCTACTCACACACCCACTCACTTACCCATTTACCCACTCAAACAGCCACTCACTCAACCATACAGCTACTTACACACCCACTCATGGAGCTACTCACACAGCCACTCACTCACCAATACAGGCACTCGCTCACCCATACAGCCACTCACACACACACTCACTCACAAATACAGCTACTCACACAGCTACTCACTCACCCATACAGCTACTTACACACACACTCATCCACCCATACAGCCACTCACTCACCCATACAGCCATTCACACACCCTCTCACTCACCAATACAGCTAATCATACACCCACTCACTCACCCATACAGCTTGTCACACACCCACTTATTGACCCATACAGCCACTTACATACCCACTCACACACAACCATACAACTCAGATAGGCACTCAGACACAAATTCAGACAGTCTCACAGCTGCTCAGATTACATATGTTAGAAATAGTATCACTCATTAGTGGTACAGAAAGAATAGTAATTTAATTTACACAGTAGCGTACGATATATCTTTAAGTCTCAGAAACATTTACGAAACACTTTCACTCACTGGCTTTACTCGAGACACTACATACGTGAGGTGATTCCTGGCAAAAAGAGAGCGTTTCTGCCTCTAGGATGTAACAGGGCTATTCTCTGCCCAGCGTAAACTAACACAGGACAGCTTTTTAGCTCCTTGATTTGTCTCCGGTGCCATTAAGATGACTGACCACACCTATATTGGAGGGTGATTATGGAAACCCGAATTTTGGATGCTGGATAACATATAGGGGCCGATTCCGATCCGGGCCGGAAAACGTACCGACCGACTTGGAGCCGGAATTTATTCCGACCGACACGTACCGGTGCAGCCCGACCCGCACAGTACGATGAAAAGCGTGCAAAATCCGACCAACTCGTACGGAACACAATACGAACCACCGAACCGCGCGGAAAACAGCTATCCGGCTGGAAAAGCACGCGAATCGAACCGACCGACACGCACCAGGAAGAATCCCGAACGAAACGTACCCGCGAACTCCGACCCGCCAAGTACGATGCAACGCGTGGAAAACACGACCGAGTCGCACGGAGCTCAAGCCGTACGACCGACACGCATACAAAACAGCGAGCCGAAGCAACCCAATACACCGCGACCGACGCGTACGCAGCACATAAAACAGCACAAACACAGCGTGAACGACTCGGAGAAGCTCGCACGAGACAACTGCAGGGTCCGACTCGGTCAGAAGAACGTCTCCTACATGCACAAAAAGTACAAAGGGAAAAACACACAAAAAAGGCCAAACAAGCAATTACAAAGCCAATAAATACTGGGGGAAACAGGGAACAAAGACACACCCACAACTCCACCCATATAAAGGACACAAATCTCTACCATGATCCTTTGCAAATTCAAATTACCTGCCAGCACAGAACACCAACAGACAGCAACCACACACACACTCACAGCTCATCCATCACACAAGCCACACACCATCAGCACCTCAACAAATAGCACCCTCACATACACCCAGCAAAACACACACTCACACACCCTCACTTGCACACCAACACACATCACTCACCACCACCACCCATCACCATGCCCCCAAGAAGAATCCAAAGTTCCTAGATAGTGAATTGGAAGTCCTGGTAGATGAGATCCTCAGGGTAGAGCCACAGCTGTTTGGTACACTGGTCCAACAGACCCCCATGTCGCAGAAAACCAAGATGTGGGCGAGGATCGTCGACAGGGTGAACGCACAATCACCATGTTTGCGCACAAAGGAAGACATCCAGAACAGGTGGTATGATGTGCGCAGGAGGGTCAGGGACCTACTGAAGAAGGATTACATCTTGAGCCAACACACCGGCAGTGGCCCTCCTGCCAAACCACTATACCTCAGGCCCTGGGAGGAGAAGGTGCGGGCCATCCTACCACCAGTGAGCGTATATGGACTAGAAAACATCCCAGAGCCTGGTGAGTACACAACCAATATACCCAATATTGTGTGACAATACACACACATCACTGTCAAAGGGATAGTCAAACCATGCAGCCTTAGCAAATACACAGCAACAAAAACAGAATAATCCCAAGATGTGTATGTCAGTCAGATAAACACAATACATGCCATCTCATAGTGATATGTAACTGTGTCATGACATGTACAAACCCTACAACAAATAAAGCTAGGCAGTGGCACAAATATAACCAACAAACACTGTCAGATATGTAGCCACCACTACAAAACCACCACACAGGGAATCCCACAGAAAGGAAGGAATTCTGTGTATGCTGGTCAAGTCAGTGTAGCCAATAGCATCATGGGAGTTGTAGTCACAGATATTGCCCACCCTCACAATACGCCCATCAACACCACTCTGAACCATGCTCACATCACAGGGAGTGGAAAACAACTGACAAGATGGCTGACACTGGCTACTGCTGTGGGGAGCACAAGGCCCTGCTGGGAACTGGGCACCAACCAACAGCAGGACACCACTGACTGACATCCTGAAAGACAACTTGCACTCCCTGCAATGGAAGCACGTTCCATGGTGGGATATCTGGCTGGGTGGGAAGGAGGACTGACAGCTATGACCATAGTTACCAGCAGCTCTCCCCACACACACCCCTAACACAAACTACACACAACACACCTGGGAAAATGCATTGCCTCACACTAAAATTAATTATCCCACAAAGAACCACCACCCTGGGTCATGCTGTGGGAAGCACAGTGACACACATGGGACTTGTAGCCAAACAAACGCCAGGACAACACTGTCAGCCATCCATTCAGCACAGGCACACTACCCCACAGGGAAGCAGAGTCAGAAGGAAGGAAGTATGGGCAAGCTGGGAAGGGGGTGGAGGCAATAGCATGATGGGAGTGGTAGTCACAGGTATTGCTCACCCTCACAATTGGCCCATCAACACCACTCTGAACCATGCTCACATCACAGGGAGTGGAAAACAACTGACAAGATGGCTGACACTGGGTACTGCTGTGGGGAGAACAAGCCCCTGCTGGGAACTGGGCACCAACAAACAGCAGGACACCACTGTCAGCCACCTTGCCATTGCTGTCACACCCACACACAGTGAAGTACACTCAAAAGGAAGGAAGTATGGGCATGCTGGGAAGGGGGTGGAGGCAATAGCATGATGGGAGTGGTAGTCACAGCTCAACATCCCCAAACCACATGGCCCAGCAAGCTCACACTGAAGCATGCACACCTCACAGAGAGTGGAAAGCCCCATCAAAGATGTCTGACACCGGTGCTCTGTTGTGGGGAGCACAAGGCCATGCTGGGAACTGGCCACCAACCAACAGCAGGACACCACTGTCAGCCATCTTGCCATTGCTGTCACACCCACACACAGTGAAGTACACTCAAAAGGAAGGAAGTATGGGCATGCTGGGAAGGGGGGTGGAGGCAATAGCATGATGGGAGTGGTAGTCACAGCTCAACATCCCCAAACCACATGCCCCAGCAAGCTCACACTGAAGCATGCACACCTCAGAGAGTGGAAAGCCCCATCAAAGATGTCTGACACCGGTGCTCTGTTGTGGGGAGCACAAGGCCCTGCTGGGAACTGGCCACCAACCAACAGCAGGACACCACTGTCAGCCATCTTGCCATTGCTGTCACACCCACACACAGTGAAGTACACTCAAAAGGAAGGAAGTATGGGCATGCTGGGAAGGGGGGTGGAGGCAATAGCATGATGGGAGTGGTAGTCACAGCTCAACATCCCCAAACCACATGGCCCAGCAAGCTCACACTGAAGCATGCACACCTCACAGAGAGTGGAAAGCCCCATCAAAGATGTCTGACACTGGTGCTCTGTTGTGGGGAGCACAAGGCCATGCTGGGAACTGGCCACCAACCAACAGCAGGACACCACTGTCAGCCATCTTGCCATTGCTGTCACACCCACACACAGTGAAGTCCACTCAAAAGGAAGGAAGTATGGGCATGCTGGGAAGGGGGGTGCAGGCAATAGCATGATGGGAGTGGTAGTCACAGATATTGCTCACCCTCACAATTGGCCCATCAACACCACTCTGAACCATGCTCACATCACAGGGAGTGGAAAACAACTGACAAGATGGCTGACACTGGGTACTGCTGTGGGGAGCACAAGGCCCTGCTGGGAACTGGGCACCAACAAACAGCAGGACACCACTGACTGACATCCTGAGAGTCAACCTGCACCCACTGCAAGGGTGGCATGCTTCATGGTGGGATAACTGGGCTGGAGGGAGAAGGATGTCCGGATGTCAACCAAATACCACCAATGCTGGCCATGCACACACCTCAACATTCACATTGAAATGCTTCATGTTGTCAGGACAATGCGCTACACCAATATCAACAGCTGACTGTGACAACTTAGGACAATGCAATGTACAGGCCCGCATCCAGAGGTACAGTCACAACTGTCAGGTGTTTGAACCATTGATGCCTGTAGAAACATTACATACATTGTGTGTCTCTTCCAAATACAGGTGATGATGGGGACACAGCAGCAGACGCTGAGGAGTCCCTGTCCCAGGCTCCGGGGGACACTGAGCTCACTGGTGTGGAACAGCCTCTGCCCACCTCGGATGACGAAGACCTACCTGGCACCTCCGCAGTGAGTCATCATGCAGCACCAGCAGGACCACCAGCTGCACCCCCTGCACCCACCCCTCCAACAACTGCCAACACACAGACCACCCCTGCCGACACGGACAGACCAAGGACCACCACCACCAACAGCACACGGACCCCGGCCCAACGTGGAGCTACGGACAACAACACCAGCAACAACCCCCAAGGGGGCCCAGGGTCACCTGTGCGTGCCACCGCAGGTCCTTCACGTGTCGCCAGGGGTGGTGGGAGGGGTGGTAGACATAGGTCGCTGCTTGCAGAGGGGTCTGGACTGCATGATGACCCACAACTGGTACGCATAGCTGATGCGTACCAGACTAGCACCGGAGAGTTCAGCCAGGTAGTGGGGATCCTCAGGGACATTCAACAGCAGCAGGCTGCCCATCATGCCCGCTTGGACTTACACATGTCCCGCATGGAGTCCAAGTGGGACACAGTGCAAGAACAGACGGCGGTGCATAGGGACATATTGCAATGCCTCCGCCAGATTTGCACCAACATGTCAACACCTCCCTGTGTGCCCACAACATCTGGTGCTGCAACAACTGCAACTGCCACAGGGAGGGAGGATGACTCTGGCGGAGAGTCCCCTGCACCGCAGCAGCCTGCACTTGAGGGTCCCCCCAAAGAAGAGGGGTCGTCCGAGGAAGGACAACTGAGAGGCTGATGGCCATGCACAACCCCCAGGAAGCCAACACCTGTTCTGGAAAATCACCTTTGTGCCCAAACTCTTCACCCTGTCGAATGCAACACAACTCTCCCACATGACATGGGGAGCTCAAGTTGGACCAATGTATCAGATGACTGTGGACTTTACTCTGGACATTTCTGCTACCAGGACTTCCAAATCATCTAGGAACTTTGGATTACAATCACAATGTACAGCACCCACCATCCTGTGCACTATACTCACACATGTATGTCAATAAACTCACTAATACACCATACTTGCCTCTGTTGTGATTCCAACGTTGTTTCTGAAGTGGAGATGATGATCTGTGAAATGACACTGTGCATGCTAACTGCTACAGCAAGTACAACACCGGCATGTGAGTCATGGCGACGTGACACATATGAGGGAGACACACCACCAGGGCTACACAACACATACACACCAGGGCCATCTGACTCATCGCCTACACTGATGTTGCCAGGAAATACGGTGCAATGCACAGACCCAACACCTATTCACAGTCTGTGTTAACTAGCCCACTGGTGCAGTAAGCAAATGTCAGTCAGATGTGTGACCACAGACAACGCACATCACAAAGTGAAGCACAGGTTTATTACACATTTGCAACATGTTGTAACCACTACAGATGCAAGGTAATCCCACCTGGCAGTGGGCACACAGTCAACAAGTGTAGAAGAAAGGAAGTCCATGGGTGTGGCGCACATCACCTGTAGGGAAACGACAGCTACCACCCTGGAAGTTGATTCACGGTGTCGGGGGATCACAGTTGACCAAACAACTCTGAAAGTACCCTGTGAAGGACAGAAATGACACACAGTCAAAAGCACTGAAGAACAGGACAGAACTGCAATACTCATGCCCAATACATGTCACAAGAAACCCACCCAGAACCAAGTTAGCATGCCAACACTGTTGGGGAGTACAGACTACCTGTAAGGACACATCGCTGCACGCATCCAGTCAAGTAGCACATGGACACACTCAAACAGCACCAGAGCACCACCAACACATATCATGCAAACTCACATCATTCACATAACATCCCTGGATACTCACATTCAGCTGAAGAAGTTGGTGATGAGCTGTGAGCGGACATCACCCTCATCATCATCATCATCACTGGCATCGTGGTCCAGCCCAGGATCCTCCACAGGTGGCGGATGTTGGTCATCGTCATCCAGGATGAGAGGCAACTCCTTCCGCACTGCCAGGTTGTGTAGCATGCAGCAGACGATGACAATCTTGCACACCTTTGCTGGGGCATATGGGAGGGCCCCTCCTGTCTTATCTAGGCAGCGGAAGCGGCTCTTCAGGAGACCAAATGTCCGCTCAATCACTCTCCTGGTCCGACCATGTGCCTCATTGTAGCGCATCTGGGCTGGTGTCACAGGGTTCCTGAGGGGCGTCAGCAACCACGGCATGTTGGGGTATCCGGAGTCACCTACATACAGACAATTGCACATTAGCTGAGTTGGAAAAGAGGGTGGAACACTACATTGCAGAACACACACAATGGTACAAAGTCAGTACACACCAACAAGCCAGGCACGCTGGTTCCGCATCTGTGACATCATCCTCGGGATGCGACTACTCCTCATCACGTAGGCATCGTGTGCAGAACCGGGGAAACGGGCACACACGTGTGAGATGCTCATATCTGCAAGACATACCACCAGTGCATTGACCGAATGGTAGTGTTTGCGGTTCCTGTATGCCTGCTCTTGGGCCTGTGGTGGTACCAAAGCCACATGTGTCCCATCAATGGAGCCAATGACATGCGGCATCCTCCCCAGGGCATAGAAGTCACTCTTCACGTCAGTGAGTTGTTGAAGTCTAGGGAAATAGATGTACTGGTTCAGGTATCTCAACATAGCCTCCAAAACATCGCGGAGCACACGGCTGAACATGGTCTGTGACATCCCACCAGCAGACGCCACAGTGTGTTGAAAGGTACCGGTGGCAAAGAAGTGTAGGGCTGCCATCACCTTCACCTTGGGGGTCAGCGCTGTAGGATATGTCCGGCCAGGATGCAAATGTGGGGCCAACCGCACCGTCAATTCCTCAATCAGTGGCCTGGTGAAGCGGTACCGTCGGATGCAGTCCCGTTCAACCACTGTTGCAAGGTCAGGGAATGCCGATGGACAGCTGGTGCTCTGCAGTGCATAGGTGAAGAAAGAAAGATTGTCAGTCACCCCACATATGTGGCATAGACCAGACTCAATATCACATGATACATCATTACGAGACACAAGTACATGATGCGTGTGCCGTTCCGTAAGGACATGTATGGCACCTACATGGCTAACATCTAACATCACAGTTCAACATGTTCCCTCAACAAGTCCCAGGTTGTGCTATGGGATATCATTAGGCTGTGTCACAGTACCCATGTACTGCTGTCACGTTCCAAACACACACCACAGTGACATGTGAGGACAGATGTGCCCCAGGCATCACAGCTCATCGACAGGTAGATTCCCAGGGACCCTGTATTGCCACATGGACACTGGCATGACATGGTGCATCATGAATACACCACAGCTAAACAACCATGACCCCCACAGGTAGTGGTCCCTGTTGCCTCGGCAGGACAGACATGGACGTCTGTGACACACACACGCACAACATCAAAGTCCATGCACAAACAACGTGGATGTGGAGACTGTCTCCCATTGTGCACATGGAATCAGAGACATTGTAAACACAACATGCACACAGACTGTGGAGGGCCATCACAATTGTGGCAATGGGTCACCCTGGGACGTACATACCGTCCCACATGGGACTCAGGGGGTATGTGACATGACATACACATACACAACCGTGAAATGTGACCATGCCACATGCCCTGAAATGAACAGTTGCACACCACAGTGTTCATGTGCACAACACACCAAGGATTCTGTCCCCATGAACACGTGCACAGCCTGGGAGTGGCTGCCCCCAAGTGCCACCCAAAAACAACATGTTGACCCCCATACACGGAACAGGTAATGCAGCCTTACATGCCTTAGGATAGAGTGTGGACAGGCTGTGGTGTTGTAGGTGTGCCCCTCACTCCCTGGGAAGTATATGTGGCTGGCATATGTTCACCTGTGACAGGCATGGTGACATATGCCAGTGACTTGTACAGGGACGCGTTGTACAGCAATGGACCGATCGGTGCGCACGCATTGGCCATTGCATATATTGTGAGCGGGTACGCGTTGTATCCGCAATACGCATTGTACAGCAATGGACCGATTGGTGTGCACACATTGGCCATTGCATACAATGTGAGCGGGTACGCGCTGTATCCCGGGTACGCGTTGTAGAGCAATGGACCGATCGGTGTGCCCGGCCGGCCCATTGCATTCAATGTGAGCGGGTACGCGTTGAACAGCAATGGACCGATCAGTGTGCCCGGCCGGCCCATTGCATTCAATGTGAGCGGGTACGCGTTGAACAGCAATGGACCGATCGGTGTGCCCGGCCGGCCCATTGCATTCAATGTGAGCGGGTACGCGTTGTATCCCGGGTACGCATTGTACAGCAATGGACCGATCGGTGTGCCCGGCCGGCCCATTGCATTCAATGTGAGCGTGCACGCGTTGTATCCGCAATACGCGTTGAACAGCAATGGACCGATCGGTGTGCCCGGCCGGCCCATTGCATTCAATGTGAGCGGGTACGCGTTGTATCCCGGGTACGCGTTGTACAGCAATGGACCGAACGGTGCGCACACATTGGCTGGGGCCTGGCATGGCAACGGACGCGTTTTCGAAGCTCCAACGAGTCTGATGCAGTGAATTCAGTTGGCCAGCCACAACAATGTTGCAAAATCATGGGTGTCATGAAGTTGAAGATTTGAAGGATGCTGTGGGCGTGTATTAGTGCTGCTATTCCATGGATTGGTCAGATTCAGAAGATGCAAACGACTTGGACCTATCACTTTGGACACATGGGACAGTATCTGCCTCTGCAGCACACATATAATGCTGGCTGTTCCCCTGAGAGCTCACTTGCCTGCACTACATGCTCCAGGACGACATCTGCCACCAACACTGCTGCTGTTTATGCATCCTCTGGCTCCTGCAATGGCACGTACTGTGGAGAGAGCCCCAGCCTTCAGCCTTGAGGAGAACCAGGCCCTGCTGGACAGCCTCCTTCCACAGTACAGCAAGCTGTATGGGAAACCAGGGGAGCAGGTGAGTGTGCTGTCCACTGCATCACTAATTGTGCATGTTGTCTGACTAGCAGGACTTTCAGTGTGCACACCACTGGCTAGCATGCCCACTGAGTAGTTGTCACACCCTAAAGTGTGTAGTTACATGCACTGAACTGGTACAGTGCAGTAACAGTGCATTCTAACTAGGTTTACTTCCCATGCAATGATACCATGTAGTGACTGCTGGCAAACTGTTCATAGCCATTGTTGCACTGCCTGTGTACATCATATGCCCCTGTGATTGAGACATGTATATCCAACTGTGTGATGCACGTATATGTTGCATGTGTAGTAATGGCCTTTTCACTTTGTCATCCTCACAGGTTGATGCCCACCAGAAGCAGGACATCTGGCTGACCATCGCCCGGAAAGTAAGATCCGTGGGGGTCTACAGGCGCAGGATCCGCAACTGCCAAAAGAAGTGGCAGGACCTTCGTGGCTGGACCCGGAGGATCGAAAGGGTCCAGCTGAAGCTGTCGCCTCCTCGCAGGAGGGGCGGACACCGGACCCTGAACCCCCACATGCTCCGGATCCTGGCGGTGGTCTTCCCTGACCTGGATGGGCAGCTGAAGGACAGACAGCAGCAAGGAGGGGTGAGTCCATGACTGCACTGTGCACTTTGTCTGACATGCTATGTGCCCTCCTCTGGCCTGGTTAAACTTCCACAGTACATCAGTCATGTGGTCCAGGACCCATGTCCCTCATTTGTGACATGCCCACTTCTCCTCTGATACGCATATGTGTGGCCCTTATAGTCAGGAAATTGTGTCATTTGGGGACTGTGTCATTGCATTTTGCTTTGCTCAAGGTGGGGGACAGCATTTGTTCCCGTGACTATGTTGTGCGATTCATGGGTGGGTCAATTGCTTACACAATGCCTAAGTTCTGACATGTGATCTGGGTGTAACTTTGATATGTGGTCCGCTTGCTGCTCTGACTTACCACATGTCCCTGGGGAATTTGGCACACACCCATGCTGCTGGTGGGAACAATGTTTGGGCCTCAGGAGTATGTGTATCCAGTGTGTCACACATGCTTAGCCACCTGCCTACTGTCCAGGACTCATCCCTCTTACAGGTGGAACTGGACAGTCATGCCTACTCCAGGGCATACAATACACTCTGTACTCCCACTCCCGTGTATCATCTGGCATGTTGTGATCAGTGAAATGTACCCTCAGGTGTCTGCCTCTGTCTCATTGTGCTGTGTCTTCGTTGTCAGGACTACTGGTATGTTTATTGGTTAGGGCTCAGCATGCCATCTGAGATGTGACCATGATAGACGATACTTCTGTGACTTATAGGTGCCTGATCACTTGACTGTGCACACAGGTGTTTGCGACTGTGACTTTCAGGCAGCTGTATTTTCATTCACAGCACACTGTGAGGTGCTCATGTTCAGAGAGTTGTGTTTCATGTCCCCCATATGTCCAGTTGGTATGACGTGGACAAATAGTAGTACAGATGATGTGGTTTTTGGGGAATGGACATGTGCACTTGTCAGTCACATAACTTGCATTCCCCATGCCCTCGGATTGTGACACAGTGCAGACTGTTGTTGGCTGGCTGCCATGGCCATGTGACTTGAGACAGTAATGTATGACTTTGCACGCATTCCTGTGTCATGGCATTAAACTTCCTGGGACTGATCCTGCAGGGGAGTGACATGTGAAACATGCACCCCATTGTGGCATTGACTATCCGGACATGGGTGCATCATGGTGTCTGGTGCTGGTATGCATCACATGCATTTCTAATTAGACTCTGGCCATCCCTTTATCCGGACACCTGCACTGACTCAGTGGCAAGAGATGTGATGTGTGCATGTTCACATACTTCACCTTGTTCCCTGCAATGTCCAACAACTGTGTAGGTGGTGCATGTGTCCACACTGGGGTCTTACCATCAGACAGGCACCAGACAGATGGGTGCAAGGGCAGGAGGGGTGTGAGTCCCATGGTTGACCATCAGACTGACAATTGGCTTCCCCGAATCTGTGTGAGGACTTTAGGCAATGTTCAACTAAGGATGCCAGGGCTTGCTCTGTAATGTGATGTACTTACTGTGGTGTGTGCGGTCAGTGCAGGTGACTGATGTTTGTCTGTTTCCTTAATTGTTTGCAGATACATCCACGGCCACAGGAGGGGACAGCTCCATGGACCAGGAGGAGCAGCGGGGCCAGACTGGGTCAGCATCTGACGAGTGGTCAGAGGGACCCAGTGGCACGGAGGGCGAGGGGAGCCACACCGAAGAGTCCTCAGCACCATCCACCTCAGCTGGGGACCACAGCAGCTCGGAGGATGACTCCCTTGTGGAGGCGGGTCTCAGCAGCCACCAAAGGCCAGCTAGCCTGTCTGGCCCCGCCACCACCACCACCGCCCTCCCATTGGCTCCCATTCCTGAGGTCCGTGGAGGCTCCCGTGCTCGGGAGCGTGTCTCCTTCATGCCAGGCACCTCACCCCCTGCCCCTGTGTCCCCTGCTGCCCTGAGTGAGGAGTCTGTGTACCTCCTTCGGCAGCTCCATGTAGGGCAGACAGCAATGCTGAGTGTCCTCCATGCACACACCACTCTCTTGACACAGCTGGTGTCGTTCATGGAGGGCATCTCGACGGGTATGTCTGCCCTACAGAGGAGCAATAGGTCCATGGACTCCTCCCTGACGGCAGCAGTGTCCCTCCTCCAACAGTCCCTCACCCCTCCCACCTCTGCCCCATCCACACTTCCTGCCCCCTACCTGTCCAAAGCACATGCACACCTGCACAGTCAACCAAACACACAGACACGAGCAGCACAGACACACCCAAGAGTAAGGCAAGACGTGCACACAAGCATCCTCAGGGGACTGATACCACAGACACAGGGGATGGGGAACACACACACACACAGGCATCCACATTCACTGCGCAGTCCTCCAAATCCTCTCCTCCAAGACCCCTTCCCTTGCCTCGCCTGCTACCCCACCTACACAGCAGATCTTCATGTGTGACCTCGGCCTCTTCCCCTCCATTCCTGCTGATCCAGCATACCAGGGGAAGAGGAAGTCCACCCACACAGAGAGGAGTGCCCTCGCCCCGGACACCCTCCCCCAGGCGCAGGCAGACACAGGAGCCCATTAGGAAGTCCCCCTGAGCAGGAAGAGCAAGACCCCACCACCACCACGCAGCTCCAGCACCCAGTCTCTCTCCTCCATCCCCCAGGCCACCACTGCACAGGTTCCCCCGCCACACCCTGCCCCAGGTTCCCCACACACCGATACCGCATCCCCAGACTGCTTAGGCCCTCCCCCTGCCACTTGCTCTTCCACCCCCAACCCAGACGCTCTGCCTGTTAGTGGCACTGTTGTGGGGACCGGGTCCCCCTCTGTCCTGCCCACCTCATCTGCCCACCCTTCCACTCCCTTGGAGTCATGCACTGCAGTGGAGTCCACAACCACCACGTCTGACTCGGGCACTGCAGTGGGTACCCAGTCCACTACATCAGTCCAGCCCACTGCAGTGGTTGCAGCACCCACACCAACTGACTTGTGTACCAGAGTGGTGCCGGCCCCCTGAGTCAGACACCTCCACTGCAGTTGCCGGTGACACTCCTGCACCCACCACCCCTTCACTGCCTCACTCTGCCATCCCCTGATCCTGTCCCTGCGGTGCCTGGCCTGCCCCTTGTATGCCCCTCCAAGGGGATGTCCCCCAACCGTACCAGTGCAGGCAAGCAATGTGTGACCAGTTGTCACTTCTCACCCCGTTGGTACTGTGATTTTGGACTGGCCATTGGCCTTAGTTTCTTTTGGACTTCCGTGTTTACCCTGACATTTGCTGAATAAAGCCCCTTTCTGTTTACTTTTGGGTTTTCTTTTGATGTACATGATGTGGATGAGTAGCATCCTGCATTTGCAGTTGTAATAGTGTTCACATCAGGACGAAGAAGTGTTGCAGTGATGGACTCCATGTGGTCCATGGGATATGTGTCCTGTTGTAGTCTGGATCTATGGCATCCTTTGCTACAGTCTGAGGGTGTAATGTTCAGCATTTGACACAGGGATGTCCTTTTGCATTTGTAAATGAACATCTTTGTCTTACACTGATGCACATCTGGTGGGCTTACCACTGTTCAATGTTCCGATTTCCCTGACTGTGTGCCCAGCTCCACTGGACATGCAGTTTTGCACATCAATGTCGAAGGACTCATCTGTGTATACAGTGCAACTTGCTTGACACGTGTTTGGTGTGTGTGCAGATGACTGACGTGACACTCCCGTACCCAGGCTGATGTGAGCAGAGCCTTCTGTGTGTTGTGGTTGTTGACTCACTGACGGAGTGTTCTGCTGACATGTTTGGGTCGTGCACAGACAAGGTTTGGCACAGCAGACCTTCCACAGGAGTGGAGTGCCCTCATGGCAGTGTGTAATCTGTTGACATTGCGTGGGCCTGTGTTGTGTAAGCATGTCTGTGCGTGTTCCCTTCCCTTTTCCTACACAGGCTGTGTCCCTAGGGATGTTCCTGTTTGTGATGCTTGCTGAGTTGTTCTGTGTTCATCCAGCATCTTGGACCTGGTTTCTCTGTGAAGTGGGTGCATGGCAAACTAATGTTCATGAGGTTGTCATCCCAGGTTGTCTTTGTTGTCAGTGCTGGGGATGTGGGCAAACGCAGATGGGAGACATTCAGGATTCCCCTTGGCACTTGTTGTTTACACGAGTCACGTGATTTACAGTTTGTGTTAGCTTTCAGTGATTGTGACACGTTGTGTGTGTGACTGCTGCCACTGCTCAGGGTCAGAGCTGCAATGTTGGTAGTTGTGTACGTGTGTTCTTCGTGTGTCACCTTGGCTTCTTCATTGGTGTGTGACTATGGCCAGGATCCCATTGATTGTGGTGTATTTCACATCATGCCCATGTACGGCATTCTGTGCTGTGTGTCAGACATTGACGAGTCTTGTTGACTGGCCATGTGTGATGGGTTTCTGCACCTTAGTTCCCACCACCCCCCTGGTATTGTCATGGGTGCATGTGCAATGTCACCAGTCCATGTGAGCTTCACTGCTGCACATTGGTGGAGATCAGGGTGTGTGGTGTTGAGTGTGTGCAAAAGTGAGTTGTTGCACGGCCAGACCCCTACCTCCATATTGGCCTTGGCTGGCAGGCCGTGCTGATTGATTGGAGCTTGTGTAGGTGTGATGGTAGTTAGTTGCTCAGGACACATGGCTGGGGTTCACAGTGTGAACGACATCTAACATTGTCATCACAGTGGGATTATCATGCAGGCTAGTGTCAGCACAATATGGGGTCCCTGGGGGTAGTGCTGTGTTGGGTCTGTCTCTTGCTGTGTTAGTTGCTGTTCCTACAAGCATGTGTGACATGTGTAATTTGTGCTCCCTCTCATCTAACAATGCCTGATTGCCCACATAGGGGATTTGGATCCATGAGTTACTTTCGTGTGGCACTGTATGTGCATCTGTGTAATTGGTATTCAGGCCTCATCATGTGTTGTGTGGTTGCCTGGGGACACTGGCACCCCCCCCCCTCACCTGTTGTGTTTGCTGTGCAGTGTGGGTCTGCCTGTTTGTGTTTGTGCGTCTGCACCACTGCATTGGCATATCTTTAGTGTGCCATTGGCTGTATGTTGTTTGGTGGGTTTCGCCTGCTGTCCCTGGGACTCCTAGGTCATCAGTCAGCACAATGATCATTGTTTGTGTGTCCCATTGCTGCCATGGTATGTTATTTGTTCACCTCACATCTACAGTCTCCACAGGGTATCTCCATTTATGTGCCCATTGGTGCAAATATGTGGGTCTGCATTATGATGGTCACTTCTGTCATTGTGTCATTGATGGATGTTGACAGTGTCAGCCCCCATGGGTGATGCTTGTCTGCACATGGCCAAAGGTATGTCTTATTTGCACTGCACTGTTTGCCTCCCCCAATCTATGTTGCTATGGGACACAAGCACTACTTTGCCACTGATGTGTTTGTTGTTCTGTGACCAGGAATCATCCATGCAGTTTGGCAGTTGCAGCTTTTTCAATGTCAACACTTACATTTTGGTCACTGTGATAATGGGGGTTTAGACCCCATTGCCACAATGTTCAAAATGTGCTTCAGCTATGGACCCCACACTTACCTTTTGGTCACTGTGATGATGGGGTTGGACCCCATTGCCACAATGTTCAAAATGTGCTTCAGCTATGGACCCCACACTTACCTTTTGGTCACTGTGATGATGGGGTTTAGACCCCATTGCCACAATGTTCAAGCTGTGCTTCAGCTATGGGCCCCACACTTACATTTTGGTCACTGTGATGATGGGGGTTTAAACCCCATTGACACAATGTTCAAAATGTGCTTCAGCTATGGACCCCACACTTACCTTTTGGTCACTGTGATGATGGGGTTGGACCCCATTGCCACAGTGGTCATGGTCTGCTTGCATTGTGGGGGCCACACACATTTATGTGTGACACATGTGATCGGGGGTCACATTGTATGTTCAAAGTCATGTTCAGTGTTGTAGGCATTTGACACAGTCTACACACGCTTGTCATGGTGTTGGGGGGATGTCTTTTGTTGCATTCCTTATGTTGGTGTGTGCTTGTTGTGTCATGCATTACCCATCCTATGAGTGGGGGTGTTGTTGGTGGTAGGCATCCTGCCCCCATGGGTAGGGGTGGTGGTAGGGGTAGGCATCTAGCACCCCCTGGGTAGGGGTGGTGGTAGTGGTAGGCATCTGGCACCCCATGGGTAGAGGTGGTAGTAGTGACAGGCATCCAGCACCCCTGGGTAGAGGTGGTAGTAGTGACAGGCATCTGGCACCCCTGGGTAGGGGTGGTGGTAGTGGTAGGCATCTGGCACCCCATGGGTAGAGGTGGTAGTAGTGACAGGGATCCAGCACCCCCTGGGTAGAGGTGGTAGTAGTGGTAGGCATCTGGCATCCCCTGGGTAGGGGTGGTGGTAGTGGTAGGCATCTGGCACCCCCTGAGTAGGGGTGGTAGTGGCGGTAGGCATCCAGCCCCCCATGGGTAGAGGTGGTAGTAGTGACAGGCATCCAGCACCCCCTGGGTAGAGGTGGTAGTAGTGACAGGCATCTAGCACGCCCTGGGTAGGGGTGGTGGTAGTGGTAGGCATCTGGCACCCCGAGTAGTGGTGGTAGGCATCCAGCCCCCATGGGTAGAGGTGGTAGTAGTGACAGGCATCCTGCCCCCATGGGTAGGGGTGGTAGTAGTGGTAGGCATCTGGCACCCCCTGGGTAGGGGTGGTGGTAGTGGTAGGCATCTGGCACCCCTGGGTAGGGGTGGTGGTAGTGGTAGGCATCTGGCACCCCTGAGTAGGGGTGGTAGTGGTGGTAGGCATCCAGCCCCCATGGGTAGAGGTGGTAGTAGTGACAGGCATCCTACCCCCTTGGGTAGGGGTGGTAGTAGTGGTAGGCATCTGGCACCCCTGGGTAGGGGTGGTGGTAGGGGTAGGCATCTAGCACCCCTGGGTAGGGAGTGATGGTAGGGGTAGGCATCTAGCACCCCTGGGTAGGGGTGGTGGTAGTGGTAGGCATCTAGCACCCCCTGAGTAGGCGTGGTAGTGGTGGTAGGCATCCAGCCCCCCATGGGTAGAGGTGGTAGTAGTGACAGGCATCCTGCCCCCCATGGGTAGGGGTGGTAGTAGTGGTAGGCATCTGGCACCCCCTGGGTAGGGGTGGTGGTAGTGGTAGGCATCTGGCCCCCCCTGGGTAGGGGTGGTGGTAGTGGTAGGCATCTGGCACCCCCTGAGTAGGGGTGGTAGTGGTGGTAGGCATCCAGCCCCCCATGGGTAGAGGTTGTAGTAGTGACAGGCATCCTGCCCCCCATGGGTAGGGGTGGTAGTAGTGGTAGGCATCTGGCACCGCCTGGGTAGGGGTGGTGGTAGTGGTAGGCATCTGGCACCCCATGAGTAGGGGTGGTAGTGGTGGTAGGCATCCAGCCCCCCCTGGGTAGAGGTGGTAGTAGTGACAGGCATCCTGCCCCCCATGGGTAGGGGTGGTAGTAGTGGTAGGCATCTGGCACCCCCTGGGTAGGGGTGGTGGTAGTGGTAGGCATCTGGCACCCCTGAGTAGGGGTGGTAGTGGTGGTAGGCATCCAGCCCCCATGGGTAGAGGTGGTAGTAGTGACAGGCATCCAGCAACCCCTGGGTGGAGGTGGTAGTAGTGACAGGCATCTAGCACGCCCTGGGTAGGGGTGATGGTAGGGGTAGGCATCTAGCACCCCCTGGGTAGGGGTGGTGGTAGTGGTAGGCATATGGCACCTCCTGAGTAGGGGTGGTAGTGGTGGTAGGCATCCAGCCCCCCATGGGTAGAGGTGGTAGTAGTGACAGGCATCCTGCCCCCCATGGGTAGGGGTGGTAGTAGTGGTAGGCATCTGGCACCCCCTGGGTAGGGGTGGTGGTAGTGGTAGGCATCTGGCACCCCCTGGGTAGGGGTGGTGGTAGTGGTAGGCATCTGGCACCCCTGAGTAGGGGTGGTAGTGGTGGTAGGCATCCAGCCCCCATGGGTAGAGGTGGTAGTAGTGACAGGCATCCAGCACCCCCTGGGTAGAGGTGGTAGTAGTGACAGGCATCTAGCACCCCCTGCGTAGGGGTGGTGGTAGTGGTAGGCATCTGGCACCCCCTGAGTAGGGGTGGTGGTAGGCAACAGCCCCCCATGGGTAGAGGTGGTAGTAGTGACAGGCATCCTGCCCCCCATGGGTAGGGGTGGTAGTAGTGACAGGCATCTGGCACCCCCTGGGTAGGGGTGGTGGTAGTGGTAGGCATCTGGCACCCCCTGAGTAGGGGTGGTAGTGGTGGTAGGTATCCAGCCCCCCATGGGTAGAGGTGGTAGTAGTGACAGGCATCCAGCACCCCCTGGGTAGAGGTGGTAGTAGTGACAGGCATCTGGCACCCCTGGGTAGGGGTGGTGGTAGTGGTAGGCATCTGGCACCCCCTGAGTAGGGGTGGTAGTGGTGGTAGGCATGCAGCCCCCCATGGGTAGAGGTGGTAGTAGTGACAGGCATCCTGCCCCCCATGGGTAGGGGTGGTAGTAGTGGTAGGCATCTGGCACCCCTGGGTAGGGGTGGTGGTAGTGGTAGGCATCTGGCACCCCTGAGTAGGGGTGGTAGTGGTGGTAGGCATCCAGCCCCCATGGGTAGAGGTGGTAGTAGTGACAGGCATCCTGCCCCCATGGGTAGGGGTGGTAGTAGTGGTAGGCATCTGGCACCCCCTGGGTAGGGGTTGGTTGTAGTGGTAGGCATCTGGCACCCCTGAGTAGGGGTGGTAGTGGTGGTAGGCATCCAGCCCCCCATGGGTAGAGGTGGTAGTAGTGACAGGCATCCAGCAACCCCTGGGTGGAGGTGGTAGTAGTGACAGGCATCTAGCACCCCTGGGTAGGGGTGATGGTAGGGGTAGGCATCTAGCACCCCCTGGGTAGGGGTGGTGGTAGTGGTAGGCATCTGGCACCCCCTGAGTAGGGGTGGTAGTGGTGGTAGGCATCCAGCCCCCCATGGGTAGAGGTGGTAGTAGTGACAGGCATCCTGCCCCCCATGGGTAGGGGTGGTAGTAGTGGTAGGCATCTGGCACCCCCTGGGTAGGGGTGGTGGTAGTGGTAGGCATCTGGCACCCCCTGGGTAGGGGTGGTGGTAGTGGTAGGCATCTGGCACCCCTGAGTAGGGGTGGTAGTGGTGGTAGGCATCCAGCCCCCTTGGGTAGAGGTGGTAGTAGTGACAGGCATCCAGCACCCCCTGGGTAGAGGAGGTAGTAGTGACAGGCATCTAGCACCCCTGGGTAGGGGTGGTGGCAGTGGTAGGCATCTGGCACCCCCTGAGTAGGGGTGGTAGTGGTGATAGGCATCCAGCCCCCATGGGTAGAGGTGGTAGTAGTGACAGGCATCCTGCCCCCATGGGTAGGGGTGGTAGTAGTGACAGGCATCTGGCACCCCTGGGTAGGGGTGGTGGTAGTGGTAGGCATCTGGCACCCCCTGAGTAGGGGTGGTAGTGGTGGTAGGCATCCAGCCCCCATGGGTAGAGGTGGTAGTAGTGACAGGCATCCAGCACCCCCTGGGTAGAGGTGGTAGTAGTGACAGGCATCTGGCACCCCTGGGTAGGGGTGGTGGTAGTGGTAGGCATCTGGCACCCCCTGGGTAGGGGTGGTAGTGGTAGTAGGCATCCAGCCCCCATGGGTAGAGGTGGTAGTAGTGACAGGCATCCAGCACCCCTGGGTAGAGGTGGTAGTAGTGACAGGCATCTAGCACCCCCTGGGTAGGGGGTGGTGGCAGTGGTAGGCATCTGGCACCCCTGAGTAGGGGTGGTAGTGGTGATAGGCATCCAGCCCCCATGGGTAGAGGTGGTAGTAGTGACAGGCATCCTGCCCCCCATGGGTAGGGGTGGTAGTAGTGACAGGCATCTGGCACCCCCTGGGTAGGGGTGGTGGTAGTGGTAGGCATCTGGCACCCCTGAGTAGGGGTGGTAGTGGTGGTAGGCATCCAGCCCCCATGGGTAGAGGTGGTAGTAGTGACAGGCATCCAGCACCCCTGGGTAGAGGTGGTAGTAGTGACAGGCATCTGGCACCCCTGGGTAGGGGTGGTGGTAGTGGTAGGCATCTGGCACCCCCTGGGTAGGGGGTGGTAGTGGTGGTAGGCATCCAGCCCCCATGGGTAGAGGTGGTAGTAGTGACAGGCATCCAGTAACCCCTGGGTGGAGGTGGTAGTAGTGACAGGCATCTAGCACCCCTGGGTAGGGGTGATGGTAGGGGTAGGCATCTAGCACCCCTGGGTAGGGGTGGTGGTAGTGGTAGGCATCTGGCACCCCCTGAGTAGGGGTGGTAGTGGTGGTAGGCATCCAGCCCCCATGGGTAGAGGTGGTAGTAGTGACAGGCATCCTGCCCCCCCATGGGTAGGGGTGGTAGTAGTGGTAGGCATCTGGCACCCCTGGGTAGGGGTGGTGGTAGTGGTAGGCATCTGGCACCCCTGAGTAGGGGTGGTAGTGGTAGTAGGCATCCAGCCCCCCATGGGTAGAGGTGGTAGTAGTGACAGGCATCCTGCCCCCCATGGGTATGGGTGGTAGTAGTGGTAGGCATCTGGCACCCCCTGGGTAGGGGTGGTGGTAGTGGTAGGCATCTGGCACCCCCTGGGTAGGGGTGGTGGTAGTGGTAGGCATCTGGCACCCCCTGAGTAGGGGTGGTAGTGGTGGTAGGCATCCAGCCCCCCATGGGTAGAGGTGGTAGTAGTGACAGGCATCCTGCCCCCCATGGGTAGGGGTGGTAGTAGTGGTAGGCATCTGGCACCCCCTGGGTAGGGGTGGTGGTAGTGGTAGGCATCTGGCACCCCTGGGTAGGGGTGGTGGTAGTGACAGGCATCCTGCCCCCCATGGGTAGGGGTGGTAGTAGTGACAGACATCTAGCACCCCCTGGGTAGGGGTGGTGGTAGGGGTAGGCATCTAGCACCCCCTGGGTAGGGGTGATGGTAGGGGTAGGCATCTAGCACCCCCTGGGTAGGGGTGGTGGTAGTGGTAGGCATCTGGCACCCCCTGAGTAGGGGTGGTAGTGGTGGTAGGCATCCAGCCCCCCATGGGTAGAGGTGGTAGTAGTGACAGGCATCCTGCCCCCATGGGTAGGGGTGGTAGTAGTGGTAGGCATCTGGCACCCCTGGGTAGGGGTGGTGGTAGGCATCTGGCACCCCCTGGGTAGGGGTGGTGGTAGTGGTAGGCATCTGGCACCCCCTGAGTAGGGGTGGTAGTGGTGGTAGGCATCCAGCCCCCCATGGGTAGAGGTGGTAGTAGTGACAGGCATCCTGCCCCCCATGGGTGGGGTGGTAGTAGTGGTAGGCATCTGGCACCCCTTGGGTAGGGGTGGTGGTAGTGGTAGGCATCTGGCACCCCCCGAGGAGGGGTGGTAGTGGTGGTAGGCATGCAGCCCCCCATGGGTAGAGGTGGTAGTAGTGACAGGCATCCTGCCCCCCATGGGTAGGGGTGGTAGTAGTGGTAGGCATCTGGCACCCCCTGGGTAGGGGTGATGGTAGTGGTAGGCATCTGGCACCCCTGAGTAGGGGTGGTAGTGGTGGTAGGCATCCAGCCCCCATGGGTAGAGGTGGTAGTAGTGACAGGCATCCTGCCCCCCATGGGTAGGGGTGGTAGTAGTGGTAGGCATCTGGCACCCCTGGGTAGGGGTGGTGGTAGTGGTAGGCATCTGGCACCCCTGGGTAGGGGTGGTGGTAGTGGTAGGCATCTGGCACCCCTGAGTAAGGGTGGTAGTGGTGGTAGGCATCCAGCCCCCATGGGTAGAGGTGGTAGTAGTGACAGGCATCCTGCCCCCAATGGTAGGGGTGGTAGTAGTGGTAGGCATCTGGCACCCCCTGGGTAGGGGTGGTGGTAGTAGTAGGCATCTGGCACCCCCTGAGTAGGGGTGGTAGTGGTGGTAGGCATCCAGCCCCCATGGGTAGAGGTGGTAGTAGTGACAGGCATCCTGCCCCCATGGGTAGGGGTGGTAGTAGTGGTAGGCATCTGGCACCCCTGGGTAGGGGTGGTGGTAGTGGTAGGCATCTGGCACCCCTGGGTAGGGGTGGTGGTAGTGGTAGGCATCTGGCACCCCCTGAGTAGGGGTGGTAGTGGTGGTAGGCATCCAGCCCCCCATGGGTAGAGGTGGTAGTAGTGACAGGCATCCTGCCCCCCATGGGTAGGGGTGGTAGTAGTGGTAGGCATCTGGCACCCCCTGGGTAGGGGTGGTGGTAGTGGTAGGCATCTGGCACCCCCTGGGTAGGGGTGATGGTAGTGACAGGCATCCTGCCCCCATGGGTAGGGGTGGTAGTAGTGACAGGCATCTAGCACCCCTGGGTAGGGGTGGTGGTAGGGGTAGGCATCTAGCACCCCTGGGTAGGGGTGATGGTAGGGGTAGGCATCTAGCACCCCTGGGTAGGGGTGGTGGTAGTGGTAGGCATCTGGCACCCCTGAGTAGGGGTGGTAGTGGTGGTAGGCATCCAGCCCCCCATGGGTAGAGGTGGTAGTAGTGACAGGCATCCTGCCCCCATGGGTAGGGGTGGTAGTAGTGGTAGGCATCTGGCACCCCCTGGGTAGGGGTGGTGGTAGTGGTAGGCATCTGGCACCCCCTGGGTAGGGGTGGTGGTAGTGGTAGGCATCTGGCACCCCCTGAGTAGGGGTGGTAGTGGTGGTAGGCATCCAGCACCCCCTGGGTAGAGGTGGTAGTAGTGACAGGCATCTGGCACCCCCTGGGTAGGGGTGGTGGTAGTGGTAGGCATCTGGCACCCCCTGAGTAGGGGTGGTAGTGGTGGTAGGCATCCAGCCCCACATGGGTAGAGGTGGTAGTAGTGACAGGCATCCTGCCCCCATGGGTAGGGGTGGTAGTAGTGACAGGCATCTGGCACCCCTGGGTAGGGGTGGTGGTAGTGGTAGGCATCTGGCACCCCTGAGTAGGGGTGGTAGTGGTGGTAGGCATCCAGCCTCCCATGGGTAGAGGTGGTAGTAGTGACAGACATCCAGCACCCCCTGGGTAGAGGTGGTAGTAGTGACAGGCATCTGGCACCCCCTGGGTAGGGGTGGTGGTAGTGGTAGGCATCTGGCACCCCTGAGTAGGGGTGGTAGTGGTGGTAGGCATCCAGCCCCCATGGGTAGAGGTGGTAGTAGTGACAGGCATCCTGCCCCCCATGGGTAGGGGTGGTAGTAGTGGTAGGCATCTGGCACCCCCTGGGTAGGGGTGGTGGTAGTGGTAGGCATCTGGCACCCCTGAGTAGGGGTGGTAGTGGTGGTAGGCATCCAGCCCCCATGGGTAGAGGTGGTAGTAGTGACAGGCATCCTGCCCCCCATGGGTAGGGGTGGTAGTAGTGGTAGGCATCTGGCACCCCCTGGGTAGGGGTGGTTGTAGTGGTAGGCATCTGGCACCCCTGAGTAGGGGTGGTAGTGGTGGTAGGCATCCAGCCCCCATGGGTAGAGGTGGTAGTAGTGACAGGCATCCAGCAACCCCTGGGTGGAGGTGGTAGTAGTGACAGGCATCTAGCACCCCTGGGTAGGGGTGATGGTAGGGGTAGGCATCTAGCACCCCCTGGGCAGGGGTGGTGGTAGTGGTAGGCATCTGGCACCCCTGAGTAGGGGTGGTAGTGGTGGTAGGCATCCAGCCCCCCATGGGTAGAGGTGGTAGTAGTGACAGGCATCCTGCCCCCATGGGTAGGGGTGGTAGTAGTGGTAGGCATCTGGTACCCCTGGGTAGGGGTGGTGGTAGTGGTAGGCATCTGGCACCCCTGGGTAGGGGTGGTGGTAGGCATCTGGCACCCCCTGAGTAGGGGTGGTAGTGGTGGTAGGCATCCAGCCCCCATGGGTAGAGGTGGTAGTAGTGACAGGCATCCAGCACCCCTGGGTAGAGGTGGTAGTAGTGACAGGCATCTAGCACCCCTGGGTAGGGGTGGTGGCAGTGGTAGGCATCTGGCACCCCTGAGTAGGGGTGGTAGTGGTGATAGGCATCCAGCCCCCATGGGTAGAGGTGGTAGTAGTGACAGGCATCCTGCCCCCATGGGTAGGGGTGGTAGTAGTGACAGGCATCTGGCACCCCCTGGGTAGGGGTGGTGGTAGTGGTAGGCATCTGGCACCCCTGAGTAGGGGTGGTAGTGGTGGTAGGCATCCAGCCCCCATGGGTAGAGGTGGTAGTAGTAACAGGCATCCAGCACCCCTGGGTAGAGGTGGTAGTAGTGACAGGCATCTGGCACCCCTGGGTAGGGGTGGTGGTAGTGGTAGGCATCTGGCACCCCCTGGGTAGGGGTGGTAGTGGTGGTAGGCATCCAGCCCCCATGGGTAGAGGTGGTATTAGTGACAGTCATCCAGCACCCCCTGGGTAGAGGTGGTAGTAGTGACAGGCATCTAGCACCCCCTGGGTAGGGGTGGTGGCAGTGGTAGGCATCTGGCACCCCCTGAGTAGGGGTGGTAGTGGTGATAGGCATCCAGCCCCCATGGGTAGAGGTGGTAGTAGTGACAGGCATCCTGCCCCCAAGGGTAGGGGTGGTAGTAGTGACAGGCATCTGGCACCCCTGGGTAGGGGTGGTGGTAGTGGTAGGCATCTGGCACCCCCTGAGTAGGGGTGGTAGTGGTGGTAGGCATCCAGCCCCCATGGGTAGAGGTGGTAGTAGTGACAGGCATCTGGCACCCCCTGGGTAGGGGTGGTGGTAGTGGTAGGCATCTGGCACCCCTGGGTAGGGGTGGTAGTGGTGGTAGGCATCCAGCCCCCATGGGTAGAGGTGGTAGTAGTGACAGGCATCCAGCAACCCCTGGGTGGAGGTGGTAGTAGTGACAGGCATCTAGCACCCCTGGGTAGGGGTGATGGTAGGGGTAGGCATCTAGCACCCCTGGGTAGGGGTGGTGGTAGTGGTAGGCATCTGGCACCCCTGAGTAGGGGTGGTAGTGGTGGTAGGCATCCAGCCCCCATGGGTAGAGGTGGTAGTAGTGACAGGCATCCTGCCCCCATGGGTAGTGGTGGTAGTAGTGGTAGGCATCTGGCACCCCCTGGGTAGGGGTGGTGGTAGTGGTAGGCATCTGGCACCCCTGAGTAGGGGTGGTAGTGGTGGTAGGCATCCAGCCCCCATGGGTAGAGGTGGTAGTAGTGACAGGTATCCTGCCCCCCATGGGTAGGGGTGGTAGTAGTGGTAGGCATCTGGCACCCCCTGGGTAGGGGTGGTGGTAGTGGTAGGCATCTGGCACCCCCTGGGTAGGGGTGGTGGTAGTGGTAGGCATCTGGCACCCCTGAGTAGGGGTGGTAGTGGTGGTAGGCATCCAGCCCCCCATGGGTAGAGGTGGTAGTAGTGACAGGCATCCTGCCCCCATGGGTAGGGGTGGTAGTAGTGGTAGGCATCTGGCACCCCCTGGGTAGGGGTGGTGGTAGTGGTAGGCATCTGGCACCCCCTGGGTAGGGGTGGTGGTAGTGACAGGCATCCTGCCCCCCATGGGTAGGGGTGGTAGTAGTGACAGGCATCTAGCACCCCCTGGGTAGGGGTGGTGGTAGGGGTAGGCATCTAGCACCCCCTGGGTAGGGGTGATGGTAGGGATAGGCATCTAGCACCCGCTGGGTAGGGGTGGTGGTAGTGGTAGGCATCTGGCACCCCCTGAGTAGGGGTGGTAGTGGTGGTAGGCATCCAGCCCCCCATGGGTAGAGGTGGTAGTAGTGAGAGGCATCCTGCCGCCATGGGTAGGGGTGGTAGTAGTGGTAGGCATCTGGCACCCCCTGGGTAGGGGTGGTGGTAGGCATCTGGCACCCCCTGCGTAGGGGTGGTGGTAGTGGTAGGCATCTGGCACCCCCTGAGTAGGGGTGGTAGTGGTGGTAGGCATCCAGCCCCCCATGGGTAGAGGTGGTAGTAGTGACAGGCATCCTGCCCCCATGGGTGGGGTGGTAGTAGTGGTAGGCATCTGGCACCCCTTGGGTAGGGGTGGTGGTAGTGGTAGGCATCTGGCACCCCCGAGGAGGGGTGGTAGTGGTGGTAGGCATGCAGCCCCCATGGGTAGAGGTGGTAGTAGTGACAGGCATCCTGCCCCCCATGGGTAGGGGTGGTAGTAGTGGTAGGCATCTGGCACCCCCTGGGTAGGGGTGATGGTAGTGGTAGGCATCTGGCACCCCCTGAGTAGGGGTGGTAGTGGTGGTAGGCATCCAGCCCCCATGGGTAGAGGTGGTAGTAGTGACAGGCATCCTGCCCCCATGGGTAGGGGTGGTAGTAGTGGTAGGCATCTGGCACCCCTGGGTAGGGGTGGTGGTAGTGGTAGGCATCTGGCACCCCCTGGGTAGGGGTGGTGGTAGTGGTAGGCATCTGGCACCCCTGAGTAGGGGTGGTAGTGGTGGTAGGCATCCAGCCCCCCATGGGTAGAGGTGGTAGTAGTGACAGGCATCCTGCCCCCCATGGGTAGGGGTGGTAGTAGTGGTAGGCATCTGGCACCCCCTGGGTAGGGGTGGTGGTAGTGGTAGGCATCTGGCACCCCTGAGTAGGGGTGGTAGTGGTGGTAGGCATCCAGCCCCCATGGGTAGAGGTGGTAGTAGTGACAGGCATCCTGCCCCCCATGGGTAGGGGTGGAAGTAGTGGTAGGCATCTGGCACCCCTGGGTAGGGGTGGTAGTGGTAGGCATCTGGCACCCCCTGGGTAGGGGTGGTGGTAGTGGTAGGCATCTGGCACCCCTGAGTAGGGGTGGTAGTGGTGGTAGGCATCCAGCCCCCCATGGGTAGAGGTGGTAGCAGTGACAGGCATCCTGCCCCCCATGGGTAGGGGTGGTAGTAGTGGTAGGCATCTGGCACCCCTGGGTAGGGGTGGTGGTAGTGGTAGGCATCTGGCACCCCTGGGTAGGGGTGGTGGTAGTGACAGGCATCCTGCCCCCATGGGTAGGGGTGGTAGTAGTGACAGGCATCTAGCACCCCCTGGGTAGGGGTGGTGGTAGGGGTAGGCATCTAGCACCCCCTGGGTAGGGGTGATGGTAGGGGTAGGCATCTAGCACCCCCTGGGTAGGGGTGGTGGTAGTGGTAGGCATCTGGCACCCCCTGAGTAGGGGTGGTAGTGGTGGTAGGCATCCAGCCCCCATGGGTAGAGGTGGTAGTAGTGACAGGCATCCTGCCCCCATGGGTAGGGGTGGTAGTAGTGGTAGGCATCTGGCACCCCTGGGTAGGGGTGGTGGTAGTGGTAGGCATCTGGCACCCCTGGGTAGGGGTGGTGGTAGTGGTAGGCATCTGGCACCCCTGAGTAGGGGTGGTAGTGGTGGTAGGCATCCAGCCCCCATGGGTAGAGGTGGTAGTAGTGACAGGCATCCTGCCCCCATGGGTGGGGTGGTAGTAGTGGTAGGCATCTGGCACCCCTTGGGTAGGGGTGGTGGTAGTGGTAGGCATCTGGCACCCCCGAGGAGGGGTGGTAGTGGTGGTAGGTATGCAGCCCCCATGGGTAGAGGTGGTAGTAGTGACAGGCATCCTGCCCCCATGGGTAGGGGTGGTAGTAGTGGTAGGCATCTGGCACCCCCTGGGTAGGGGTGATGGTAGTGGTAGGCATCTGGCACCCCTGAGTAGGGGTGGTAGTGGTGGTAGGCATCCAGCCCCCCATGGGTAGAGGTGGTAGTAGTGACAGGCATCCTGCCCCCATGGGTAGGGGTGGTAGTAGTGGTAGGCATCTGGCACCCCTGGGTAGGGGTGGTGGTAGTGGTAGGCATCTGGCACCCCTGGGTAGGGGTGGTGGTAGTGGTAGGCATCTGGCACCCCTGAGTAGGGGTGGTAGTGGTGGTAGGCATCCAGCCCCCATGGGTAGAGGTGGTAGTAGTGACAGGCATCCTGCCCCCAATGGGTAGGGGTGGTAGTAGTGGTAGGCATCTGGCACCCCTGGGTAGGGGTGGTGGTAGTGATAGGCATCTGGCACCCCTGGGTAGGGGTGGTGGTAGTGACAGGCATCCTGCCCCCCATGGGTAGGGGTGGTAGTAGTGACAGGCATCTAGCACCCCTGGGTAGGGGTTGTGGTAGGGGTAGGCATCTAGCACCCCCTGGGTAGGGGTGATGGTAGGGGTAGGCATCTAGCACCCCCTGGGTAGGGGTGGTGGTAGTGGTAGGCATCTGGCACCCCCTGAGTAGGTGTGGTAGTGGTGGTAGGCATCCAGCCCCCCATGGGTAGAGGTAGTAGTAGTGACATGCATCCTGCCCCCCATGGGTAGGGGTGGTTGTAGTGGTAGGCATCTGGCACCCCCTGGGTAGGGGTGGTGGTAGTGGTAGGCATCTGGCTCCCCCTGGGTAGGGGTGGTGGTAGTGGTAGGCATCTGGCACCCCCTGAGTAGGGGTGGTAGTGGTGGTAGGCATCCAGCCCTCCATGGGTAGAGGTGGTAGTAGTGACAGGCATCCTGCCCCCATGGGTAGGGGTGGTAGTAGTGGTACGCATCTGGCACCCCCTGGGTAGGGGTGGTGGTAGTGGTAGGCATCTGGCACCCCCTGAGTAGGGGTGGTAGTGGTGGTAGGCATCCAGCCCCCATGGGTAGAGGTGGTAGTAGTGACAGGCATCCGGCAACCCCTGGGTGGAGGTGGTAGTAGTGACAGGCATCTAGCACCCCCTGGGTAGGGGTGATGGTAGGGGTAGGCATCTAGCACCCCCTGGGTAGGGGTGGTGGTAGTGGTAGGCATCTGGCACCCCTGGGTAGGGGTGGTGGTAGTGACAGGCATCCTGCCCCCATGGGTAGGGGTGGTAGTAGTGACAGGCATCTAGCACCCCCTGGGTAGGGGTGGTGGTAGGGGTAGGCATCTAGCACCCCCTGGGTAGGGGTGGTGGTAGTGAAAGGCATCTGGCACCCCCTGAGTAGGGGTGGTAGGCATCCAGCCCCCCATGGGTAGAGGTGGTAGTAGTGACAGGCATCTAGCACCCCCTGGGTAGGGGTGGTGTTAGTGGTTGGCATCCAGGCCCCTATGTGTATATGTGGCATTGGTGATAGCCATCCCGCCCCTATGGTGCTGCTGTTGCTGGTGTAAGTAATTTCTGCATCCCTATGTGTGTGTGTGATATGTCGGGTACGTGTGGTTTGTTTGTGTGGTGGGTGTCTGACTTACCTTCTGCGTCGTACGCGTCCATGCCAGTTCCGGTAATAGATGTAGAATATTGGTAGGATCGGCACGATGGGATTCATGGTTGGTTCGTCTCGTTCGTCTTTCTCTTTGCTTCGCCTCGTACTCGTCGCTGGCGTGTTCGTCTCGTAGCCGTGGATCGTCTTGTGGCGCGAATCGGAGCTTATGTGCGCCTCTCCCGGATGCTTTGACGTGCCGTGCGTAGCGACGGGTTCGGCGCGTACGGAGGGCGCATCGTACTTCTCCGGACGGACGGGGTAGCATTTTGGCTTCCGTGGGACTCGATTCTGCGTTTCCGGATCCGCCTCGGTCGGAGAACAGGACCTGTATTGGGTGAGTACGACTGGGTCGGGATTTTGGCAGTTGTGTGCATCGTACTTGCTCGTTCGGACGTATGTGCGAATCGGTCGGGAAACAGGCATTCGCCTGGCTTTTTTCCCGGCCGAATGGTATTAGGTGCGCCTCCGACCGGGATCGGAATCGACCCCATAGCGTTTTCTAGTCCGCTGTGATAGAGTCAAATATTTAGACTTGAAGCAGAACAGCTATTTAATATATATAAAAAAGAGGTTTTTATAACAATATCATTAGTAGAGGAATATATCTTCTTGTTATCCTGAAGAAGGTGGTTTTATTTTACACAATCCACTGAAACACGTTGACACCTTGAGTTTGTTAAATTTGTGGCACATAGAAACACATTTTGAAAAGAAATTGGTTTCTGCAATGTGGTGTTCTTTTGAATTCCTACAAATTAACTTGATTTTATGACAAATGTGATTGTCTTATATGTTGTCTCTCCCACTTTATATTCCCTGATTTTTATTATTGTATTTTTTATAGGCTTCATGTACATGTTTTTATATTGATTTTGATGTTTAATTGTAACAGATACATTGGGGAAAAATAAAAATATTCCTTATTAAATTTGGAGATATGAATATTTCAATATTCTGTGGAGTTCTTGGCTCTTTCAAGACTGGGTAAATGTCTGTGAAGTGATTTGATGGTTGTAGGTTGATTTGAATGACGAGGGACCTCCAAGGGAACTATATTTTTGACTGTTAAGTTAGTAGGTTAGTGAAATTTTCTTTTCTTGTGCATTAGTTGTGTTAGATTTGTGCTCTTGATTTCATGCGTGTTTAGCATAGTTTGGAGTAGAGAGAGAGTGATAGGAATGGATTTGAAAAGAGAAGTTTGGAATAAGGAGAGAATTATAGTGATGTGGTTATTAGTAGTACGTTTTTTTGTAGGAAGTGGTTGTGTCAGCTTGTTAGTTGTGTGATATGGCTAAAAAAGGAGGGGCAAAAGTTTGAGAAGGAAGTTTGGGAGTACATAGTAGTCGGAAAGGTTTGGGATGAAAGACAGGGAGGAGGGATGGAAGAAAGGAAGAATGTTTTTTTCTTCACATCAGAAAAGGGCAGATGAGCTGAGGCTTTGGCATAGAAAGAGCACTCTGCTGCCTTTTGGCTAGATTTGCGCTACACAAATACCATATACATACAGACATACTGATTTGCTCTCTACCAAGGTTTTCATGAGTTCTCATAATGAATAAACCAGCGATGGTGGTGCCACTAGAAGGTTACAGTGGCGTACCGAAACTTGAAGGCCCCCCCTTGCAAAGTATACGGAGGGTCCCCTCCTCCCCAGCCCACCACCTATCACTTTTGCTGAGGGCACCCCTGGAGCTCAGCCCCCCCCCCGCACCGTGGGGGCTGCGGGGGCTTTTGTTACGCCACTGGGAGGTTGTTAAGAGAACACGGTAGGAGTAAAGAAGACAAGGCAAAAGTGATTAACACAACAGAAGCACAACCCTAATGAACAAAAGCATATTTAACAGGATGCAATGAAAGTGCACCAATAAAAAAAACACATAGGAAAATCCACTTGGATGCAATGATATTACAACCAAAGATTGAAGTGACAAAGAGAGTCCTAACCTGATGGCAGGCAGCGTAACGGTAGAGAACTGGACAGAATGCATAATCCAGCCAGATGTAACATGAGCGCAGCCAAAGAACAGCACAATATCAGCTCAACAGATACGCAATATGAGCTCAGAGACAGCGAAGAGAGTACTATAGAAGAGCAAGAATGACATTAACACAGAAGAAGGGCAGTGGATAAATAAGGACTGGCCAGAGCAGGGAAAGGGGTCATGGGTGGACTGAAAGAAAGCAAAGGCATGTGAGGAGAAATGATGTTCATGAAGGTCAGGCACATGGAGTAGTTAGAGAATGGCCAAAAGAAAGCAATAGCTTGGCCAGAGGAACCAGTCCCAGAGAGCCTATGCAGGAGAAAAGAGGTACTTGAGACGTGTGAGATGAAAGTTATTAGGCTATTTGAGGCTCACACTGTAATGTCTCAGATTACCTCTTGGCCAGTGAGTGGAGTGACCTGGCAGAGTCTCTTTTTGCTAACCTTATGCTTTGCTATGTGTGGAGGAAGTGCAGAGTGGACATGGGACAGAGGTGAGTTATAGGTGAGCAAGGGGTTGGAAAGAAATGTAGTACATAACTTTTGAAGTAGCAGTGGTAAACAGGATAAAGGCAAGGGGCACAATCAAATTTTTGGTGGCAAATAATGTGGAATGTGAGTGGTCACCCAGTATGAGGAGGAGAGTGGGAGTTTGACCTTATGGCATCTGTATTCTACAGCAAACAGTGCTCCATCTATAACCTAGACATGCAAAGTTTTAGGTGTGGAATTGGAACAGGAAAAGGCAGGGGAAGAAAGAAAAATCTGAGACCAATTGATTTTACTGGGAAAGGAAGACATCAAAACCTGACCACAACGGGTGAGATCTGTCCTTGAAAACTGATAAGCTACCCTGGGTCAGATCACCAACAACACAACACAGCAGATATAGCTTTCAGAAATACAACCTATTTCATCTTGAAGTAACTTCCTAATACTGAGACGGCATTCCACAAGTGCATTTGTGAAAATGAACAAAGTGGGGCTACAATACAATGATCCAAATAGGAATTCCAGGCAAACCCCTTCACCTACACCTCCTCCCACCACTGAGAGAGGAGAGAAAACGTGAGAAGAACACTGAGGGTTGCAAAATCAGCATACAAACATAACTCTGTGGGCCTGCTGCATACAAGCTTGCATCTGCAGAGCAGGGACTGGTACACCAGGATACAACTGAAAAATAAGTGGGCAACCCCCTTCAATTGTACTGGAAAACTTGCAAAAACCATGTAGTGTCGAGAAAAGAGCATATGACCATCACGCAGGCCATCCACAAGGAATGAAGAAAAAATAAAGCTGCGCTGAGTAGCTACAGAGGAGGTGAGCACAGGACACCTCATACAACCACAGAGGCCTAAACACAAAATACCAGGAGAGGACCGTACTACCATGAGTGCAGCAGATGTGGGGGCGACGGTCAAATAGACATCACTGGAAATTGCAGAGGAGAACTTGAGGCCCCCTGAAGACTATCATACATGTGATAGAGCATCTATACAGGCAGAGCAGAGAGGCTACCAGTGTAGCCAAGTGAAAGAAGGAGGAGAAAGCAAGCATGCAATAAATATGTGTAGCAGTCATGCAAGGTTGCGGGCTGAGCCCCGCACACCTCCTGAGTAAACCCAATAACAGCTTGGTCCTACACCCAAGCATGAGGTTGTTTGAAAATGGCCCTTTCTGCTAGGTCACCCCCAAACGTTTTGCCTTCCTCCTCCCCTTTTTTGCTGAATTCGTTTTTGTTGGCCTTAAAAGGATGTGCACTTTGCCACTACTAACCAGTGCTAACGTGCTTGTGCTCAGTCCCCTAAACATGGATTGATTGGCATATACCTGAGTGGCATATTTGCTTGTAAGTCCCTGGTAGAGGGGCATACCATATACCTAGGGTCTCTAAATTAAATGCTACCAGTGGGCCTGCAGCACTTAAGGTTGCCTCCGACTTAAGTAGCCCCTTAGAAACATGTCCCAGGCCTGCCATTGCAGCCTCAATGCAGCGTCATACTGCCATATCGACTTAGCATTTAAAACCCTTGCAAAGCCTTAAACTCCTCTTTTATTACTTATAAGTCACCCCCTAAGGTAGGCCCTAGGTAGCCCATAGGGCAGGGTGCTGCGTAAGTACAATGTTGGACATGTACCTTTAAGGTTTACATATCCTGGTTGTGAAAAACTCCCAAATTTGTTTTTCTCTACTGTGAGGCCTACTCCTCCCATTGGATAACATTGGGGATTCCTTATTGCATTTAATACGCTGTAATTTCTAATTGAAAGAAGATAGATCTGACATGTTTAGTATTTATGGATTTGTAATAATAAATCCTCTTTAATGGTAAAGTCGGATTTATTGTTTCCTGGTCTTAGCCCTGTGTGCCTGCAGCTTGTATCTGATAAAGGTCTGGGGAGTGTGACAGCTGGGCTTTGTGCATTCCACCTAGACAGCCACACACAATAGGACTCGATGGGCCATCCTTGCAGGATGCGATACAAAGGGGATGATGGACGGAACGTTTGAGCCAATCAAACACTCACCCCCAGTCAACTGATCTGGGTTTAATCCATCATCATTCTTTAGCTCACTCCACCACCCCAGTTCAGACATGGCCATATGCAAATCAGTCTGACCCTGTGCCTCATGGGAACAGTCCAGCCCGAACTGCCAAGCCATGTCTTCCCTGGACCGGAAACAAGCATCCTAGGACCGGTTTCTTGCATTTCAGCCGTCATCAGCCAGGCTTGCTTGAATCCAGTGGCAAAGCGAGCAAGGGACCCACGTCTGGGCATACCCCGCCAACTTAGGGCGAACAAAGCGATACAAAGGGGATGATGGACGGAACGTTTGAGCCAATCAAACACTCACCCCCAGTCAACTGATCTGGGTTTAATCCATCATCATTCTTTAGCTCACTCCACCACCCCAGTTCAGACATGGCCATATGCAAATCAGTCTGACCCTGTGCCTCATGGGAACAGTCCAGCCCGAACTGCCAAGCCATGTCTTCCCTGGACCGGAAACAAGCATCCTAGGACCGGTTTCTGGCATTTCAGCCGTCATCAGCCAGGCTTGCTTGAATCCAGTGGCAAAGCGAGCAAGGGACCCACGTCTGGGCATACCCCCGCCAACTTAGGGCGAACAAAGCGATACAAAAGGGGATGATGGACGGAAGAATGATGATGGATTAAACCCAGATCAGTTGACTGGGGGTGAGTGTTTGATTGGCTCAAACGTTCCGTCCATCATCCCCTTTGTATCGCTTTGTTCGCCCTAAGTTGGCGGGGTATGCCCAGACGTGGGTCCCTTGCTCACTTTGCCACTGGATTCAAGCAAGCCTGGCTGATGACGGCTGGAATGCCAGAAACCGGTCCTAGGATGCTTGTTTCCGGTCCAGGAAGACATGGCTTGGCAGTTCGGGCTGGACTGTTCCCATGAGGCACAGGGTCAGACTGATTTGCATATGGCCATGTCTGAACTGGGGTGGTGGAGTGAGCTAAAGAATGATGATGGATTAAACCCAGATCAGTTGACTGGGGGTGAGTGTTTGATTGGCTCAAACGTTCCGTCCATCATCCCCTTTTGTATCGCTTTGTTCGCCCTAAGTTGGCGGGGGTATGCCCAGACGTGGGTCCCTTGCTCACTTTGCCACTGGATTCAAGCAAGCCTGGCTGATGACGGCTGGAATGCCAGAAACCGGTCCTAGGATGCTTGTTTCCGGTCCAGGGAAGACATGGCTTGGCAGTTCGGGCTGGACTGTTCCCATGAGGCACAGGGTCAGACTGATTTGCATATGGCCATGTCTGAACTGGGGTGGTGGAGTGAGCTAAAGAATGATGATGGATTAAACCCAGATCAGTTGACTGGGGGTGAGTGTTTGATTGGCTCAAGCGTTCCGTCCATCATCCCCTTTTGTATCGCTTTGTTCGCCCTAAGTTGGCGGGGGTATGCCCAGACGTGGGTCCCTTGCTCACTTTGCCACTGGATTCAAGCAAGCCTGGCTGATGACGGCTGGAATGCCAGAAACCGGTCCTAGGATGCTTGTTTCCGGTCCAGGGAAGACATGGCTTGGCAGTTCGGGCTGGACTGTTCCCATGAGGCACAGGGTCAGACTGATTTGCATATGGCCATGTTTGAACTGGGGTGGTGGAGTGAGCTAAAGAATGATGATGGATTAAACCCAGATCAGTTGACTGGGGGTGAGTGTTTGATTGGCTCAAACGTTCCGTCCATCATCCCCTTTTATATCCTTGCAGGATGGCAGAGAGGAGCTGGGCACAGCATCACTTACGCCTGAATAGGCTGTGTCCTGTCCACACACAAAAGACGCATACCCACCAGTAGCGAGTCTGGAGTCAGGGCAGGAAGGGAGGACCTCTGTGTACTTCAAAGGCCCGTCTTTGAAGTCTCTCCCACTTCAAAGGCACCACTGGGTATAAGAGTTGGACCTCAGACCCCATCACTTCAGTACACTTCTTGACCTGTGGGTACTCTGCCAGAAAGAAGGACTGCTGTGCTGCTGAAGGACAGCAATTCTGCTGGACTGCTGCTCTGGAAGAACTGCTTTCTTGCTGTGCTAACCTGCTGCCCTCCTTGCCTGGGTGAGAAGGACTGGACCTGCATCACTTGTCCCCAGAACCCAGAGTGACTCCAAGGGCTAGTTGGCTGGCATCCTGATCTGAAGCCTCAGGGACATAAAAGACTTCCAACTATCCTGCTTCTCCACCTGGACTCTGCCATCTGTGAGTCTGCTCTGCCAAATGGTGCCACCCCAGTCCTGGATACTTGGAAGTGGGCCAAAGGTACTTGCTCTAACAGAACTGACGCATCGTCACCACTGTGGAGAACAGAAATGGCACATCGCAATCACTGCATGGGCCAGCATTGATGCATCACCGACACTGCGTGGATCCGAACCGGCACATCGCTGCTGTTGCGTGGTTCGGAGACGCTGCCTTGCATTCAGAACCACCACTGGTATACGCTCCACTCAAAGCAAGATCCCCGCATCATTGTTGACGACAGACTCAACGACAATTCTAAAACTTGGCATTGCAGCAACCTGCTCATCGAAGCGGATGCATCACCGCTGCTGCGCAAACAGGACCAGCACATCGCCGCTGTGTGGATTGGCACCGGCACATCACCTTGTCTGAGCTCCGCATGCTGATTGTCGACAGGATCCTCAACGTCAACACAACCCGGACTATGGTACCTTTGCCCAGCAGGCCAAGCCTAGTCCCTGTAGTCAGCCTGTGCTCCATCGCAGTTGGCCTGAACTTTTGACTTTTGTCCTGGTCCAATGTGACCAGATATCCCTTTTGGTGGCTTTGTGCTTTTTGGCGCTATTTTCACTCATTCTTTCAAAATGAATATCTCCGGTTTTACTCATTGGATTTTTGTCGTTCTGGTGTCAAATAATTTATTAAAATATAATCTATTTTTTTGTGTTGTGTTTTCACTTTATTACTGTTTGTGTGCTACATAAATACTTTACACATTGCCTCTAAGTTAAGCCTGACTGCTTGTGTACCAGGCTACCCAGGGTTAAGCACAGGTTAATTTAGTGACTCTTTGCAGTTCACCCTGCAAGGGATTGTGGCTGTTGCTTGACATGGGCTCACACCCAAGTCAACCAATAATCCCATTTCTCTAAGTGGTTAAGAGATGAGCTCCTTCACAATTTGCAAATAGAATACTGGACACTGATGAGAAGCACAGATTCATGTAGCAGGTACAGAGGTGCATCGGAAGTGTGGGGCCAGGGAAAGGTTACATAGTTCCCCTAGACAAAAGTCTGCCACAGGTGTTAGTCTTAAGCTTTCAGGAGGCTTGAATGGTGAGGATCAGACACTTTGCCCCTTAAGCCTGATATAATCACAGAAGGCGATATCACACGACTTTTGACCTCAGTGTGACATTATTAGGTTTGTAAAATAGTTCTAGAATTTCCCTACAGCACCTGTAGGAAAAGAGGAGTACAGTGCTATCATCCGTTGAACCATTGACGAAAATCCTTTCTCTTCTATCATCTCCAGAGGTATTGAGCTTTTAGGGCATTTATGTCTCTTCTTCCCAAACTTTTGTCCTATTTGCACATATCATCACCTCCTCCTATCCTGTGAAACACAGCCCAAATTGGGGATGGGCCTAACAATTTTAATTAAGCTGTCTCCATCTCAGGCATGTTCTACCACTTCTGCTATGCAAAATCCCTGGAATATTCCTGTAATTAAAAGCTGGTGTTGACAGGGGAGACATCACTGCCTCCTTTCTGTTCTTTGTGGTGTACAGGAAGCAGACACAAAATGGTAGGGTGGTAGGTCAAGTGCCAGGCTGAAAACAAGGTTGTATAGTCAAGAGCAGGGTTTGGTTGCTGTGGAAGAATGAGTAACAGCTAACCCCTGCACAGACTATGCTCCAGGGAGAGTGTGGCTTGTTGTTGCTCTATCTGCCATCTTATGGCTGTTTGACTGGGCACAAAGTTTTGGAAGTCGGTTGTGGCAGGGATGTAAAATGACAACTGTTTACAGCGATTTAAGAGATCTTCACCTGGGGACATTGAATCACTGATCACGTGTGTGTATTGTCTGTGAAGTGTATTTAAGGAAATGGTATTATTGCAAGTTGAATTGTGTTGTCTGTATGTTCCCTTGTTCCCCTTTCCCTTTCTACACCTGTCATTATGCGCGTGGGTTTCACATGCTGGTTTTGGAACATTGGGGGTTGACGGTTGGGAGGCGGCAGCGGGTATTCTGAGTGAAGCGATTGACGAAGAAGGAATAAAACTTGGTACCTTCATCTTTGGCCTTTGTGTCTTCACTATATAAGGATGGGCAACGAACTCGGGGTCCGCCGCGCCTCCGAATTCAGCCGTACACTCAACGGTACTGTCATCGGCACACCGCCGTCTTGTAAATTTTGCCTTGCGCTTCTTCTGCTTCCATTTGTCTGGTTGTTACTATAATTTCACCTGACTTGCAACCCAGGAGTCCTGCTAACTGCGGTGCGGGGGTTCGCTAATCGGGGGGGGCAAGGCCTATGGTACGAGGACAATAATTATAGACAGACTCGTTGGCTGACTTGGGTGGTGACGACTACCTCGAGCGACTGCCGACCTCTTTATTTATGACCTCCGGCCCGCACCCGGGCCGGAAAGCTGATATGTGTTACATTGTATGTTAGTGGCCGGATGGCTCACTGCATCCCTCATAACCTTTAATAAAGAGAAATAACAAACAACGAAACAACAGTTCAACATGAGTTCATCTTCTTTCCTTGTGATTGTCCCATATCTTAATGAACCAGTCTTTAATTATCTGCACGTTTTGGCAAACATAGTCTCGGAGTATCTGACTTAGTTGGGGGTTATCTCTCAGCCCATACGGGTGGCCGCGCTGAGATGTCCCCCTCACTCCGCCTCTCGCTATCATTCAATTACACCCCCTGTTCCCTCTCTTCTTCATTTTCCGGAGGCTCCATCACCCTCTCTTGACTTGTCAACGGGGGTCTTTCCACTTCCTTACTTTCTGTCAGGGGCTCCAACGACGATGTCTCCCTCAATTCACTCTCACTCGCCTCCTCTGGCGACAAGACTTTCTTGAACCAAGACACATTCCTTGACAGTTGTCGATGTCCCATTCGGGCTGTGACCATGGTGCCTTTCACGCCGATGACCACCCAGGTTTCTCTCTCAAATGGTGTCCTGAACTTGGGGCCGGGATATCTGTTTTTTACCACCACCTGGTCTCCCACGTTCAATTCCACCCTCCGTGCTCTTCGTCGTCGGCTGGCTTTCTTGTTGTTCCTCTTCCTTTTGGCTTGAGTCAAGTCCTCATTCATTGTTCCCGGCAGCCACTGGTCACTCACCGGCACAACATCCCTCACCGCTCTTATCATGATGAGTTCACTCAGTGAGCACCCTGTTGTGCTGTGGGGGGGTCTGCCGATATGCCCTCAGGAATTGATGCAAGCATCCTTCCATCTCGACCTGCCGGTCAACACCGATCCTCAACATCTTATTGAGGGTCCGCATGAATCTTTTGACCTCCCCATTAGCTTGAGGCCACTGGGGGTCACTTTTCGATGCTTGATTTTGCGATGGTGTAGGAACTCCCAAAATTCCACTCCCTGGAAGGGCGGCCCATTGTCCGTTCGGATTTCTTCCGGCAACCCTAGCATGGCAAACATCTTTTCCATGACTGGTTTGATGCAGTCAAACGCTGTGGAGGATACCACTTCCGCTATCGGGAACTTTGAGTAGCTAGCCACCATTACCAGTGTAGCGCGTCCATCAGGAAACTTTCCAAAATCCATGCTGACTGCGGCCCACAGTCGTGTGCTGGCCTCTTCTGTTATTATTGGATGCACAGGAGGTTCACTTCCCGTGATCAGGCATGAGTGGCACCATGTCACGATTTCTTCAATCATCCTGTCGACCCCAGGGAACCACACTTTTGCTCTCAGTATCGCCTTGGTTTTCGCTATTCCCTGGAGCCCTTGGTGCGCCAGCTCCACTGTCCTTCTCCACAGTTTCTGGGGTACTACGATCTGTGTTCCTCTTAACACCAGGCCTTCCTCATTTACACTGAGCTCCTCTCTGCATCTCCACACGCAGGTTCTTGTCTCTCTTTCCTCGTCCGTCAGTCTCCTTACTCCATCCAGGAAGTTCCTCCAGTTGTATTCTCGCAGTGCCTCCTTGACATCCGTCAGACAGCTGTCCTCTTTGGTGGCCTCTGCCAATCCTGCCAACGAAAGCGCCCTTGGGCACGCCAGCTCAGTTATCAGCTTTACGAAGCTCTCTGCTCCTACATCTACTTTCCGCTAACATCGAGGGTCAGCCGCCATGGGGTGTCGTGAGAGATAGTCTGCTGGATTGTTGACTCCAGGCCGGTATACTACCTCGAAATCACATTGCTGGAGCTGGACAGCCCATCTTTCAATCCTCAGGGCCCATTTCTCGCTGTTCCTCCAAACAGCGGCACCAACGGCTTGTGGTCAGTGACCACCCGGAATTTGTGTCCACAGAGGTAGATGTCAAAATGTTGGCAAGCCCACCTGATCGCCAGGGCCCCTCTATCGATTTGCGCATAACGTGTTTCGACACCGTCAGTGCCTTGCTGGCAAAGGCAATGGGTACCCACTCTTGACGGTCCGTTTTCTGCAGCAGTACAGCACCCAGCCCTACGGGACTGGCATCTACGATAAGCTCTGTGGGGCTCCCTGGCTAGAAATAGGCCACCGTTGCTCCTTTCAGGACTGCACCTTTCACCTCTTGAAAAGCTTGAGCTGCCGCACTTGTCCACACCCATTTTGTGTCCTTTTTCGTAAGCGCCCTCAGTGGTTCCACGATGGTTGCCAGGTGGGGAATGAATCTTCCGCAGTAGTTAGCCATCCCTAGAAAACTCTTCATTTCCATTGGATTTTGGGGGATGGTGGCCGAACGGATGGCTTCTACCGTGGTGGGGTCTACCTGGAGGCCATCTTTGGACAATCTGTATCCAAAGAATTCCACTTCTGTTGAGTAGAACTTGCACTAACCTCTAGCAATCCGGACAGGACCTCGCGAATAGCGTCTTGGAACACTTCGGCCGCGAATGATACTCCAAAGCTCAAACGCTTGAACCTGCGCAGCCCCACGTGGGTTGAAAAGGTCATAATGTAATGGCTGGCCTCGTCCAACACCAACTGGTGGTAACCGGAGTTGAGGTCCACCTTTGAAAACCACCTCACCCCGTTGATGTCCGCAGCGATCTCATCGATGGTAGATGTTATGTGTCTCTCCCTCTTGATTGCCTTGTTGGGGAGGCGCATGTCCACACACAACCTGACCGCTCCCGGCTGTTTGGGTGTGGGAGCGATGACCAACGGGGATACCCATGGCGTCGGTCCCGACACCTTTTCAATGACGCCGGCCTTCTCGAGCTTGTCCAGGTCCGCTTCCACAAGCGGTCGTAGGTGGAACGGCACTCTTCTGTGGTGCAATGCCACCGGTTTAACTGCTTTGTTGATGTGCAGCATCACCTTCATTCCTCTGAGGCACCCTAGCCCCTCAAAGAGCTCTGGGAGCTCCGCCATGATGTCTGCCGCATGAGACTGGTGAACCTGGCGCGCAAACATGGCCAAACCAAGGTCTTCTGCCGAATGGCAGCCCAGTAAGGTCCCTGCACTATCCTTGGTCACATGGAACTTGGTCTTTGCTGAGATTTCGCCGTGCTTGACCTCCACCTTAATCACACCTTGCAAAGGAATGGGGGTGTCCCCCCATACGTAAATATCCTCGCCTTCGTGAGCATCAACTGTGGGCGAGGATTGAGCTGGCTGTAGTGACTAGCATCCAGGATGTTCACCGATGCTCCTGTGTCAATGAGGGTGGTCACTTGGTTGTCACCAATTGTTATCTGACACATCGGTGGGGGCCTCTTCTTTTTTTTACACTGCCCCATGAACGATATCACAAACGCGTCATCATCATTGTCGTCATCCATGACCTGAAATCGCTGGCACAGGCGCCAAGGTCTTCTGCCCCTTCTGCTCCCCTTGTCACCTGTTTGACCTTCTCCAACCTTTTCCCGCGTCCTCCTGTTCCTGCCGCCTTCGTCGAACTCATGCACACTTCTGCAAAATGGCCTTTAGGCCATTTTAGGCACGATTTTCCATAGGCGGGAAAGCCTCTCTGTGGGTGGTTCTCCATCCCGCAATTGTTGCACCTGTGTCTCCCCTGGCGGGCATTAGAGTAACCTTTGCTTCGTCCTCCTCCTTTCTGGACGGCGTCTACCCTTTCCTCCTTGACCGGTATGGGGTGCAATTGATGCGTCTCTGCTGACGCCGTGCCAGCACCGACTCCATCTCTCCTGTTCTAACATCCGCCAGCTCATGCGATCTTCCTAAGATCAGTATCTCATCCAGCGAGATGCCGGGTTGTCGTAATATGAGTTTCCTGAGATCCGATGACCTGCATACTTGTATGAGCTGGGCCCTTATTTCAAGATGTTTGTCTATCCCTGTGCACAAGCTCGCTAGTCTCCGGAGCCGGGCAAAGAACATGTCCACCATCTCCCCTTCCTGTTGCTTTGCCTGATGGAGCTTGAAGTGTTCGAAATCAGGGTTCAGCTGCGGATCAAAATGCCGGTTGAGCGCCGCCACGGCCGCCTCATAGTCATTCTGGTTTCCGGTGTTGGGCAGGTCTTGAAACAGTTCGTATAATTTATCTCCGCTCATGTGGAGCATTGTCAATCTCTTGACCGCAGATTAGAAATGTACTATCTCTTAGAGTATAATCAGGACAAGTGGTACAATAATACGACAAACCTTTGGATCACACAATAGTTCCTTCACATATATTAAACTCCCACTGTATTCTTGAAAAATATCTGTTATGCCACTCCAAATTTATCACAAATGCTACTTTTATTAAAACATTAGTATACAATTTTCATGTCTTTAAAAGTCACAAAATATATGTGACGCAATCTTTTTTATATAAAAACGCAATTTACATAAAATACAATAAAAATAAAATTAAACATCACACAATACAAAATTTCGTAAAAAAGAAGAGAGAGAAAAGAAAATTTGACAGTACACTTTGTCATTCGTACAGCATATCGTTTGGGACAATTTAATGACTAGGCCTTGATGCACTAAATCTTACAACATCTACAGAGCCAAGTATTCCCATGGATTATGCAGAAAATTTGCGTCGACGCGTTTCGATGGTTTCTGTTAATATTCCATCTTTTTCAAGACCATAGTTAATTCAAGTCTCTCTGTGCACCTCTTTATATGGCCACTGAAAATATCCTGATAAATGAAGGTACTAAGCCCCTACTGTTGTTTAACTCAATTATTTGAACAGTGCGTTACCCCTTCTTTCTACTGCTGTGTATTCTTTCAATTTAAAACACCTCTCTTTCAGGTTAAAGCTCACGGCTAACTCTCACGATTTCCTCAATTTGTACGTCGCTTATCTTAAGAGTATTGTGGCTCCTTACCCCTTCATTAATCTTAACTTAAGGTTCGGCAGAGAATCTTCGTATAAATGCGCTCCCAAAACACTCTCATACAATAGCTGAGGGACCGAAAGTTGCAAGCCTCCTCTCGCTTGTAGCAAAAATTAGCTTCAATTCAGCAGAGTGTTGGGGCCATGCACGTAATCCCTTCCGTTTGTTGGTTCAATCTCTTGACCGCCCCATTAGTCTCCCGCGCCGCCAGAAAATAGTTTTCCAGGCGTCCGATCCACTTCCTCCATCGGGGTGCACCCGTGACCGGGTCCGCCAGCTGACTAAATGGGGGTAGCGCCGCTAGGGCGGAGTGAGAATGATGCTCCACCACTCCTTCAACGCCGCGAGCCGCACCATCTCCCCCTTGGACAGACATGGTCTCCGGGCCTTTGTATTACTGTTGGGGCTCCCCTTCACCTTCCGGGGCTTGGTCTGCCTTTTCTGCCCTTGCTCCTTTTGTCTGATCCGACTCAGTATTCCACACCACAGTCCTAACTGCATCACAGAGCCTTGCCTTTGCTCGTGCTTGTTTAGCCTTGTCTTCCTCTCTATTCTATGCAGCTTGATAGAGCGTGCCACTCAGTCGCCTCTCTTTCTCTCAAGCAAGAGTTGCAGGGGTGTCCACCGCAGTGTCCTCTTCCATGTAGAGGTCACCATTCTAGGCCTCCTGAACTGGTCGCGCCTCTCTCTCCTGGAGTCCCTAGGCCTCAGCATGCTCCTCAGTTTCTGCTGCCGCTCCCACCCACGCGGTCGCATGTTTGATTCGCGCGTACTGCAGGAGGGGGGAAGACTTCCTCTTCTGGCAGCCAGCGCACGCTCTCGCCCCCACTTGGTGCCGCGTCGCACACCCATGGCTCTTTACGTCCTGCCACCTTGCAGATGCTGTCTCCACCAACCTGCAGAGCGACACGCAGCCCCCACTAGCGCTGCCTCCTCACCTCTAGCAGTGATCACGCTGCCTGCCCGTCTGCCAGCGATCCGGTCCCTCTGACAACACTGCTCGGGCTGCATGTGGACCGCAGTCTCCAGCGGCGGTGAGTCCTCTTCTCTAGCAAGCTGCCCACAACCTCGATCACCACGGCCGGTGCACGTCGCAGGCTTGAACCTGCCTTGTCGCCAATGTGGTGAGGGGCTTCGCTAATCGGGGGGGGGCAAGGCCTATGGCATGAGCACAATAATTATGGACAGACTCGTTGGCTGACTTGGGTGGGGACAACAACCTCGAGCGACTGTCGACCTCTTTATTTATAACCTCCGGCCCACGCCCGGCCCAGAAAGCTGATATGTGTTCCATTGTATGTTAGTGGCCGGATGGCTCACTACACTAACAAAGCACTGTGTTTAGCCAGTGAACTACACATGTCTCCCAGTAGACTCTGCTAGTGCGCTCCTTCACAGTCGCTTCATCCACCTCACACAGTCATGCACTGGTGCCGCTAATCACCGATTGCTAAATCCCTGCCCAACTATGTCTACATGGTTGATTCTGGAGCTGCTGCTCACCACGATTGAGTTCCCAACCTAGCTCCGGCTCCATTGTTGTTTTGGCTGCCTGGCATGCCTCTACTTGCTGCCGCTCCATGAAATCCTTAAAGAAATTATGTTAACATTGCCGTACTGAGGCAGCCAACAAGCTACTTACCTCTAACTGTGAATTTAAATAAAGTTAACCAAATAAAAGCAGTATACATTCACGTCAGTAAAGTAAAAATACTAAATACCTTCAGCTGAATGTTACTGACCCGAAAAATTCTGATTTACTTGCTGCTATACCTCCCGCCTCCTTTAATCAGAATGGCTGGTGTAATGAACGCCACTGCAACACCTGCAAATTTTCTGGATGAACCAGGAGAGATGGGGACAATCGAGTTTTGAAATGCACTTGGTGGCAATAGATGGATTAGACTTTAGTGCAGAAAGGAAAACAGCCCTTTTATACAATAGCCTCGGCATAGAAAGTAGATCACTATTTGATAATATGAGTCCAGTGGAAATACCAAACGGTGAGGAGAATTGTAATTCGTACATTGAGGCTAAAAAGAAAATGGTAGATTACTTCGATACAACCCTCAGCATCATTATGGAACATTACAACTTTTATTATTGATATCAAGCCCAAGGCAAATCTGTTGAGACTTATGCTGCCACTTTACATATGCTGGAATCGTCATGTGCTTTCTAGAATCCATATGAAATGATTCAAAATCAATTAGTCATACGCACAACTTGATTGGAGGTGCTAGAACATTTTTATGCCACAAAAATGTGGGGCATATTAGCAAGACCGGCGATAAAATTATCGCCGTTTTAGCGGCAGGAAACTGCCGCTAAAACGGCGATAATGGGCTTGCTAATATGCGTTATAGAATTCAATAGAAGCCCAGGTTAGATGTGCAGGACATCTAACCTGGGCTTCTATTGGAATTCTATAACGCATATTAGCAAGCCCATTATCGCCGTTTTAGCGGCAGTTTCCTGCCGCTAAAACGGCGATAATTTTATCGCCGGTCTTGCTAATATGCCCCTGTATCTTTAGATAAAGTCATAAGTACAATAAAAAGTTGTGAACATTCAGCCAAAGGCATTAAAATGTTAAGAAAACCTGAAACTACGGGAAATTAAATAAATGTGATACGAATGCAGAAAAATTACAAGAGTAAGACCGTTAGAACAAAAGACAAGACAGATGCACCAGTATAAAAACGTAAAGAATAATTGAAAACAGAATGCTATTGTTGTGGATCACAGTACAGTAGAAAAATGGTCACAGTAGCAACAATTTCAAGGAAAAAAGATAAGAGCATTCACTGTATCTCATTCACGTATCTGCAACAAATGCAATTTATTGTCAAAACATCAACTGATTATTGAAGACATCATTATTGTTTATACACTTGAGATAAAAGTGCTCAGAATAAAGAGAGAAAATACAGTGCTCAGGGGAAAAGTGCGTTTGTGAGGGTTGTAAGGAAGGGAGAGGTAATGTGCCATATATACAGGGCTCGAGTCGGGGTACCACGCGGGTGGACGGCGTCCCCCCACTTATTTTACCGGGTGGACGCCATCCCCCCTGCCCAAAAGCTGGCCGCATTGAGGGCTTCACGAGGAAATCAAAAAATCCCAGCACACCACCAAATAAAGCAAGAGAGGAAACGGCGCGCGCTCACAAGGGGCCCGGGTTTGGAATAGGAAGGAAGTGTGATGATAACGCCGAGGTTTGCTGCTGGCAGCCTGCCCCCATCACCTTTCGTGACGTCACTTCCTGTCGTGACGTCACTTCCGGTGACACCACCTAACTTGGAGCGTCCCCCCACTTCTTTTTTTAGGACTTGTGCCCTGCATATATACATTATATTTACATGATGAAACCTGTCCAGCCTATAACAGGCAAACTATTACACAGAGATGCATAGCATTGTGCGGACGCTGATAACAAATCTCAGTCGTCAAAGCTTGTTGCAGAGAAAAGCAAAAGTCAACGTTTCGACCCCTTCAAGTATTCAAGGTAGTTACGTCCTTAGCATGGGGTCTTCATCAGGACAGAGAGGGAGAGAGCACCAGATCGGAGAACAGCGAGGAGAATCAGGCTGAAAAATGCAGTGGATGGACTCATTGAAGCTCTGCAGAAAATGGATAGAGGCGCGCTCAGTCTCAATCCAACGGCCGTCCTGTTCACAAACAGGGATGGGTCCAAGAATCACCCAGAAAGACGGGGAAAAATATTCAGTGGTATACTTCCAGGAATTAATCCTCTATTTTACCAGGTAAATCTCCGTCTGCCGTCAGCTCTCGGAATGACTTTTCTCTGCAACAAGCTTTGACGACTGAGATTTGTTATCAGCGTCCGCACAATGCTATGCATCTCTGTGTAATAGTTTGCCTGTTATAGTCTGGACAGGTTTCATCATGTAAATATAATGTATAAATGGCACATTACCTCTCCCTTCCTTGCAACCCTCACAAACGCACTTTTCCCCTGAGCACTGTATTTTCTCTCTTTAGACTGAGCACCTTTATCTCAAGTGTATAAACGATTATGTCTTCAATAATCAGTTGATGTTTTGACAATAAATTGCATTTGTTGCAGATACGTGAATAAGATACAGTGAATGCTCTTATCTTTTTTCCTTGAAATTGTCGCTACTGTGACCATTTTTCTACTGTACTGCAGTCTTACCCGGGTCCGGTAGTATTTTGGGTTACCCCATTGATACTTAACATTGTTGTGGATCAGTCACGTTGCATCGTATAAGATCTGTCCAGCAATAGGCAAGGATTGCTGAAAATGTGGAAGGAAGGTCACTTTGCCAAAGTTTGTCAGTTGAGTACTCGCTTTGAAAAATATCTTTACTGTCAATGAAGATGACACTGCAAGTAACAGCCTTAAGGAATAACTAGAGGACCTAGTTTTAATGGTGACTCTTCTCAATGACTGATCAACATGGTCAACCCAAGTGCACTGTAAGAGTGAATGAACATGCATTGGAAATTTTAGTTGATACATGATCAAACATCACAATTATTTCAAGAGAGGAATATGACCAAATTCCTGAAAAAAAAAGCATCACAACCAAGTAAAATAACATCAGGAGCGTATGGTAGAAAACAAATCTGTTTGGGAGGTGTCTTGAAGCAAACATCAGTTTTGAAGGAAGAACAACTAAAACAAATGTATATGTCATAAAGCGTGGTGTGAACATTTTAGGATAGTCAGAGCAACAACTTCTATGTATGATAATTAATCCCTGCAAAACACCATACATTTTTTGAGGTATCCGAAATTCAACCTGAAGAGGTCATACAAGCGTTTGACTCTGCATTTAAGGAGAAATTTGGACTATTAAAGGGCTTCCAACATGTAATCAAACTTAAAGACAATGCTATTCCTGTCACACAAAAAGTACAGCATGTACCTTTCTCTGTTCGAGAAGAAGTAAAAACCATTTTAAACAAATGGTTAGAAGAAGGAATAATGGAGTCTGTAGATGCTTTCTCCTTTTCATCCCCGGTTCGTCATTGCTAAAAAAAAATCAGGTGAAATCAGGTTATGCTTAGACTTGTGACAACTTAATCATCAAGTAGTTGTGGAAACAAAACCCTTGCCACATATTCACAAATTCATTTAGGCGACGCCAAAGTGTTTTCCACATTAGATTTCACAACTGCTTATCAGCAGGTGTTGTTGCACAAAGACTCATGTGATCTCACATCATTCATTACACCTCCTTACAGGTTTTGTCGTATGCCCTTTGGTCTTAACTCGCCATCTGCTGTTTTCCAAAAATCATGAACAAACGGATGGCCTGAAAGGAGTAAGAGCTTTTCAAGACAATGTTTTAATTTACTCCATGGATTATAAGAGTCACCAACAAATCTTGAGGGAAGTACTCCCACGCATACTGTTCAGTGGATTAACTCTTAGAAAGGAAAAGTGTATATTTTAAAAAAACAGGAGAGACATATTTGGGACATGTTATTTGTGCAGATGGTGTGAAACCTAAACCCAGCCTTGTCTCAGCAATTGTAAATTCTTCCAGTCCAGCGACCAAGGATGAACTACGATCATTTCTGGGTATATGAGGATTTTATTCAAAATTCATATGGAACTATTCAGATAAGGTAGAACCGATGCATCTGTTAGTAGACTTCACCTGGAATGCAGCATGTGAAAGGAGCATGCACTTGTTAAAGGAGGAAACACAAAATGCAGCTTCCCTAAAATCCTTTGATGAATCTCTTCATTCAATTGTGACTGTTGATGCGAGACAGATCTGGCTTGGAGCAGTACTCAGTCAAAACAAACAATATGGTAGCCAACTCATTGCTTTTGCTTCACGGTAATTGAAGGAATCAGAACAAAAATAATGTCCGTTGGGTCCTTATTATATGCGGATGACGTTGCAGTCTTTGATTTAACGCCCATTGGTCTGCAGCGACGTTTAGATGTTCTAATTAGATATGTAGAAGCCCATTTTCTGAAAATTAATATTGCTAAAAGCAACATTTTGGTCTTCCGCAAGAGAGGACATAGATTAAAGAGAGGTTTTAAGTGGTCACTGGGGTCTGAAGAACTGGAATCGGTTGATTCCTATTTATATTTGGGGAAGGTTTTCTCGAAAACAGGGCGAGATTTAGAGCACATCAAACACTGCGTTAGCAAGGCTGTCTCCCAGGCTGGAGCTTTAAATAAACTTGTGGGAAATGCCATTTTAGTCATGTTTTGTCAGTTTTTAAGGTAAAAATTCCCCCTCATTAACATATGCTGCAGAGGTATTGGATATGAAATACTGCCTCTCTTTTGATAAGGCTGAAGGCCGAATCCTTCGTCAAATTTGTAATCTAAATTCTTAGGCTGGCGTACATGTTTTGCGTCTGGAATTTGGTTTAGTTTCTTCATACATTTCATCCTGGGCTGCGGTTTTGAGATGGGGTAACTCTCTGTGTTGGGGGGAGGAGGGCACTCTTAGGGCGGCCTTGAGAATAGAAATCTTTGATGAACTGAGAGAACATTCAACATTTTTTAGGTCCTTTTTACAAGCAACTGCCTCATTTGGTCTTACCTGGAATATTGACTCCCCCATGCCAAAAATTGCACTAAAGATGTTTATAAAGAAATTTGCATCCTCTATTAGCTTGGCTAGAGACACTGATTTAAGTAAGACCAAGTCTCGCAATGAGGTGGTTTGTGGGAGTGCTTTGGGGAATAGACCACAGCTTTATTTAACCTGGAACCTTCCACATGGAATTAGAAGGTTAATTCTTTTATTAAGAATTAATTTGTTGCCCTTAAGAGATGTTACTGGTATATGGGACAAAACACCCAGTGAGGAGAGAATCTGTGAAATGTGCCACTCGCAAATACAAGATTTTAATCATGTGTTATTTGTTTTAATGAAGTTACAAAAGGCCAGGCATATGTTTTTAAGACCTGTATTTATCAAATACAATATTCACTCTGCCCAGGAGGCCCGTTCATTCGTTTTGTCTCCTCCAAATGAAATGGCTTGTTTTAAGATATATCAATTTTTTAAAACATTTCTGGTTATGTACTAGATAATTTTTAATGTTACTTTTGTACATTGTATTATCTGATGGTTGAATATGGAAGAATTTTGTATTGTACTTAAAATATTTTGTATTCTAATCTATTTGTGCATTTTTGTGGACCTCCGTCGGAGTTCCATATCAAATAAATAAATAATTTGCAATGAACAAAAATACTCTGTAATCCAAAGAAAACTTTTACCTTGTGTGTGGGAACTGGCAAAATTCAAAAGTTTCCTGTGGGGTAAACCATTTCAAATTCGTACAGATCATAAGCCTTTAATAAGTATACTGAGAAATTCTTATCCCAAACCACCTATGGTAGTGTAGAGGTTAGTTCGAGGCAAACAGATAGCAACCAGGACAGATCTAATGGCAGACCTTCCCTTAATGTGGGGATGCCTTCAAGGCTTAAGGATTTTGTACTGTTTTAACTTTTCCTTTAAAAGAGGGGAGGAGATGTAGTGTCTGGAAGTTTATTTAATGAAATGTTATCATTGCAAGTTGAATTGGGTTGTCTGTATGTTCCCTTTTCCCTTTCTACACCTGTCATTATGCACGTGCGTCCCATGCAGGGGTTTGGAACGTTGGGGGTTTGACGGGAGGCGGCAGCGGGTATTCTGAGGGAAGCGATTGACAAAGAAGGAATAAATCATGGTACCTCCATCTTTGGCCTCTGTGCCTTCACTACAGCGTGCTTGGAAGTTCGAGGCAGATATGCTCTGAACTTTGAATGCTGACATCTGTTAATTACCTAGAATGAGGCCTTTATTGTAAGTTTTTCGTGCTTTTTGGTGGTAAAATTGAAGGTGTTGGGGGGGGGGGGGCGAGGAGGAATTGCAGGTTCTGGCGCCTTGGATTAAATGTCGATAAAGAACTGTAGAAAGCGTTTTGCGTGTACCATTCAACTGGATGACTGACAGACAATCAATCAGTGGTCAATTTACTATGCCATTAATAAAAACATGCACACAAGCCACTGTTTTGTAAAATAGGTAGATTATTTCCTGTCAAATACAGAGATAGCTGTTTTAAAAAAAAATTGAAACGAAATACGCGTGTTTTATAGAAACTTTAGTTGGTCTTCACTAAACCCGAGTTTTTTTTTCGGCAGTTTTACATTGCGCGAACTCGCTCAAGACCATTGGAACTCTTTACATAAGCATCAGTTACATTACACAAGGTCACATTCGTTTCTTTTAGGCACGCGGAGATTAAGTGATTTCCTCAGAATCAGAGGGTATTCAGCCAACGCCGAGATTCGAACCCGGTACCCGAGGAGCAAAGTCAGCAGCTCTGATCGCATTGCCACATTCTCTCATGTTTGGTTTTGCGTGTGTGTCTTACAAACGTCACAGTGAATGACTGGTTCCCGCTGTGCACAGAGTCCACGTTAGCCAGACTGGTCGGCATTAAAAGACTAGCATAATCGTATTAGGAGAGAAAGCATTTCGGGAGCTGTAATCCTTTGGCCTTTCAAAACGACGTTTTAAATAATGAAAAATTGTGAAGGTTAAATATGTTGACTCAGAATTTCATTGAAGTGTTGTATTGGTCATTCAAATTATAATTTTTTTGCAATACAGGTTTGTCATCCCTTACATTCATAAAATATATTTCTGTTTAAATCGACCTTGCTATTTTTAACCAGTGTTTAATGCGCACAAGTACATGAGTCACTGTAAGTAGTGCAGACCTTTGATAAAATAGCTCCAAGAGTTAGGCGTTCGCTGCTGATGTCTGCTTAACTCCAAGGTCAAAGATTTCAACCCGGGGGAGATTAAGGAGTCCTTCATATTTCTGAATTAAATCAATTCACTGCTTTCAAAAGAGATCGAAGTGCTTACGCATGCTGTGACAGACATGCACAAATGTTGTTTGCATGCATTAGCCCATTAAAGCCGGACTTATTGGTTTTACCAGTGCTTGTCATAGACTCGGTATTTGCGTTACCAGTGCTTGTCATAGACTCGGATCAACACTGAACGCTCTCAATGGAAAGGCGTTCTAGCCTTCACCACGTTTGTCTGAATACAGACTTTAAGACTGTCGCCCACTATATTATCTTTATTGCATTCACATTAATATGTATCTGTATTGTATATATATCTCTAAATCTAAGATTTTTCTAACAATAATCTTATTAAAAATATACTGTCTTAGTTTTATTTTAAACTCTTGACTTCAGTAGTTCCTTTTGAAATTTTTAATGTATATTACTGTTTTGCTGTACTAATCGGATATGACGTGTTTCTTGCTTTTATTTTGAAAATCAAGTAAAATGTTACTGACAAAAATAATGACGCCCGCCATCTTGGGTGATATTTCAGTACTACATTGGCCAACTCGTGATGACGAAATGCCCTGGTAAAACTAAAAGCCGTCAATCGATTCAATTTATCCTAAATTAGGGTCACCATCATTCCGGGTGGGTGCTCACTGTGCCGTTGGGACCACCTTGTGGCAGTAGGTGCCCCTCCACACGAAAAAAAGTCATAATTTCTTCCCTGCCTGCTCTGTCTTATAGGCCTCCCGCTCCAATGCACCAAGCAGGAGCACATTCAAAACAGACTCTTTACCTTCGCGTGGGGCAAGAAATATCCCAGGGCATCCAGACTTACACTTTACAGGAGGCCTGCAAATGGAGGGGTGGGAATTCCCATTCCCAATGTGGCCGGTTATGTCCTGGCAGCCCAACTAAAGCCAGCGCTGCACTGGCACCAAACCCCCCCTACTGGCACCAAACCCATACCGCTACTTTTTGCTAGAGAGCAGAGCAACATTACACTCAGGGCCCCCATCACACGTACCAAGGCTACAGTGCAAGCACAGACCAACCAACAACATTCTCTTCCAGTTGACTGCTATACTACTGGCCCACTCAGACACCCTGTCCCACGGACGGAACATGACCACATACCCAACCCTGATAACCCTGATCACCCTCAAACCTGACTTTCCAATGGGCATGACTGATCTGCGCTTCTCGCAGTGGAGCAATGGGAACAAAGGGGTCCCACTACACACCATAGGACTTGTATTGGAATGGGACGTTAATGGACAGATGTGTAGGGATCAGTTCCACCTCCAACTGCGCGACAAATACCAACTGTTACACTGGACAGGTAACAGACAGAGCCACACACAATCAATCATGGAGAAAACATCGTTTGAGATTCTCTTTCATGACCAAACGAAACAAGCATTTGCAATGCAATCGGTCTCGCCTATGGGAATTATATGTATTTAGCTATGCAGCACATTAGCCTGGGTGCTGAAACATCTACTGTTCTTTAACATGGAGGGAAAGTAAGCACCAAACTGCGTGACACGCCAGGTATGGGAACACATGGGGAGAAATATTGCCTTTCAGTGGGAAATGGTATAGTCCAAAGCTCAGTTTTTAATATAAAATCAGGGCCTTCGGTGGTCATACAAAAAACAAACTCAATGTCCTGAGCAAAACTCATATATTAACGCAAAAAACGTAATAGTCCACACAGTGTTCTTCTCCAGTGTTTTTCTTGTTGTTTAATTGTGACCAATCTTTTCAAGTAAATGCTTCCGTTCTTATTTTCCTTTTCTTTTCCAACACACAAAAGCCACCGAGCCAACACGTGTTTCGTCTTATGCGGGCATTCGCCCAAGACTTCCTCAGGGCACACACAAAAAACGACCAAAAGTATCAAACTCGTGATGTCTATAATTCAGTAATTATGAAGACGTCATAAAAACCAGAGAATACCCAAATGGTTTGCAGGTCATACAGCCAAACGGCGCAAAATAATTTCCATAAAACTTGTACTCTCCTCATCTCATTCTGTTTCTACGTGCAGCTGGATCTTTTTGCACTTGACCAATAAACAAGTTTTATGGAAATTATTTGGTGCCGTTTGGCTGTATGACCTGCAAACCATTTGGGTATTCTCTGGTTTTTATGACGACTTCATAATTACTGAATTATAGACATCACGAGTTTGATACTTTTGGTCGTTTTTTGTGTGTGCCCTGAGGAAGTCTTGGGTGAATGCCCGCATAAAGCGAAACACGTGTTGGCTCGGTGGCTTTTGTGTGTTGGAAAAGAAAAGGAAAATAAGAACGGAAGCATTTACTTGAAAAGATTGGTCACAATTAAACAACAAGAAAAATACTGGAGAAGAACACTGTGTGGACTATTAAGTTTTTTGCGTTAATATATGAGTTTTGCTCAGTACATTGAGTTTGTTTTTTGTATGTCATATGGGTGTGGATCTGTCTACATCCATTTAGCAATGCTGGGTGGTCATTGTTCTATGCCCTTGTGAGCAATCTCATTAATGAATGTATTGTTTGATTAAGCTATTCAAGTGCATCAAATTGCGCAATTTGTACCCCACTGCCTGATAATCTTTTACCTTCGGTGGTCATATCACTGAAAATACAAGATTTGAAAAAAATATTATTGTCTGCGGGTGCTCGTGGAAGACAATTTCTATGGACTGGAATCTAGAGAATGCTAAAGTGATTCTGGTATTTTACTGACCTCTGCTGGTCGTTTTCTATCAAGAAAGTTAAAAAGAGGCAGTTGCCAGAAAAATAAAAAAAGAAAGTCCCTCAGCAGAAAGCAATTCTGGTATTTTACTGACCTCTGCTGGTTGTTTTCTATCAAGACAGTTAAATAGAGGCAGTTGCACAGAAAACAAAGTCCCTAAGCGGAAGCAGACAAGTCCTAGGGCTGATCTCCAGAGCCCACAAAGTACATACACATATAAGTATATAATAAGTATATACTAAAGTATATACAAGAGGTCTCGAATGCTCGACCTAAAAAAGGGATCCTCCCTCCTGTACTCCACAATAAACCGCTCCTATACAGATAGGGCCCCCTCTTACTCTAACACATCCACATGAAGTAGAGACCTAGAACTGGAGATACCCGATGACACTTAAGAAGCAATATGAGCTATGGAAGCTCCATCTTTGATATGTGTACAACATAAAGACAACTCATACAGACTTCTCTCCAGATGGTACCTTACCCCAGTTCGCACAAAAGCTGTAGGTGGTGGTTCCAATCTATGTTGGAGAGGTTGCTGGAAGAGGGGGGACATGTAACACATGTGGTGGACCTGTGTCAAGGTTCTTTCCTACAGGAAGGAGATCATACACATGGTGGAAGCAATCATGAGAAGGAAACTACCAACTGATCCGCTTCTTCTTCTGCAGGGGCCCCAGGCGAGCGCTCTGCATACCGGCTCATGCCCCCCCATGGGCAAACTCATATCTCCCCTCCTCCTTGCCGCCCATCTCACATTAGTGCAGTTTTGGAAGCAAGAAGTAAATCTCCAGTAAAAGTCTGGTGGGCCAAGATCTGGTCAGTCTACATGAATGAGAAATTAAGTGTTCAATTACATGACAATGAACAGAAATTTGAGAAAATATGGTCCCCTTTTAAGACCTATATGAAAACCCGCAACCGCTATCGGGGTGGCTGACGAGCAGACTGTCTGTTCTTCAACGATCAGGGATAAATGGGTGTCCTCAACTTCGGTTCCGACCTGTCGGACACAGCGGATTGATCCTCAGCACCCCAATAAGTGTAGCCCTGCAAACGCGATATACTACCCCTGGCCCCATGGCGCTTTGATACCACTTCTCTGTTATCCACCATAGAAAGGTTTGGATTTCTTTCTATAACAATGATATACATAATATTGTTTTCTCAACACAATATGTATGCTGTTTATTTTAATGTAGTTGATGACACCAGTTGAATTATATACAGGTTAAAAAAATCATCACGACTAGATTACAGGCCACTAAAGTTAAAGAGCCTAAAGTGGCATACATGAGGAGCTAATTAATCTTAAATCCCCGCCTCTGGACTGGATCCTTAGCCTAGGAGCCAGTCAACTGGTCTCCTGAATTGTTTTGCATGGTCTCTTCCATCCAGTAAAGAAACGGGGAGGCGCCAGTACAACAGGAACACCCATTTCAACTTCTTTAAGAGCTCCCCCATTGTACCTAGGTCACTTGAGTTAATTTGGGGGCAAGAGCTGGACAGGATCTATAATTTTTATCCAAATCTATTTAGATGTGCTGGCACTGGGCTAGAAGAACTAGGGGGAAAAGGTCTGAGATCTGAATGCACCTGTTGCAATCCCATTCTGGTCTCTTGAATCAATGCCTAAAACACTTACCTTGAAAGCGCCGTCCGATTGTGAAGACCCAAAAAATCTGGAGTCTGCCGTCTTCAGACTCACTTGACTGCTCAACTAAACCACCACTTGTAAGTCACGTATTAGAAAAGGGTTGCTAAGCAGCTGTATTTGCTGCCCAAGGACAGTGTGTGTATACCACAGTGCCAACAATTAACAGACTTTCGGCTATTGTATACACTGCCTACGGCACATATCCGATTGAATGGTACGTTGACCAAGGCGTTTCCACTTACTCGGGGAACGCGACAGGGATGCCCCCTATCCCCCCTACTGTTTGTCTTAGCGTTAGACCCACTGGTGCGCCAGTTGTTAGAAAGGCATGGTCATAGGGGGTTGCAGTTTAACACCGGGCCCTTGCTCCTTACACTCTACGCGGACGATATTATTCTCTATGTACGGCACCCGGATGACAATCTAACACCGTTACTCCGAGAAGTGACGAGATATGGCACCAAACTACTCGAGAAGAGGAATTCTCTACCTATGTTGAATAATAATGTGCATTACGTCACGGTTGTGCAAACATCTGTATTTCTGGCCAACTGACAAGGACACACCAATGTAGAATTATCAAGTCATATCAAAATTATTTTTATTATTTTCAATTCATAAATAGATTAAAAAATTTCAATAAGTGGAAACGTGATAAAAATAAGGCACATCCCGCACCAAACACACTCAATCATCCAATCATCCAGTTACATACCCACACATACTCTTACGTCCTGGAGCTCAAGGATCCAATAATGCATGATTAACAATTGAAAAAAGCAGGTGGACCAATTCCCCTCATAGGCATAAATAACATCAATATTTGTTACATATAGGGGTACAGAATATTTATTGTGAAAAACAACATGTACAAAATAAGTAATGGATAGAATGTCCACACTATATCATCAAATTAAGCATATGCTTCAAATCAATGTTACAGAAGTAAATCTCGGAAGGGATAGGGGGAAAAAAGATGGACAGAAGGGGTCCACAGTTATCTTTAAACGCCGACGCGCGTTTTGGTGTTCGACCCAGGTCTGTGTCGCACCTTCCTCAGGGCGTAAATGTCAAAAGAACAATGGCCAAGGGACGTGCCTGAAATACACAAAAAACATAATAGTCCAAGAGTATTTTTAATTACAAAATCTGGGATAGACATACGATAGATTGATGTATCAGTCTAGGTGGTCCAAAAGACTTACAGTCAGAAGGCACAGCTTCAGGACAAGATAAAAATTCTTTAAAAGTTAAGTGGGTACTTGGTGCACAGAGAAGAAAAGAGCGTGAAAGTCAAGAAAGGATGAGAACAGGTAGTCCCACCACTTAGTGCTCTAAGCGATAAAAACGTACACAAATATATCCCGACGTGAAATATCAGTGATAATTCGTGGAATGCATCCAAAGAACACACAGTGCATGAAAAAAAGACATGATAGTGGCCCCTTAAAGCACGTAATGAACAAGGGCAAAGAACCGATGCTCATTAAACGAGATGGTCACAATCACAAGGAATAGACGAAAGACTGAGAACATGCAAACAACAAAAATACACTACCTGCAATTCAACAGAAAAGAACATACAGCATGGCGGTAGCAGAAATTCGAAGGAAATGAATGAAAAAACGGGTCCCAGAAAAGACCTAAACATAGGAATGTAAATGCAAGATGTTAACGGTCTCTCCTAAAGCCTGTACTGTGGGGATGATGAAAGATCTCCCGAATGGTGGGTATACGACTTATCGCTCAGGGCTGCGCGGCAGTGTGGCAAAGGATAAAACGGTCAAATCGATAGGAGGTCCCTGATTAAAGGGCAACTCAGCCTGGTAATTCCAAGAGTCCTGTGTCTACAAGGATACAACGATATGCAGCTCAAATGATACAGAAAACAACTCTGCAAGTTAAAACACCTCAAAGGGGGGCGTCCGCGTTGTCCAAACAAACTGAAAAGATAAGAGGAGGCATGTTCGTCCAGGGCTAAATGGGCCGCGCGTGGAGGAAAAAATGGACAACTAGATCTACAATGCTCCAAGCACTCACCTCCCGGTTAAGTAGATGGTTCCCAGTTTGGGCCAATGGAGGGGGACGTCTGCGTATTAAGCGTATTGCAGCGTCTGAATGGTAAAAGATAAGAGAGACGAGTCTCAACATGGCTATATCAACCCACGCGGTCAAAGTGAATAAAAATGAGAACCTTCGTTACCGGAGCTCACAGGACTCACCAAATTATAGAAAAAAGGCTCCAGCGTGTTAGCCTCCGTGGGGGCAGCCAGAGCTCCGCCAGCAGGTAGTCGGCCGGTGGCCGAATGCGTGTGGCGGCCATAGCTAGGGAGGTCGGTTAAGAAGGCTGCGTCGTTCCGCAATCGTGCGGACGCAAACGTTGAGGGACAGAAATGAGCTATCATTCATAATAACGACGTCAAGCGGCTGCAGAAGGGGCTAATGGCTAATGGAAGCGGCCAAACAAAGCCAAATGGAAAAAAAAAAAGAGAAAGTGTACTCCATGGCGAGAGTAAAACACAGTGTAATGTCAGATAGAGATACCCTAAACAACATCAACAACAAAAAAAAAGGAAAATGAAATGCTTAAGGACCATATATACAGCAGGTCAGGATTCCGGAAAAGGGGCTCCGATAATAAAGAGGGGCACAATCTGGTAGGAGAACGTGACTCAGATAATCGCGTTCTCCCACGGGAGGCTCTCGTTGAGTCCCTCCTCTTTAGTGTTCAAGGTGTATATCCAGAACACTTCTCTTTTTTTGCGTGTAATGTTAGGATCAGTGCACATTTGGGTATGTACTTTTACCAGTATAGACCATTTAAGGTCCTTTTCAGTGTGTTGGGCTGCAATCCAATGGTTAATCAGAGGTGCCGCGCGTTTGGACAGTCTAATGTTTGATTTATGTTCGCCAATGCGTATTCTGCACTCTCTTCCGGTTTCCCCCACGTATGCCAGTCCGCACGGGCACAGGATGATGTAAATGATATTTGACGAACGGCAGTTAGTCATTTCTTTGAGCAACACTGTGCGGTTATTGACACACATGCGGTCATAAACAATGGCACTGGAACAGGCTTGGCATGTTCCACATTTGTGGTTGCCAATGATGGGTTTGTTCCCCATTATGGATTTTTGCAGAGGGTTGATCTTTTCAGGTCATTTCGCTCTCACCAAGATATTCCTGAGATTTTTATTTCTTTTAAATGCAAATAGGGGCTTAGGTATGAACTCTCCGGGTTGGCCCAGATTAAGGAGGTGCCATTGAGAATTAATAGTTTGGCGAATTTTGTGGTCAAAGTTGGAATGTTTGGTAACGCAGACCAATCGGTCTGTCATTTCCTTGTGTCTAGATTGGAACATGGTTTCACGGTTGTAGTACCTTGCCCTCTTGAGGGCGTCTCTGATAAGCTTATTGGAGTATCCCCTCTTGATAAGCTTTTCTTTCAACACCTCAGCGTTTTTCAAGATATGGCACCAAGTCAGGCCTTCATATCAACTGGGAAAAATCGGAGGTGCTCCAATTGACGGAGGCAGCCTGTGCTAGAACGGTGGATTATCCCCTGACCTGGTGTGATGTGAAATAGCTTTTTCTCTAACTTACGTACGCTGTTAATACGACTGGTATGGGGTGGTAAACGGGCCCGTATTGGCTGGGACACTTTAACACTCCCATACGAGAGAGGTCGGTTTGGCGTGCCGAACCTGCAGATTTATTATCTGGTGGTGCAGGCGAGCTTTGCACGACACTGGTACTGTACGGATCTTCGGATTCCGTACTATAGGCCTGAGGCCGATTTGGTCCTTCCATCTGCGCTTAACTCCCTGTTGCCGCGGGGGTTTCCTCGGGATCCGCAAGATATCCAGACGGTGTCCACAACCAGCTGGGCTTGGCATAGGCTGCAGCGTGTGACTGGGGCTCGTGTATTATATTCCCCCGCATTAACACTGGCAGGAAATAGTTGGATTCCCATCCTACAGGAGACCCTGGTAAAGCGTACGTTGACCAAGTTTCAGATGACAACATTTGGCGACTTGTTTCCAGGAGGCCACATCTTCTCCCGCACTGCCTCTACGATGTACCACTTTGGGCTGATAAGAGTGCAGAGGGCATTGCGCGCGTGCGTGGATAGTTATCCTTTGGAGCCCCCTGACTTCACTATTTTAACTGGGGTTATTCAGGGCGGAGATGGGAGCCACTTAGTGGCCTGGATGTACAAGGCGGCGGTGGCATTGCTCCCATGCCATGATGCGAGTGTGCGGGCAGCGTGGGAGCGTGATCTTGGGTACCCCCTGACAGATGTGCAGTGGAGTCGGTGTTGTGTTCAAATACGCCGCGTGTCTCCCAACAACAGGCACAAACTGCTACATCTTACATTTTTATGGAGGGCATACATGACCCCTAGTAAATTGCACCGTATGGACCCCTCTCGTCCACACGCGTGCCTGAGGTGTCGCTCCCCGGAGGCCGATTTTGCGCATGTGACGTGGACCTGCCCATAGATATGTTCATGGTCTTCCCAAATCCAAACGCCGCTTTGTTGCCATAGCGCTTCTTCTCACCAAGCGTGAAATAGCTATCAAATGGGCCTGCTTACGGGCCCCTATACTCCCTGCATGGCTCCATAGCATGACATTTTGCAACACCACCAGCGACACATATGCGCAGCTGCAACCACCGGCTTCTCGGCCCGTGGACATCTGGTAACAGCTTCAAATTTACCTATTGGCAGTGCAAGATAGTAGTGACCCTCCCACTAAGGAACCGACTGACCCCCCTGGTCCTGCAATTATGTAAAGTTATAAGTGCTTTATGTTTTCCCCCCTTGTCTCAGGACTAATGCATTTAACAACTGGTCCTTCCGTAAGGAATATCAACGTGTGAATTAATATATGGTACTGTACGGGTCTTTTAGCCATGTCTGTATATGATACACTGTTATGCAGGTTGTTGTCACATGCTTTTCACTGTATTGCTACACTGTAATGCTATGAACATTATGTTTTCTTTTTTTGTTCATTCAATTTGGAAAATTCAATTAAAAAAATTAAAAAAACAACTAACAGACTTGCCCCCCCCCCCAAAAAAAAAATCACCCTGAGAGGAGGGAGCGGGGCCTTGTGCTGAGAAGTACCTAAGAAGAGGCACTTTGCCCCGTTCCCCATCCCCCAAAAAAATCTTGCTGTGGCTGGTGCCGATGTCCTGGCATGTTTTCACACCCTTAATGGTCATCGGCTGTTCAAAGCCACGAAAGACGAGCTGGAAATCCACCCTTTGCAGTGGTTTTCGGCTTGTTTCCCATGCCACTGTGTGATATCGGCTGCACACTGGGTGACCGTGTGATGAGAGCCAATATCGTGTGACACATGGTAGCACCGTGTGAGTTTACAGGTTTGAACTAACATGTGTCAGCGCATTTCTATCCAGGGACCAGAAACAAGGTCCGATTGAAGTGCTAGAAAATCCTTTAAGCTTGCGGAGGCTGGTGTCGATGTTCTGAGGTGTTTTCACACCCCTTAATAGTCATGGGTTGTTCAAAGCCACGAAAGACGAGCTGGAAATCCACTCTTTGCAGTGTTTTTCAGCTTATTTCCCATGCCACTGTGTGATATCGGCTGCACACTGTATGATCGTGTGATGGGAGCCGATATCGTGTGACACCTGGTAGCACCGTGTGAGTTGACAGGTCTGAATGAACATGGGTCAGCGCACTTCTATCCAGGGACCAGAAATAAGGTATGACTGAAGTGCTAGAAACAATTTGAGAATTTTTTTAAAATCCTTTGGATTCTGAAGCACCTCCACTCCTTGAAACTGTTGCTTCATTGTGTGATCTTTTTGACCAACTGATCTATAGGGATCAGAACTGCACCAGGAAACTCGGGTTTGCCCGCATTTCCACTGTGTTTGCTAAAGGAATAGCCAGAAAATGTAAATACCCCCTCTCCCCAGTTTGAAACAAACTTCTGACACCAAATTAGTAAATCAAGTAAGTCCAAAATTTCCGTCCAATTACCCTTACATCCAGGGCTTTAAGTGGGTTGAAAAAAGTGAAGGGTCCCTAGAAAAGATGGGGGCTATAAAATTAATGGTGTGGCATAAACATGTAAACTAAATTTCACATAGCGTGCCACTACTCACACAACTGCAACTTGTATACATGACCATTACTCTATGTGCTCTGCAGAGAGGCCAAGGATTGGGTGAGCATGTATTCTGAACACCTTTTTGACCCACTGACAGACACTAAGAGAAACACGCACTGCCTTTCAGTCACAACTCAATCGTGGCCCGTTATAAACCCCTGGGGGCAACTCAGTTCAAAGTATGCATTACACAAGCGTAATATGATGCCTGAGAAAAAACATACAGTAACACAAAATCCTGGAAATAAACACTCTTATGGAATGAAACAGTAAGCAGATCTTGCGAAACATAAATAGGACCGACATGGAGTATTTTAATAATTTTTACACTCATTGTTTACAAATCGATCAGAGTTTTAGCCTGTAAAGTAAGGAGATGAATATATGGACCGAAAGGGACCCATTTCAAAGTCCGTTTTTTAATTACTATTGGGTCTGAGACCCAGAGGAACCCCAGCCAACTTAAAGCCCTGCTTGCATCCACTCAAATATCCATTCCCCCTCCAACTTTTCCATCCAGCCTTTCTCTTTTCCATCCTTTCATACATCCATCTTTTCCTTTTCCCCACTATCCATTGACATTCCATCCATCCACTCTTTCACCTTTGCACCCATGCAATGTCCACTCTGTTCACAAATTGACCCATTCATCTTTTTGCTTTTCTTTCCGTTCATCTTTCACTCTTTCATCCATCCACAAATTAACCATTTCACCATTCAGTCCATCCATCTTTCCGACCATCTTGCTTAGCACCCTTCCTTTGTTCTTTTCACCCTATTCACCTTTCCTTCCGTGTATGTCCTTCCTTTCATCTTTCCTTACTCTTTACTCCTCCTTCTCAGTTTCTACCACTATTATTTCCTATCTCACATAATTCTTTCTTACCTCCCTCTTCTCCATACGTTCTATTTGCTGCCCTCTGTTAATTTTATTTTTCATCATTTCTTTCTGTCCCCTTCACAGAACTTGTCTCACTTTTGTAGCCCTTGACCCCAGCCTTGTTATTCTCTTAGAGCTTTGTATGTACTTTTGCCGGGCTCCACAGACAGAAGAGGCCAATGTGCAACTAATCAACTTTTAGTGGGACCAAGATTACCAGCCCATCGGGTGCAGCAGGAGCAACCCCCACCTAAGCTGCTAAAGCAAGGGTTCAGAAACCACTAGTATTTGCTGCGATAAATTGCATTAGATGGGAGAGGAGAAACTGAAGTCATGTTGAGGGGGTGGGACAACATGCATTATCAGCAGTGACAGACACTGTTCAACTGGCATGCATAGATGAAACAGATTTCAACTAGAACGTGCATATTGGGCACAGAACAGAAAATATAAAAAAATTACTTATTTCGAGTAAACATTTTGTAGTGTACATGATGTACCACTGGAGCGGCATCTTGTCATGTTACTCCTCGGTGCTATTGCCTCCAGGCCCCTGGCCTCCTGCTAGGCCTAACCGTAGGCATGGAGGGTGCTTCGGGGTTAGGCCAGGTGTGCTGGTGACAGGAGCAGTCTGCAGGGGAGGCAAAATGTAGACCCAGCAGTAAGCATAGCTGGTGCGTTGCTTCGGGGTGGGTATTTTTGGTGTCACACCCCCAAATAAATACATTCTTGGCTTGGCAGGTGGGTCTGGGCAGCCCTGAGTTGGGTCTGCAATGTTGTTGTTGGTTTTTCTCATCAAGGTTTTAACTTGTTCATTATTTGGATTGGGAAATATATATATATATATATATGTATAATCATTAAAAAAACAAAGTTTACAGGGACGTTATAGTTAGGAAATAAAATTTAAAAAAACTTAATTCACAGAACAAAATGCTGTATGGGTGTGTTAGTAGTTTTGTGGGTGTGTGAGTGGTTTATGGGTGTGTGAGTGGGTGTCTAAGTGTCTGTGTCGGTGTGTCAGTAGCTGTGTGAGCAGCTGTATGGATCTGTGAGTGGATGCATAAGTAGCCCTGTGGGTGTGTGACTGGTTTTGTGACTGGCAATATGGGTCTGTGAGTGGTTGTACGATTAGTTGTATGGGTCTGTGAATGGGTGTGGGAGTGGTTGTATGGATCTGTAAGTGGGTGTGTGAGTGGCTGTATGGGTGTGTGAGTGGTTATGTGGGTGGCTGTTTGGGTCTGTGAGTGGGTGTGTGAGTGGTTATGTGGGTGTATGAGTGGCTGTATGGGTCTGTGAGTGGGTGTGTTAATGGTTTAATGGGTGCGTGTGTGGGTGTCTAAGTGTCGGTGTGGGTGTGCCAGTAGCTGTGTGAGTAACTTCACCAGAACAGAACCTCACCTGCCTCTTCATCCAACAAGAGTCCACAGTTTTGCACAAAATGTCTTCCCAACTGAAGTACTTTCTATTGCTTAATTACCAAGTGCTACCGCCTTGAATAAATGTCTAGTGCGTATACTACACTACATCTGTGTAATGGACTAGGAGAAAATGTCTCCAGTGACCCTGTGTGCGTGTCGGCAATGTAATTGTTCCTTGTGTGTCTTCATCCAGAAATCTGTGATAACATGAATCCTCTCATAGAGAAGAGAACAAGACTACAAAGAGGTAAATCTCCACCAAACAAGTGTCTTTCCTCTTAACTATATGATGTAAGTACTTCTTTGTTTGGTAGAGATGTCCTCATATTCCTTGGCATCAAGAATGCGTCCCCAAGATTGGTGGGAAACGTGCGGGGGGACTTTTGGTAAGTTGTCCATCATCCTGTCAAAAGGCGGGAAGACCTTTGCCTACTACTAAGGTGGATAGGGTGGGGCCAAAAGGGCAGAGCTTACAGGTGATTTGCACTTTTGCAGACACTTAGTAATTTAAAGGGAGAACCATGGACTCTGCTCTCACCAGGAGAGGTCAAGAAAGAACCCACTGCACAGTCACTACAGATTGCGCTCCAATAGATCAACGATGCATCCATCTCCACTGAGGATTTCAGATTGTCTTTCTATGTGGAATTGCAGAGAAAACACACTTGCTTTGTGTGGGGAATGGAATGGGGTCCCCGGGATGATATCGGCCCCGGGGACCCCATCCCCTAGCCAAAATTCAATGGGGGAGGGGGCCCGCGCGGACCCCCTTCCCAGGCCAATTATGGCTCCAGAGACCCCAGCCAAAATTCAATGGGGGAGGGAGGCCACGTGGCCCCCCTCCCCGTGCAGATTTCAGGTGGCCACTTTTTGGGGGAAAATTTTGTGAAAATTCGTCAAACGGTGCCAAAGTTATAAGTAAGTCAAAAACCGCTTTTCCTATGAAAACTAGGTCCTACCTATAGCTATCTTCTGATGACCTCTGTAAACTTTACACTACTAGTGGTCCTGCAGCACCGATTTTGCCACCCACTTAAGTAGCCTTTAAAACTGCCTCAGATCTGACATTGCCGCCTGTGTGTGCAGTTTTAAAGTGCCATGTTAACTTGGCAAAATAAACCTTTTGCAAGGCCTAAAACTTCCTTTTCAATACTTCTATGTCACCCTTAGGTAGGCCCTAAACAGCTCAGAGGGCTGGATGCTGTGTATTTAAAATGGTGGACATGTTCTTTTAACTTAAGACTTTCCCCAAAATGAATAACCAGTCACCATCTAAAACAAGGACTGGCAAAGCCAATAGGTTTTGCCTATGCAATTATTTTTACATGTTGCACAGTAGTTGAGGTTCTGTGCAACATGGCTTACAGAAAAAAAAGCTGTATGACGCAGTCAATGCTGACCACGTCATAGCACTTTGTTTTACTTTAAGCCATGTCGCTCAAAAGCTCAACTGCTGAGCAACATGTAAAAAAAACATTGACAAAGCCAACAGATTTTGCATAGGCAAAACCTATTGGCTATGCCAATGTTTGTTTTGTTTGATGGCAAAACAAGTGCTGCAGTCCATGAGACATTTAACTTCTCCATGCCACTGGTATTTTTCTACACAATATAAGCAACTGGATTATTGAGGTGGGTGACCACATCATTGTTTGCCCGCACCTGACATCACTGGGACCACAAGGACGAGCATTCATAGGGCCCCAGGAGGAGGTCCCTGCAACGACTTCCAGCTGGCCACGCCACTGCACAATAAAGCGCACCACAGAGTCCCGCGGCTCGGGGGTTACCGCATTGTTTTTTGCTTGCACCTAACATCACCGGGACCACAAGGTCCAGAAATCACAGGGCCCCAGGAGGCAGTCCCTTCAACGACTTCCGGCTGGCCACACCTCAGCACAATAAAGTGCCCCATAGAGTCCTGTGGTGCGAAGGTTGCAAGCACACACCAGGGAGGATGAGGCCTCCCTGATTATCAAAGTTGTTCATTGGATTAGGTATGTTAGGAAATGCTATAGTGTGATCACTCAGATATCATCCAAGCCATGCGACTTCCTTCCACATGTAACAACTCAGATTGTGTTAAGTTGCAATTCGAACATCTGACCATTGTAAATGGCTTGCTGGCAAGTACCCTCCCTCCACCCAGCTCACTCACTCAGTTCAAGCCCCGTATTCCATCTGTCCAGAAGGAGAAGGAGCCCCAGTCCCAACCCTCTTTAAAACTGGCACTGTGACTGGAGTCACTAGGGACTCCTGCCCCTTCGAGTATAACTGTGCAGAGTGCCCCTAGAGGTTTCAATGTCAATCGAAAACCCCGCCAAACATTTGTAATTTGTCTCATTATTCTCGCCCTGCTAAAACACTGCGCCCTTTCAAAATCCGGGGTATGCATTGGCAAAAAGAGGCCCTCTTGATCAAGCCCAGTAATTTATCCCTAATATCTTGGAATATTGCAGGACCCAGAAGCAAGAGCTTGCAGACAGACTGGGGGTCCTACATTGATTCCAGGGATGTCAACATATTTCAAGAAACCTGTGAAATAGAGCCGTCACATAGGCATGGCTTCAAAACGTTTTTTGTTCCAGCCCGTAGGTCCCCGGCAGGTATGACAGCCGTGGCCGGTGCAGGTAAGAGCGGTAGGGCAGGGGAGCGGGGTGTCGACATACAATGACGAGGGAGAATAAAATTTAAAAACAAAGAAAACCACTTACCTAGCACTCGCTGCATCGCATATTGGGCGATGCGGTGAACGCAAGGTAAGTGTTTTTCTTTTTTTAAATTTTATTCTCCCTCATCGTCGTATGATGACTCCCCCCACCACCCGCCCCATCGCTCTTACCTGCACCGGCCGCGGCTGAGGTAGGCCATCATGTGGCCTTACTATATGGCTTAGCATTTCCTTGAACTGTCTCGTGAGACAATTGAGCATAGATTCGCCTGATGTTCTTGGACTAAAAATCTCATATTGGCGAGGGAAAACATTGTTTCTATTTAATGTTTATAACAGAAGTACTACAAAAACTTCAGACGCTCCCGTTTTAACTTTACTGAGAGATTCGCTACCTAAGGCTGGCAAAGAGGCTGCTATTATAGTGGGCAGGGATTTTAAATCTACTTTTAACCCTCTGCTCTTCTTAGGGATACTGATGGCTATGAGGACCAATCGCTGGGCATTCCGTAGCTACTGGGTCAATACATATCACCCCTATCCAAGCCAGCCTTACAAATGATAGATTTATGCTTATGTTGTCATATGAGAGCCTGCAATGGCCAATCTCCTTCAGGTCCAGGTCTAGGGAGGACCACGCTTGGCAGTTCGGTGTGGACTGTTCCCATGAGGCACAGGGTCAAGACTGATTTGCATATGGCTGGGTCTAAACTGGGGTGGCATGGTGAGCAAAAGAACAATGGATTTAACCCAGATCTATTGATTGGGGGTGAATGTTTGATTTTATGTCAAGACCCGGAGGCTAATATTATGCAATATTTCCTTTATTGCCACCACTCAGCAGCACATTCAAAGCTTCTAGACTTAAGAACTTAGAACTTTCAAAACATTCCAAATAGCATAAAACCCCCCCGCAACCAGTCCACTTCCTTCTTTTATTGCTGCTGCTCACTGAGATAAGTACATTTAATTGATTATCTAATTTATTTTGTTTGGTGATGTTTGAGATGTGCCTTTTTGGGAGCGTACTGTTTTTTGACTGGCTGGGGTTGTTTGGATATCTGCTCGAGTGTTTCACTCTGTGTGGAATTTTGGCCGTTTTGGCAACTTTTTAATTGTACGGCATGCCTTCTCGTTCGCCTCTTCTTTGTGTCTTTGTTGTTTGTCTGGCATCGCGCTTATATTAATAAGGCGGAAATAGTCATATTTTTTAGTTCCTTTTGACCGTCGCTTGTGGGTTTCGTCTAACCGAGCCATAACCGATATTTTAAATGGTGAGGCTCGCGGAGACGTTACCATGGGGACGCGCTGGTATGCTCACCTTTATCCGAAGCGGAATCCTCTGTGACGTGCCAGCCTCCTGCGCGGGACTCTCTCGTTAATCCTGCTTTCTGCGCAGGTCTTTGAGACGGTGTGAAGCACACAGACTCGTGCGTTGGACGCCGCTTGCTAGCGAGCGAACGCACAAGCCCTGTGCACGCTCTACGTCTGTGAGCAATTTTGACCTTCTAGTTTTGCCATAGCGGACGCTCTCTTCAGAACGTTCGCATCTGAGGGGAAATAGGATCTGTTTCGTTTTGGGCTCAAATCGGAGAATGTAAACTGGTGCATCTTAATTCTACTTCTGCTATTTGGTGAGCAGATGATTTTGGCTATTTGTGCTTGTTTAATTTTGGGAATTAAAATAGATTTTAGTTTGTTTTATTTTCGTGATTTGAGTAGAATTTGATAATGGAACAGGGAGAGGGCTCTGTGGAAAGTTCTTTGGAAGAGAAACTTAACAGAGCAATTGAAAAGATGACATCTGAGGTTTCTCAAAGAATGGAGAGGAAGTTGGAGTTACTCGCTAAAAAACGAGTGTTCCTGATGCGGAACAGTTCTGGTCGGCTACTGAGGCTGAGGTAGCCAAAAGATCAGCAAGAAAGGCTTCACGTAAAAGGAAGCATGTCTCAAGCAGTGATGGCTTGTCAAAGAGAATGAAGTCTAGCAAGGTAGAACATGTTTGCTGTAGAGACAGTCATATGGAAGATGCTGAGGGCATCCATGATGGGCGAAATGAAGACCCACAAAGTGGAACTGGTAAAAAAATTAAAGGGTCGTAAGCACAAGGTTGTGATTTGCGGTGAGTCCTCTGGTAGTGCGGAAGTGGAACTCAGTTGCTCCTCGGATTTTGATTCAGATGAGGAGGTTTTTTCTGATGTGGGTCTGACAAAGGAAGGAAAATTGGGAAAAGATGATGGATCTATTTTGGATCCTTTTGGACATTCTATGTTTGACCGTCTCCTGATTAAGCATCCTTTGTCACCCGAATGGTCCCCCTCTGAGCATGTCGCACAGTATATTGAATATTGGACCAGAAGGGAAATACCAAAGGAGGTGCGGGTCAGATTGAGATCTGAATGCCCGAGACACTCTGTTGACAAAAAGGTGGTTGCGACTCCAGAATTGGACGCTAAGATTATAGCTTTTATTGCTAAAGGGGGACGCAACCCTAGGAAGGGTCTGGATAAAGGGTTGAGATCTTGCGAAGATAGGCTTTTGGATGTTGTTGGACCTTTAAGTAAGGTTTCTGACTTGGCAGAGGAGGCCTATGTGCATAAGAAAAATGTTGACGTAGAGGAGATTCGCCAATGGATTCAGAGGGCTATATGTCTTCTGGGTAATGCAAATACAGCTTTATCTATTGAGAGAAGGAAAGGCATTTTATTAAAATTTGACCAAAAATTGGCAGAATTAGCAGGGAAGGAAGAGGGGTCTTTGGCTAATGGCCTTTTATTTGGGGATGCTTTTACTAAAGATCTCTCCAGATATGTTGGTGCTTTTAGTTCCCTGCAAAAATCCCAGAAAGAAATTTAAAAAGTATTTCAGGAGCGTGTTTTTGGTTCGGCCGGGCGAACGAGGAGTTGGTTCCCCGGCCGTGGTCAGGGCATCACTAGAGGCTCCTTTTCACGAGGATTCAGAGGTTTTCAAGGTCAACAAACCTATCGTGGAGGTGGATTCTTCCTGCAGAGGAATAAATCTCGTGGAAGATACATTCGTGGGGAAAGGAGAGGCAGAGGCTCAGTTGGTAAATCAAGGCCTTTCTGTTATCTCCTTAAAGTTGGGCGGCAGACTTGCCCAATTTCATCAAAATTGGTTGGTGATTACAAGGGATCCTTGGGTGTTGCAGACTGTTTGGGGTTTTCGAATAGAGTTTATTGGAAATCCAGTGCAATCTTGTTTGCCAAGGAGGTTAGTCTTTCAAAGGGATCTAGAGAATTTGATAGATTTAGAGATTCAAGAGTTGATTGCAAAAGGGGCAGTGGTGAAAGAGTTGGACTTAGCAGAAGGTTTTGTGAGCAATATTTTTCTGGTCGAGAAAAAAGTCAAGGGATTGCGTCCTGTGATAAATTTGAGAGATCTGAACGATTGGGTGGTGTACCATCACTTCAAAATGGAAGGGATGCATTTGTTGAAGGATGTGTTGCAGAAGGGAGACTGGATGACTCGTTTGGATTTGAAAGATGCGTATCTGACAATTTCTATTTGGGAGGAACATCAGAATTTTTTGAGATTCCAGTGGAAGGAGAGCTTGTGGAAGTTTGTGTGTCTACCATTCAGTCTATCCTCGGCACCTTGGTGTTTTACAAAGGTTCTTCGCCCTGTGGCAGCCTAATTGAGACACAGGGGCGTTCGTCTGATTATTTATCTGGACGACATCTTGATTATGGATCAGAACAAGTCAGATTTGATTTGCCACACAAATCTGGCTGTGAGACTGCTGGAATTTCTGGGTTTTGTAGTGAACAGAACAAAGTCACAATTTGTGCCAAATCAGCAAACGCAATTCTTGGGTTTTGTGATAGTCACTGTGGAAGGTTTTTTGAGGTTACCAAAAGAAAAATTGAAAAGGATAAGGAAGGAGTTAAGGAATACTCTGAAGTGAGATTGTGTTTCATTGAGAATGTTAGACCGTATTGTTGGCCTACTCTCTTCTACTATTCAGGCTATTTTCCCGGGCCCTTTGCATTATCGGGCCTTACAAAGGTTGAAAGCAAGTCACTTGAGGGATGGCTTGACGTACTCAGAGAAAGTTTATCTTTCTTTGGAAGCGAGACAGGAACTGAATTGGTGATTGAGGAACATGGAGGCTTGGAATGGGCGTGCGATTTTTGGAGAGAACGCAGATCTGGTTATAGAATCGGATGCAAGCTTGGAAGGTTGGGGTGCAAGTTGTGGATTGCTGAGAACTGGTGGTCGTTGGACAGAACAAGAAAATACTTTACATATAACCTGTTTAGAGTTGTTGGCAGGATCTTTTGCAATAAGATGTTTTGCAGAGAAGAGTGTGAAATGTTCAGTAATTCTAAGGATGGACAATGTGTCGGCGGTTCGTTATGTCAACAGGTTGGGTGGTCCACGTTCGGAGGGCCTGGTCGATATTGCAAAAATCTTTTAGGAGGTCTGTCTGTTCAAGTGCTAAGTTAAGCTGCTGTTAGCGCTAGGATGCCTACGGGTAACCATGCGCTTTATAAATGCTACTTTCATTTCATTTCAGGCGGAGCATATTCCGAGTTTGTCAAACTCGGTTGCGGACTGGTTCTCGAGGAATTTCAAGAACTCCAGCGATTGGATGTTGGACAGAGGTGTGTTCAAGAGGTTGGACCGTTTGTGGGTTCTGCTTCATTTATTTGCGAACAGGCTGAATTGTCAGGTGGAGAGGTTTTTCAGTTGGCGTCCAGACCCGGATGCAGCAGGGATAGATGCTTTTCTGCAAGATTGGAGGAATCTCCAGGCTTATGCGTTTCCACCTTTTGCCATGATAAGCAGAGTTTCAGGGATGATTCGCAAATGGAAGGAGACAGTGGTCGTTGTGACTCCGCTGTGGACTTCGCAGGCTTGGTACCCGATCATGTTGGAGATGAGACTAGATCTTCCAGTTTTGCTGCCAGTCTTTCAAGGGATCCTTCGTGGCCCTCAAGGGGAGGTTCACAGTCTTGTGGAAGCGGGACAGCTGCAGTTAGTGGTTTGGAAACTTTCAGGAGAGTATGGAAAAAGCCAGGACTTTTTAAAGAAGCTTCAAGGCTTATTGAGGAGTCATGGGCCCCTGGGACAAGGAAGGCTTATAGATTGGCCTGGGGAAAGTGGAGTTGCTGGTGTGTTGAAAGGAATTTGGATCCTGTTTCAGCGGATATAGTTCAGGTATTGAATTTTTTGTCTGAATTATTTACTAAAGGTTTAGCTTACAGGACTGTGAATTTGTATAGATCTGCTATTTCAGCAGGTCATATTTTGGTTAATGGTTTTTCTGTTGGTCAGGACATTTTGGTTAGAAGGTTGTTGAGAAGCATTAGAATTGCTAAACCCCCTGGGACTAAGTATTCTGTTCTTTGGGATGTTTCGAAAGTTTTGTTATTTATGGACTCGTGGAATGATAATTGTGATTTGAGTCTTAAAGACTTATCGATTAAATTGACCATGTTGCTGTGTCTGGTTTCTTTCCGCAGTGTTTCTGATGTTAAGGGACTGGAGGTGTCTTTAAGATCATATACTCCGGAGGGGATTTGTTTCCAAATTAGACAGAGGACTAAGACAAATTTGTCTACAATTGTTTAACCTTATTTCGAAGATAGAAGAAAGTTGTGTGTGGTTCCTTGTGTTAAGGAATATGAAAAAAGAACATTACTTGCTAGATCCTCTGGTGTTGATCAGTTGTTGATCTCCTTCAGACATCCACATAAATCGGTCTCTTCTCCCACTTTAGCTAGATGGGTGAAGGAACTGTTGGTGTAGTGTGGAGTGGATGTGAGTATGTTTGGAGCGCATTCTGAGAGAGGTGCTGCTGCTTCAAAAGCTTGTATGGTTGGGGGTAGTCTGCAGGACATTTTACGCTGTGCTGATTGGTCTTCTGATATTGTGTTCAGACATTTTTATTTTAAACCAATTGATAAAGCAGCTACCTGTTTGATTAGTAAGCTTTAAACTTGCATAATATTAGCCTCCGGGTCTTGACATAAAATGTAGATTTTCCACAGCCTTGATGGGCTGAAAATCTGGATTTTATTAAAGACACAGAGGCTAATATTATCCCACCGACAAGGTTTTTTAACCCGACCCTGATGTTGTTTTATCTTTTCACAGCTGGTCAAGTCTAAGAGGTCACGGATTTCTTCGAGGAATGTTCTTTTTCTCTGGAGTTTTTGGGAAAGAAGAAGTTTTCGCATCAGTTGAAGGGAATTTATTTAACAATTTCTTATACTTCTGAGGTCGCAGTTCAATAAAGAAGGAAGTGGACTGGTTGCTGGGGGGTTTTATGCTATTTGGAAAGTTTTGAACGTTCTAAGTTCTTAAGTCTAGAAGCTTTGAATGTGCTGCTGAGTGGTGGCAATAAAGGAAATATTGCATAATATTAGCCTCCGTGTATTTAATAAAATCCAGATTTTCAGCCCATCAAAGCTGTGGAAAATCTACATTTGCTCTGCATTCCGTCCATCATCTGTGTGTCTTTTGCTTTCTCGCCCTAAGTGCGCCGGGTATGCCCAGACGTGGGTACCTGGCTCACTGTGCCACTGGATTCAAGCTAGCCTGGCTGATGAGGTGTGATGCCCTGAAACCAGTTCCAGGATGCTTGTTTCCGGTCCAGGGAGGACCTGGCTTGGCAGTTCGGTCTGGACTGTTCCCATGAGGCTCAGGGTCAAGACTGATTTGCATATGGCTGGGTCTAAACTGGGGTGGCATGGTGAGCAAAAGAACGATGGATTTAACCCAGATCTACTGAATGACGGTGAATGTTTGATTTGCTCTGCATTCCGTCCATCATCTGTGTGTCTTTTACTTTTATAAAGTTGGCATTTTCCTGCCTTTTTGTGCCTGTGGCCTATCTTGAGACACATGACTTAGTGTAAGTGACAGAATTTGTGAATTCCTCTCAGACAGTCACACAATAGAGGGATTAGGTGTGCCTTAATGGGCCATCTGCTGGCAGGATGGGAGGGGCAGAGCTAAGCGCAGCCTCACTTGAATAGGGAATTCTCTGCCCTCACACAAAGGATCTATCACCTCCACATTGTCACTACAGCCAGCTTGGAGCCAGGGAAGGGGAGTCAGGAAATTTCATGCACTTCATAACCACTGTCTATAAGCTTCTCTCACCTTCCAGATGGAGGGCACCATGGTATAAAAAGGGGACCTCTGACACCAACTCTTTAGTATAGTTCTGGACCTGGGACTCTGCCAGGAAGAAAGACTGATGTGCTACTGAAAGGACTGCTGCCCTGCTGCTTTGCTGAACTTCTGTCCTCTTGCCTGGGAGAGAGCTGGACCAGCAACTTCATATTGAACCCAGGGCTACCAGAGTGACTCCAAGGGCTAGTCTGATGGCCTCCTAATCTGAAACTCAGGGACATAAAAGGCTCCCTAACATACTGAACAAGCACCTGGACTCAGCTGAAGTGAGTTTCTGACCCCTATGTGGTACCCCTGAGGTCCTGGACCCTTGGTGTGGCCTCAAAGAGCTGTATTGAAGTTTTTGGGCTCATTGCCAACGGGCCCATTCGCGCCGAGACCTCACCGCCATTCAATGTGAAGCTCCGGCAGCCATCTCTTCGCGCTACAGCGCCAACAATCGCTGGGGCCTCCAACAAGGAGTTCCAGCAACATCTGGCCTACTCGTTGGGCTACTCTGACAGCCTCCTGCGGTGCTCTCCCTACTCCTCGAGGGCCCCTCCACTGCAAACAGGACTCTTGGCACTAATTTTAGAAGGTGAACTTTAAGTGGGAATAATATAGTGACAGTAGCCGACCTGCGCTCCACCGCAGTCAGCCTGAACTTGTGACTTTGACCCAGTTCAGCTAGACCAGATATCTATAGTTGCTGCTTTGTGCTTTTTGATGCTATTCTCAATAAAAATCTTTGAAAATTCAGAACTCCGGTTCTATAGATTGGATTTTTGTCATTTTGGTGTCAAATAATTTATTAAAATGTACTCTTAATACTAGATTTTTCTAAACTGGTGTGGGATTTCTTGTGTTGTATTTTCACTTTATTACTGTTTGTGTGCAAATAAATACTTTACATATTGCCTCCAAGTTAGGCCTGACTGCTTTTTGTGCCAAGCTACCCAGGGTTAAGCACAAGTTAATTTAGAAACTTTTTGTGGTTCACCCTGCAATGGATTGTGGCTGGTGCTTGACCAGGGTTCACACCCCAAGCAACCAACAAACCAATTTCTCAGACATTTTTAAATTGTTTATGTTTCACCTGCAAAATTTGCATACTTGGTAAAGAACAATTGAGTATTTTGTTCTAGACAGTCTTGTTCGAGAATCACTGGTGTTTTGTTCATGATTGAATTCCCTGAACACTGTCAATAAATTCTCAATTCACCTCATTTCTTCTTGATAGTAATGCTTTATGAAATTGTAATCTTATTAACTCTCATTGTTTGCTATCAGAAAGTGGGCAGAATTAACCTTCAGACAAAAAAGAAGGTGGGTCAACTTCCAAGGGTTGAGCAGTTGTATTACTAGAAATATTTTATACCATAAGCATTCTGCGGGTTCTAAGAGGTCCGAGACAACTTATAGGGTTTATGCCCAATCTTGTACTTAAAGATAGATTATAGAATTGTGAGGTGTATAAATCAATTCAACGAGTGCTCGTATTCAGTTCTTTATATAAATTGTAGTACATACCAATTGAATGAATTCCCTATTTTCTTACTAAAAACAAAGCTTGGGTTTCAATTACCAACAGGTATTCTGATGAACATTTTTCATTGCAGTAATCTTTTAAACAATATTTTACATAAACAAGTGTGTTTTTATTTAACTGAAAAATTGTTTTATGTATGATTTTATTCAGTTAACAGGTTTTTATTCCTCTTGTATCACGAAATGTATTTCACAACTATGTTCTATATAAATAAGCACAAAGGAATGAGTAATCATATGATACCAAGAGAGGAGCCCGGACGAGTCTTCTTGGGGTATAGTAAGATGTGTAGGAGGTAGGGTGGACACAGATGATTCTAGAACACAGAGTGTTTGCTAACAACGTAGAAAAACAAAAGATCTCTGCATGGGTGATGGGTGGTTAAATGGTGGTACTGGACTGGGGTAAGATGAAGGACTTCTAAGAGTGAGGCTAGAGATGGAACAGGAAATAGGAGGTGGTGAAAGCGTTGCAGCATGGCGCCTGCCTACATCCACAGAAGAAAATCAGTGGTAGGAGGGAAGAAAACTGCAAGCATTGGGGACGAGAGATTGTTTGGTTCGACTCTGAGGCCAAGGTTACAGTCAGATATGGATTTGCATGGAGACGGTGGATGGGGGCTGCCTCAGTTATTGGAAAAGTGAAAGAATGCTAGCAATGGGTCACGGGACAGAGGATGACCAGCTACATACTTAGAAGGTGTTGGAGCAGTGTGGACATGCTTTTTACATGGAGACATGAAGCGGAGAGTTTAAAGGGTACTCGTGTAGAAGCTGTGTTCAACAAGATTTATCATCCGGACAGAGGTCGCAAAAGAGTACTCAGATCAGGCACCAAGGCAGGGGAGGGAGAAAGGGAAGAGTCTCTGGACGACAGGCTGCCTTCACAGGAAGGGGTTTAGTAGTCTGTGCAGCTCCAGGCCCTGGTTGGTCAGCAAGGCCATGTTGCATTCTTGTGTTGCACAGCCTGAGCCTGCAACTTCTTCAAGCTTTAGGGAACAAAGGCAGACATTTCCCAATGACCAATTCAGCTAGACCCCTCCAATAATGTGATAGCCCGACGCAGGCTAAGGCAGCTCTCACTTCAATTACTTTTCCTAATGAGAGGACAGAGGCAGACATCCGAGGAAACTAATTACCCTTAAGTAAAGCATCTTTTGCCAGAATCTTAGAGGCGCCCATTGTTTTTTATAAGCAACTTTTATTAGGAACTTAGCCTTCATGGTGCAATGCTGCATGTGACACTATTTGAAATCAGAAACCTGCTCCTCCTGGGATACTGGAGAAGACCTCAGGACACATTCAGGTCACACACAGATTTGTCTCCACAGCGGTCTGAAGGTCAGGTTTCAGCACTTCTTCCAATGTGAGTAAGCTGGGTGAGTGGGTATGGAGGTAGGAAACTAACCAGATACAGTACTTACACAAGAACCAACTATAAAATAAGAAGAAACTATTAATTGTTTGGAATGGGCAGTTTTTAAAATACAACAGCGACAAAACAAATGAGAAGACATTGACTTCTGAAACTACTTAGCAAAATATGTTGCGATGCAGAAAGACTGTGTAGAGTTCTTTTGAAAGAAGGAAAGAGCTTTTACCATGTCCTTCAGCAATCTGAGAAAATTCCACTCTCACAGAAGTAGCTATTACTCCTCTCGAGAGCAAAACGACAAGCTATTATGCTTACAGAAAGCATCTTACAGCATAACTGTCCTTTTTAGGTCGAGCCTAGACAGTGCTTGCGCTGTTAGGCGGTCTGTTGTCTGTACTTTGAGGGGTCTGACTCTTCCCATGGTTTGGATTGGCTTTTGTGTATGCCATTTAAAAATCGTAGCCTGCAAATGGCTAATGGTGGGTACATGTCCCACCTTTTCTGAGAAATTCACTCCCATGGAGTATTGCCGCAGGTACAAACAGCGACACACACACAGTCCCTACGTGTAGTCTGGTGCACTATTACTGCTGTGGCGGCATTTGTTGCTTTATGGGTACATTTCATTTCTTTACACTGTGATACACCAGGTTTAAGTTATCACGGCCGCCCGTTTTCAGTGGCCTCGTGGTTTTTTTATTTACTTATATTTGTTGCTTTATGCGTACATTTCTTTGCTTTATGCGTGCCTTTGTTTAATGTTTTAAATGGAATACATGGCACATTTCTGCTTATATTTAAAAAAACAAAAAAAAAACACACCAGGCTTCCTGCATATGTTTCTTTTTAGTGGCCTCATACGTCTTTATGTACTTATATTTGAAGCGCCATAGTGCTGCATGCTGTAGCAAGGCGTTCTTTGCAATGGAGCCCTTTAAATACCACGCTGTGCTGCTGGCTCTCTAAAGCAGAACGTGCACTCTCAAAGTATCCCAATGTCGTTTACAGCACAGTTCACATTGTGGGACACTCAGAGTTGTGCATGAAGGTGGTGCATTTGAAACCGCGACTGTGCGACTGGACTCTCTGTCATTGGTTTTCCAGGGGGTGCACTTTTATGTACAGATATGCCATTTAAATCACAGGCACTGATGCAGTAAACTTAGGCGCTGTCAGAAGTTGTCAGAACACATGTGAGAAAGCATGCATTCATGCTTGCTGTAGGCTATATTTGATATATTTGAACAGTGAAATGAACAGTAAAATCCGGGAACCCACACAATAATTAGGCTTATAATCAGCCAAAAAACGCCTAATCAGTTCACCTACACAACCTTCTATAAAACTTACCCATCACTTACTCATCCATCCATCCACCTACCTACTCATCCACCCATTCACACATGCATTTACTGATCCATTTACACATTATCACATACACTATTAATCCAACAACTTGCCCATCCAAGCCCCCACGCACTCATACGTTCTTTGATTCATCTACTCACCCACCTATCCATGTATTCACCCATCAGTCAACCCAGGAGTGACCCATCCTTCAACTCAGTCATCCATCTACTTTCATTCGATCTATCCACTCATCCCATAGTCGACCTAACCTTCTTCACGTTCTTTCTGCATGCAGATTCAGAATTGTGATGGATGGTGGCTGTTTTGACATTCTTATAATCGCAAAGACAATTTGGGGTCTGCTCAATTTTCCCTCTGTTCCTTGACTCGTGCTAGTCAAGTTCAGTCTAGGGTGTGCAGTTAAAAAACACTGAATGTGAATAACACCACAAAAAGCATATTTTTCTAGGCTGACACTGAAAAAATATCTTTTTGCATGAAAAGTATACCCCAAAAATGTTTGCTGGCGAAATCTGCCACAAAAATGTTTCTGTGGGCAAGCTTTATGCGCAGGTAAAGTTTTGCAAAGGTTGATGTACTTAGCCATTTTGAGAAGTTGCAATGTTACTGACCTTCACACAATCAGAACGTTAGACAAAACTCAAATTAATTCTTTTTTAAAATGCGTTTCCATCTGATGTTTTTTAATGTTCTTTTGATAAATACTTCGTCGGAAACTAACGCACTTTACTCCTTGATGTAGTTGCTTGGGTGCTGACGACAACTCCTTTAAGTAGTTGCTTTATTTTGAGTTCCATTCCAGTTTCCTTTTTGTCTCCCCTGGACATAGAAATCCAAACTTTTTTCAACCGCTTTGCAAAGTTTTGTTATGGTCTGTGGCCCAGCTCTACCAGCTCGTTAGGCTTACTTCTCACTGCTACGTGAAGTGACTGGTATTTTTACATATTTATTATTAGCATTTCTATATTGCACTTTGATTCTTTTATTGTTAAGCAGCAAAAAGTATTACATTACTAAGTCGTGCAACTGATTGAAACTTTCTTGCATGCTTTTATATTTGTATAACTTGCTGAGCTATCTTACTGCTCACTTATGACTGAGTGTGCCCTGGGCTCCTGCTAACCAGGTACCCAGGGCATATGTTCTTTCCTCAAAACTGCATTGATGCCTAAACCCAATTGGCATCTCTGGCCACAGGTCAGCCCCTGGTAAATGGTACCACAGGTACCCAGGGCACTGTGACCAGAGAAGGCCTCTAAGGGCTGGAGCACTTATTGTGCCACCCTTAGAGGCCCTGTACCACTACACTCACACACTGCCTTTGCAGGCTGCGTGTTTTGGTGCATAACAAAGTGAAGAGTCGACATGGCACACATCTCTGTATGCCATGCCTACAACCCACTGCCCTGGCATAGATCAGACACCCCTCTAGCTGGGTGCACTATACCATGAGCCCTGTACCCCTACAGTGTCTAAGTCCATTCTTAGACATTGTAAGTGCAGTGCAGGCATTAAGAGTATATGGTGCTGAGAGTTTGTCATTACAAACTCCACAGCACCATAATGGCTACACTGAAAACAGAGAAGTTTGGTATCAAACTTCTCAGCACATTAAACCCACACTGATGCCAGTGTGGGATTTAATGAAAAATGCACACAGAGGGCATCTTAGAGATGCCCCCTGAAAACTAACCTACCACTAGTGTCCAGGCTGAGTAGCTGCTTTCAGCTGCCACCACCAGACATGTTTCTGGACCCCTGGGTCGAGAGCCTGCTCACGAAGGGGAAGCTTCAAAGGTTTGCCGCCTTTGTGAGCTTCCCCAGGCCACTTGCTGCTTTCAGCAACTGGTCCCCACTGGTTATGACCCCCACTTTGGGCGGGAGAACCAGCGGGAAAAACAAGTGAGGAAGAGAGGTGTGCCCACCTCTGCCAACTCCACCCCTCAGGTGGGGGAGGCGAGGTGAAGCACAACACAGAGTCCCCACCATCTTGCAGATGGGGGGACTCAGCCAACCAGGGAAAGGCTTATGCCCCCCTCCCACTGGAGGGTGGCAAAATAGGGTGTGTACCCACCCCAGGGAAGGGACCTATTGGTCCCAACCTTTTTCCCTACCTGTAACGCCCCTAAATCTAGTATTTAGGGGCACCCCTGAACCTTGCTTCCTCAGACCAGAAGAAACTACAAGAAAAGAAGAAGGATCGAACAGCCGTGCCACAGCTAACAAGAGGAAGACGCCCACTGACTTGGCCCCAGCCCTACCGGCCTGTCTCCACCTCGAACCTGCTCCTGCAAAATCCCGGTGTGTCCAGCAGCCAGCAACCTCGAAAACCCCAGAGGACCTGCCTGCCTTCAACTACAAAGACTGTGTCTCCCGTGAACACCAGATTTGTTCATCTCCAACCTCTGGCTCCGGCCGGACACTGCGAATCCACCCCACTCTGCACCCACTGTCCACGGCCCGAGCTCGAGAGGGCAAACACCACGAGGAGGTCTCCCCGGCGATCATAACCCAAGATCCGGTGACCCCTGACCTGCCTCAAACCTCCAGCCGACGTCTGCAGCCTAAATCCGGAAGGTCCCCCCAACCGCGACCAGTAGCTGGTAAGAAGACCCGAACCTAAAAGGCACCCCTGCACCCGATGCCCCACGGCCTTGGGTGGCCCAACCGACGGTGCCTAACCAACCCCCAACATCCCAACTTACCTCTCGAAGTGGTGGTCGCACCCAGAAGACCTTCATCCCCAAGCCTGCAGTGCCTTTGCAAACCAGAGGTTCCTCATTGCAAACAACAGGGCGCCCAACGTCGAAACAGCACCCTGCACCCAGCCGCCCTAGTGCCGCTGAGGATGCACCTTTGGTGCTACTTTGTTTCCCCATTTACCCTAAGCTAAATTCCAGGAGCTTTGCGCCCACAACCAAGTGGCCTGCTCGTCAGCAGCCACCGACCGGAGGCCCCCTATCCCCCATTGGATAACATTGGGCCTCAGCACTCTGCACCCGGCCGGCCTAGTGCCGCTGAGGGTGTAACGAGAGTGCATCCCTGACCCTGGGGGACCCCTGAGTCTACCCCCAGAACCTCAACTCCCACTACCAAATACTTACCCTAAAACCGATAACACTATTTTCCTCCATAGGATAACATTGACTGTTTTTCTTGGAAAAGTTTCTGTGTGGAGTTTGAAAACCTAAATAAATTCTTTAAAATTGTACTATTTAACAAAAACGCTTTTACTTACCTGTTTACAGCAAATGTCCCAGTGTAGTATCCAGGTATACTACACTGAGTAAGAAAAGTAATCTAAAAAGTAACTTACCTGGTATTTTACTGAAAAGCCCATTCAAGTATATGTACTGTATATACAAAGCATTGCATTTTTCTGCAACCATACTGTAAGTCAAAACAAAGTGCATATACAATTACAATTCAAACTGTTTACAAACTGCATTACTACTGTAAAGTATTTATTGCTTACCTGTGCCAGGCTTGCGTGGTTTTAGAAAAATAAAATAACTAAAAGAATAATTTTTATACAAAAACAATTGGTCTGAAGTTCAGTCTTTGAGTGTGTGAATTCATTTGCTGACTGAGTGTGTACAACAAATGCTTAACACTGTCCTCTGATACTGCCTTACTGCTCGACCACACTACCACAAATAGAGAGTGAGGTGCTAACTAACTTGCTTAAATCTTTCTTATTAGCACTGTTGACTGGGACTCTCATCCTTACGAGGTTAAGCAGTAAAAACTATTGAATGTACCCGTTGCGGCGCTTATTAGAAGCTTATTGGCTACTTCTATATTTGTGTAACTTGCTGAGCCATCCTACCCAGTAATCTTTTCCTACCTCCCATATTGCAGGCCTGTGATTATCCAAAGTATTTTATCAAGATGAATTCCAGTTTAGTGGCTGATGCCATTATTAATTACTTTTTGCTTTTACTCGTGCTTCTGTGATTAAAAACAATATATATATATATATATATATATATATATATATATATATATATATAAAATAATCACAGGAAGTTGTTGGGTCTTTCCTGTGTTGTGGTGATTACCATCACCTGGGGATGTCATTGTGCTAAAAATACATGTGAGCGAAGCTACGTTGCAGTAATGTGTGATAATGTGCTGCATCGCTAAATACTTATAAGGTCCCAAAGGCGAAACCGATTGCATCGCAAATGCTTGTTGTATTTCTGCCTACCATAAACAGGGAATTCAATCCAACTTTGCACCTTCCAAAAGTGGTACATATTTCACTCCAATTCTATTGCTCAATTTGGAAAAGAGACAATTTTTGTGTTTAATAATCCGTGATAGATTTTCTGCACAAAGTAAAAAACCATGGCCAGTTTACTCAAATTATTTTTTTTTAAATGGAGGGAATTTAGTTTAAGTGCTTAGAAAGAAATCTGTATGCAATGCTTCCTCGTCATGTCCATATGTTGTTCGGGGTTTGCGTTTGCATTCCTAGAGAACACTAGATATAACCTTACTTGCTTCTTGACATTACCTACTCGTAGTACAAGTTTCACTGCATTGGGTGACATTTCTCCACTGTCTCTCAGAGGTAGCTGAGACACATCCTTTATCTGTATTTGACCTACTTCAAGGCAACCAATTATAGCAATTTAATCTGAGACCCTTACGATCAGACATATACTATTTGACAGACACAGCCATTACTTGAACTCTTCAGCACAAACATAGGCCCCAGTTACAATATTACTGGCAACTAACTGTGAAATGCTCCACTACTTCTGTGTCGCTACTTCCAGACATCACCAACAAACAAGCGCATCCTTTGAAGATTGACTGCCATAGTCATATGCAATGGCTCCAAAAAAGAACTCAAGTCCAAATACATCAGGCCTAGGAGTCACACTATATCAGTGGTCTTCATATTTTTTTATGTCAAGACCCCCCTGAATAAAATAAACCAGCACTTACAAAGCCAATAGTTCTCTCCTTTGGGATTTATCGGCTTTTCCAATGGCTCATTGGCAATGCTTTACAGCATGTTCTCTTGACTCTTTGGAGTCCATCAGGATGCATTCATTCACCCTCAGCTGATAAAAAGGTCCTCAGCCTACCATCATCCGTGTTATAGTAGCACCAAGGAGACTTTAGCTGGTTTTCACATTAGGTCACCTAGCTGTCAGAGACCCTATCTCGTCCTCACCAACACTCAGCCAGTCCATAAAGACCCTCAGAGAACCCTAAGAGATCCCAAGCTAGACCACAGCCAACAATAAGCTAGTCCTGAGCCACCACAAAAGGAAATCTGCCAGTCCTGAGACACCTTCGTCTGACTCTTGGGTAGTTCTCTGGTAGCAACAATCGATCATCAAAAACCCTTAGCTGTCACTCAGCTTTTACGGACCATTATTCACCCTAAAATCACCTCCAAGTTGACTCTGCTGCCGCTCTCAGAGCTGGCCAACCCACAGCCATAGGTACTCTGCCTTTTGATAGACATCCTCTGTAAGAAATTGAGTTATTTAATGAGGGGGTAAAAACCCTACTCAAGTCGCAACCACAATCCTTGTCTGGGTGAACTAGAAAAGTCAGAATATTAAGCTGTGCTTAACCCTCCGATAGCCTAGCACAAAAGCAGTTAGGCTTAAATTAGAGGCAATGTGTAAAGTATTTTTGCAGCACACAAACAGTAATAAAGTGAAAACACAACACGAGAAAAATCCCATGCCAAATTAGAAACAGAGAGAACATTTTAATAAATAAAATGACACCACAACAAATTAAATTAAATCAGTAGATCTAGAGTTATGAATTTTTAAAGTTCTACATGAAAAATAGCGGCTAACAGATCAAAGCACCAACTGCGATTATCTGGTCGTGCGAGACCGTGGCAAAGTCAAAATTTAAGGCCGACTACAATGGAGGATGGTTCAACTACACAAGGTGGATTGGGCCCAGTCTCAACTTAACTTTGAACTTAAAAGAATTTTTGAAGACAAGTTCCTCCTAAGGTAAAGTTCAGGGGGTAGGGCAGCTGGTGGTGTAAGAGGAGAAGACGTTGTCGTTGTGGGGCCTCTGGATGGAGTTGTGGTCAAGATTTCTACCTTTGGATACCTTCGGTGATAGGTCCCGCTGAACATGATTTGTTGCTGCAGAGAAGAACTTAGTGGGACCTACCATGGAGTCAGGCCGACCGGCAATGCACCTTGGGAAGACTGGCGAGCAGGTCTTGGTCTTCTGTCTGCTCGCAAGCCATATTTTGGTGAAATGTTTTATAAGGCCCAACTTTTAGGGTAAGCCAGGAGTAGCACCTTCAGCACCAACACCAAGGATCCAGCACTGGAGGGGCATCACTTGGAGAAATCAGGACTCACTCCAGCAGAGGCCAGGTGCAGGGTTCACGGTCTCTGGAGCTTGTTATGTCCCTGTACCTCACACAGGTCAGCCAATTAGCCCTTGGAGTCAGTCTGGCAGTCCTGGGTTCAAGCCGCAAGGCAGGCCTCAGGCAGTAGGGTAGTCCTCTGAGGGTACAAGGCAAGTCTAATGAAGCAGGGCAGTCCTCTGGTAGCAGCAGGGTGGCTCTCTGAAGTTCATGGCAGGCCTCAAGCAGCAGGGCAGACCTCTGGGGTTCCAAGACAGTCCTTCTGATGTCCTCTGTAGGTCCAGGAGTGTACTGAAGAGTTGCTCAGAAGGTCCAATATGTATACCTTCTACCATCTTTTGAAGTGGGGAAATTTAATAGGCTTCCCCCACGTCTAGTTCTGGAAGGTTCTTCCCTTTCCCTACCAAGGGTCCAAGAAGTCCATGGTGACTAAAGACTAGTGTTGGGTTCCTTTGTGTGTGCTGGAGGTAAGCCCTTTGAAATGTTAAGTGGGTCAGGGAACAGCTTCATCCCCAACCACTCTGGCAGGATGGCCCATCCTGCCCACACTTAGTCCCCAATTGTTCATTGTCTGGGTCCGATAAGCATTTTTAATGGGGGAGCACTTAACAGGCCCGGGCAGCTGGAAACTCCTAAAAGGCCTTAGAAGCTTTTGGGCAGGAAAATACCAATATTCTAAAAGTGGCATTTTTCAAAAATGTAATCTGACTTTTCTATTAAAGAGAATTTTAAATTACAATGCATTTGAGTCCAAACATGACATTTCTACTGTCTCCCAATCAAACGTTATCACTTATGAAATGTTATAAGGTAAACCAATGGGTGAGAAAGGCCTTAGAGTACAGAAAAACACATTTTGGGATGTTTCACTACAAGGACATGCACACCTTAAAAAAACATGTCCCACTTTTTAATTACAATGCACCCTACCATGTGGACTGTTTAGTGCCTACCTTAGGGGTGACTTATATACACTAAAAAGGAAGCTTTAGGTTTGGCAAAAGGTTTATTTTGTCAGGTCGAATTGTCAGTTTAAAACTGCACGAACATGCTCTGCAATGACAGGCCTGAGACATGTTTAAAGTGCAGCTTTAGTGGGTGGCAAAATGAGTGTTGCGGGCTCACTAGAAGCATTTAATTTAGAGGCCCTGCGTACATGTACCATATACTAAGGACTACCAAGTAAATTAAATGTGCCAATCAGGTGTTGGCCAATTTTACCATGTTTCAGGGAGAGACCACAAGCACTTTAGCATTGGATAGCAGTGCTAAAGTGCACTGAGTCCTACTGCCAAAAACACAAACTAATTATGAAAACAGGAGGGGAGAAGGCAAAAGGTTTGGAGGTGACCCTGCAGAGAGGGCCAAGTCCAACACCCCCACACTGCCATCAGCCTACGTATGTCATTCATTGCTGGTGCTTAGGGAACCTAGGAGATGCTTAACAGGCCCAAGAAACACTTTACCTAATTATGAGAAGACCTTAGCATTCGTTAATGCAGACCTAAAGACCTTGTCAGCTCTCACCAACCTTCACTTTCCCCCTGCAGCAACCATACTACCTCCCCCAACCCCAGACCACTCTGTGGGCGCTTAGAGCTAATCACCAAGCCCTGTGCACGTCAACCAGCCTCATGACCCTTTCTACTCACAAACATATATCCTCAATGCCCTCTGCTGGCCATCAGATCCTCACAGTGAGCTCCATGAGCCTCTCAATCCCTCCTCTGTTGCATTCATAGCCCTTTGAATACACTCCATCAGTCCCTTTTGTGGCCACACCCTGCATCTTGCCCTCAGTTCCCCAGCAAACCGAGTCCCTAGGCACCTGCAGTCACTGTTCAGTCAACCACTTCACTGATGTGCCACCTTTGCATCAAAGCAATTGTAGGCTTTAGCCCTGCCCAAACACACACATTACATATATACATGTATATTTTTGTGAATGCACACACTTATACTTTTATTTCAAAATGACACTGTCAACTTCAGGATGACTAAATAAGGAGAACCAAGTATGGACTCCCAAAACGTTAGTAAATCAGTGCCTTGTTAGGTAAAACAGTTTCAATTAAAACACAAGATTTATCCTTGGTAGAAATGGCACAAATTAGCAGGCTGATTAATAAATGTAGAAAATAGAAAACAAATATAATAATTAAAACAAGATCAAATGCTAAGAACTGCAAAAGCAGATCGGTAATTTGAACCCTTGACAAAAATGTTAAAACTGCCCATCAGAATAATGGAGGGATAAAAAGAAAATCAATGTTAGTCTACGGGCAGTACCAAAAGAGGCAACACTTGCAATAAAAAGAAAAAACAGTTATCATCACTGCTCTGCCTCACACATGCTGGGAGGCCAGGGACAGGCTGGGACCTTCAAATGCTTCCAGCCTTCTTACTGGTGCTCTGGTTTTGAGATTGTGGGGTGGACTACAGCCACAGATCCAAGGGGGAGTCAGACTGCCTGCCACGTTCTTCACATTCTGGATGACCTGCTCTCAATTACACCTAAACCCCCAAGACAGCTTAGGGAGCCTCCTATGGTACCAGCCTGCAGTCGGAATGATTTGGGAGGCATGATCAGCCACATCTCCACCCATTACGGTCCCAGTTCTACTGGTCTGCTAGCTGATGTTTTTTCCAAATTAAATTTTAGGCAGTTAAGCATCATCCATTCTGAAAGAGCTTTCAGTGATTTACAAAATTTCTTTTGAGCCTCAGCCGAGTTCCCATGCTCATTCAAAATAATTTTAGTGTTATCTGTGTAACACATGAAGGTCTGATTGAATGAACAAATAAGTCTGGCGAGGGAACAACAAAGATGGAACAAAATGAGTCTAAGAGTGGAGCCATGCACAGCTTGTCACGGACAGCTAGCAATGAGACTTCACTCGATTTAAAAGTTAATTTTAAGAAATCGTATATCATGGTATGTGGTCCCAAGTCTACAAAATCAAAAACTTTTCTGATGTTTGAAAAGAGATAGAAAAAGTCAAAAGTTTTTCGTATTTGGGTAACCTTTTTAATACTCAGTTGACTTGGGATTCCCTGTTGACCTTAAGAGAGCAGCATTCAGTTAGAGCCTCGGATGCACTTTTCCGGTTTGCTGCCAAATTGGGTCAAAAACCGGTAAAAGAACTATTAGCTCTCTATAAAGCAAAATGCCTATCCATCGCCACTTACGGGGCAGGAGTTTGGGGCTATAGCAGGAGCAATAAGCTTCAAGTTGTAGAGAATAAATTTATCAGAAGACTATTGATGGTACCGAAAAGTGCACCCACAAACATCTGGCACTCTGAATTAGGGCTGGATTATATAGAGGACCGTGTTGGCCTTGCTCCTCTGTTATTATGGGTAAAGATTTGGCTATCTGAAGATTTAGCCTTCTCGAGAGATATCATGAAGGACTGTCTGGCCGTCTCTACTGTTGATAAGATTCTCTGGTTTCATTACCTGAAATGTACACTGCTAGAGATTGGCTTACAGGACCTTTATGACAACCCCCAGAATATGACCTCAATAGCCAAAGACAGCATTAAAATGGCCTTTTCTATCAGGGCTAACAATAGTCACCGGCAGTCGCAGGAACATTTTGGAATGAAGTGTCCTGTGGGGGATAGTCCTATGGCTAATCATTTACAATTTTACTTAGTTGTTAGTACTAACTCACAATATAGCTTTTACCTGACAAGGTTTTGGTTAGGCACAGTGCACTTTTTGGCAGCATTTGCACGTCAAGGAGGGTAGTCAGATCAACTCATCCCATGTCCCTGTGACAACTTTTCCAAAAAATCACTTTGCACTTCACATTATTTTGTGCACTTTACCAAACAACAAGAGCAAGATTTCTGCTGCCACTATTGAGAAAGCAACGTCCCTGTACATATAAAAAAGGCATGAGATACTTGTATTTTTTGGCCTCCATTGACAGCTGCACTGCTGTTGTGAACTTTATTAGGGGGCCCTCGACATTAGAAAACGATATGGGCAAAATTGTAAGGGCAATGATGATCTAACCCACTGTTGCACAATGCTTGAACAAGGTCTACAACTAGGGCCGTTCTATACAACCCTCTTAGGGTTGTATCTCCCTTTTATATTCCTGGGTACATGAATGGTTTGAATGCTGGGTTTAAATCTCTGGTACGAGGACCCTCATTGTCAGAAGATTTTTCCAAAACATTTTCATGATGATTGGAATTGATGGGAGATATTCAACAGTCTAAAGTCCCATAGTACAAAAAATTAATCTGTTCTCTATAAAGACCGAAGGAGCATAATTTTATTTTAGACATCCCATAGATTCGCTGAGCTGCCCTCATTAGACAATAATATAGAAAGTCCGGGTGACATAGCAGACCCCTCAGGAGCACCTTTTCAAGGTTTTTCTTCTTGAGGTTTTTGTCCCGCTGGTTCTGATCTTAGTTTTAGGGGCAGCATATTCTTAATTGATGTATTCTGACTGGAGTTTTCCTTCTAATATTTTATACTGCCATTGCAATGCGTTGTATATCTATGAATTTTTACGTATTTAACATATCTTTGAACTCCGCACTTTTATGGTTCGTCAAACCGAAATAAAGTTGACTGACTGACGGAGACTTCCCTTCCATAGTACAGTTGAAAGCCAGCTTGAGCGGTGGCTTAGGAGAACATGCTCTAAAATAAAGACGATCAGAGCATTTTCCTTCTCTGCTACCTTAACAGTGGCAGAGGGATAGATTTGTAAATACTTAAAACAGAGGTGTCTAAGTATGGTTTCTTTCCTAATGGGATAACGCAAGCTTTTTCCCATTCACTGGGACGAGCGCAGATTTAAAGGAAGATTTGATTAAGATGCATAGTTGAGGAACTTTATTAGTGGTGAATAGCTTTAAAAACCTCCTGTTGCAAGGATCGTGAGGACAGTCAGATTTACCAGAGTTTATATACATATTAATACACTCTAGCAGAAGACAATAAATCTGTTTAAGCGTGGCCCTGACCTACAGAAGAACAGAAAGCTAACAAACTATTAATAGTCAGAATTAGGGTAGAAAGAGGTATATTTATATTTTTTAAATGTTCTCCATAAAGGAATAGGGCAAGGATTCACTCATGGCAGAAGATGGAGAAACATCTTTTGTGCGCTAAGTGGAGTTATCCATTGAGGCTAAGTGGACAGTATAGAGAAATGAAAGTGCAAGCTTTAATTAATTTTTTAGTCCCATTCAATGCAAGAAAATGATCCGTTTTTGGTTCAGAACATAATTTTATTACGAAGTACGATTCAAGTCCTTCCACGCTTGTTTATCAGTAGCCAATGCTTCGGTATGCCAAAGAGGGGGAAGTTAAAGTGATAAACAGACAATACCTTAAGTAGAGCTAGATTGTCAAGCGCTGATGTGAACCAGGACTTACATAGGTTGTTATTCACTTGAACATCCTCCTGTGAAAGGAAAGGATCTTTCTGGAGAGCTACAGAGAAATTATTAGCATGAAGCTTTGTATAACTTTTGGAAGAGGATGGAGGGGAGCTCAGATCTCACTGCAGGCTTAAGATTCTGTCACCAGTTGGCATCATAATAGGTCTCACCCTTTCGATCTACTGGCTTTGCCAATGTTTTTGCTAATGCTTTACAGATCAGCACTGGCAAAGCCAATAGGTCTCGCCTATACCATATCCTTTAGGTTTGCCAATGACTTTTAGCCATGTTGTACAGCAGCGTGGCCACAGTGCAACATGGCTGAAAGTAAAGAAAGAAAAAAGCGATATGACATAGCCAGCATGTCATAGCCATTTTATTTTATTTTAGCCATGTTGCCCTGCGGCTAAAAGAATATTGACAAAGAAAAAAAGCTGTTGAATATGTGAGAGCCATTTGGCTTTTTTTGTAAAGGAGAGGGGGCAAGCAACAACACGGCAGGGCGATGCAGCGTTTGTAATAACGAGGCGAATATAAGAGGTTTGTTACTGTAAGCCTTTATTATACAGCCCCATACACGTCTGTGCAGTACTACAGCAGGGGAGCAACTGTCAGTCGTAACGTTAACCTAACGGCATTAACGGTGAGCCGTGGAATGTTGGGGGAACCAATGGGGAGGAAAGGTGATACCTCGTAATGCCTGCTCTCGTGCAAGTGAGTCGCGAGTCAGCTATTGTCGCGCGCCATGGTCATGGCGCGCGGCAGTAACTGTGATTACAACACATCTTCCTCTCTTAAAACATTATTGACTATAGCCCTTTAGTCACATACAAAATCGTTGAATTTTTTGGGTTTGTTGAGGAGTCTACCAAATCTTCCTGTGATACCATGACTGTCACCAGCAACATCTGAATCAGAGTGCGAATCAGTTTCATCACTGTGGTCAGGTGTGTGATGATCAGTTGGATCAGTAGTAGATGGGACGTCATCTACGCTGGAGTCATGGTTTCTTAGATGCATTTCGTCACTAGCATTCATAAATCTTTGTACATTTTCTGGTTCGTCATAATCAACCCATAAATCATTATATCTGCTCGCATGTTGTTGACTAAGTTGTTGGCCAACTGTACTGCATTTGGCTAATCTGTTCATATGCCACACTTTGCCATCACTGAGTTTAGCCCCATTATTGTACAATTTGCAGATGCGAAGGGGTGTCGTAAATCTACTTTCTCCTTTCCTGACCTTTCTTTCTAGGCGAACTTTAACCAGATCACCAACCTTAAATGTGTGACTCTTGACGCCATGTCTATTGTCATACCATTCTTTATAACACATTTGTGCTTTTTCAATGTTGCTTCTGATGGTTTCAGGGGACCATTCAATCTGTTTTGATGTTGGCATCCACCCTAAGTCTCTGCTGATGGGTTGTCTACTCCTCATGGGGACAAATGGAGATTCATTCGTGCTGGCACTGGGTGTGATTCTGTAGGCCCAAATGAGCTGAAATATCTCATTTTCCCAATTAAGATTGCTATTTCTGGCCAATTGTATGTTGCCTTTTATGACTCTGTTGAAGCGTTCAACAAGGCCATTTCCTTCAGGATGATAAAGCGAGGTGGTGTTGTGAGTTATACAATTCCTCTCAAGGAACGATTTGAATGCTTCAGAGGAGAATTAAGGTCCGTTGTCGGTCAGGATGCACTTGGGTAACCCCTCACTCATGAAAAGTTTGTCCAAAAATGATATGACACAGGTACTGTCTGCACTTGGGACAATTTTGATCTCTGGCCACTTTGAAAAATGATCCATGACCACCAGAATGTATTTGAGTACACCCTCATGACCTTCAATAGGTCCAGTTATGTCCAAGCCTATTCTTTACCACGGCATGCTCGGGGATGCTATGGGATTTAAGGGAACCCTGGAAACTTTGAGACTTTTGTCAGAGTCGTTGCAACTTACACAGTTTCTGATTAAGACTTCCACCTGTTTATCGACCCCAGGCCACCAAGGTGACCTATGTGGCAAAGTTTGAAAATTTTCTTTTTAAGCGTTTCGGGGGGGGGAACAGCTTTCCCAATCCTAAATAGTACACCATTTTCAACACTTAATTCATTTCTTAGTTCCCAAAAAATTCTGGCATCTTTGTCAAGATGTTTCTTTTCGGGCCACTGGCTATTGATGTATTTACAGACATTTTGCAGTGTGAGATCTCTCTGCAAGTGTTCTATCCACTCGGATCTTGTAATACCATCGAAATCTACATCAAAAAGTAGAGCTACTTTCTCAATATCTTCCTGATCTTCAAAGACTTCCTCACTAGGTAAAGGTAATCTACTGAGAAAGTCTGCAACTTTGTTCTTGACACCAGGCCAGTATTCAACTGTATAATTGTAATCTAACAATTTGACAGACATTTTGCTCAACCTGGGAGAAGCGTTTTGTAAGCCAGCAGCTGAAAGAATTTATATAAGGGGTTTGTGATCTGTCCCTAAAGCGAACATTGTAACCCCAGACATAAACTCTAAAGTAGTTAAGAGCCCATGAGCATGCAAGCATTTCACGTTCTATCACTGAATACCTTTCTTCTGAAGTGGTCAGTGATCGAGACGCGAAGGCTACCACCCACTCATTGTTGTCAGAATCCTTCTGTGAAAGAACAGCCCCAAGCCCCTTGTTGCTGGCATCTGTTGTAACGAAAATCTGAGCTTTGGGATCAAAACCTTTAAGAAAAGGTGCACCACTTATTTCTTTTTTAATGTGATCGAACGCATTCTGGCACAATGGGGACCACATGAATTTAACTTTATTCTTGAGTAATTGCCGAATTTGGTACGTCTTTTCTGAAAAGGTATTTATGAATTTGGAATAGTATTCGGTTAAACCGAGGAATGCTCTTACATCATCTTTGCTGGTGGGACAAGGTGCTTTGAGGATGGCTTCAACAAGGCCTTGTTTGGGTTTTATGCCATCTTGACTGATGCAATGACCAGGATAAACAACTTTGTTTTGCGAAAATTTACATTTGTCTAATTCAACAGTTAACCCATTTTGCTTTAGAATTTCAAACACCTGCTTCAAACGTGCATCGTGTTCCGTTTTGTTACTGCCCATGACAAGGATATCGTCTTGGAAGAACTTTATGCCAACAGCGCCCTCAAAGATGGATGACATTATCCTTTGAAAAAGCGCTGCAGCCGAAGCAAAACCAAACGGTACCCTAGTGAAGCGATAGCAACCAAACAGTGTAATGAAGGTTGTGTACTTTTTACTATCAACATGCAAAGGTATCTGGCGGTAAGCAGACTTTAAATCTATAATGGAAAACAGTTTCATATCCTTGGTAGCATTAACAATTTCATTTATACGTCGCAGTGGAAATTGGTCAACAATAATATTCTTATTAAGATCTCTCAGATCAATGCTGAGTCTGATTTTTCCATTTGGACGTTTTACAACGACCAAAGGAGAAACCTATTCGGCGGATTCAACCTTCTCGATGACTCCACTGGTGACTAGTCTGTTGAGTTCAGTCTGAACGTCATCCCTGATTGATATTGGTAAATGTCTGACTTTGTGTACACAAGGGGAAGATTTATCTTTTAATTCAATTTTATGTTGGAAGCAGTTGAGTAGACCCACTCTTCCGGAGAAGACTTCTGGGTATTCTTTGAGTAAGTTATTGTTAAATTCATTGTCATCCTCAATAGACATGACTGGGTTAGTGCAGTTTGGATTCAAAATGATCCCTAAATAAGCTTGGTCGTTCCACCCAAGGACAGAGGGTCCTCTTTTTGCCACAAAGAGTTTGCATATAGCTTTCCTACTTTTGAATTCAAATTCAAGTTCTCGAGTCCCAATGAATTCAATATTATCCAGTATTAGGGTATCTTTCATAGATTCACATGCCTGAATCATTCCCCGTCGTCGGGATGGGAGTCCCCGGTACATAAATAAAGTAATGTCTCATTAGACATATAGAGTAATAGGCTAAGAGCCTTACATTAGTAACATATCCATGTCCTTTTGTAAAAAGGACCAAACTCTAGAAAAGAACCAATCAGCTATCACCACCCTGTGGAACCTTCCTGGAAGGAGCTCTAGTCCCTCAGATTTTCTACCGCACGTCTTGCTAAGGGAGTCTCCACTGAGCTCTGCTCAGTTTTTCCTTGTTTCTGGATTTCCAGTGATTTTTTCTCCACCATTCCTTCTGTGTGAAGTTCTCAGTATCTTCATGACAGATTCTCCTAAGAAAGGCCTTTTTAGGCCCTGTGCTTCCTGTGGTAAAAAGAGGCTTCATGTCGACGATCAACACAAGGACTGCCTCTACTGTCTTTACCCGGATCACTCTTCAAAGGACTGTAAGGTATGTCGTACCTTTTCTTCAAAAACCCTCAGAGACCGGGAGGGACGCCTTTTAATATGGCTGCAGAGACTTAAAGACAAAGACCAACTTTTGTCTTCTGAAGAGAGTGAGGGCTCCTCCAAATCTTCAAAATCCTCTCAAAAAAGGCCCAGAGTTACTTCTCCAGGACCTTCATCGCAGCCCCCTCAAAAGAAGACGCACAAAAAGTCTTCAGAGGCACACCTTAAGGCTTTACCAGCGAAGGTTGCTCCACAGGAGGTTCTTCACACCTTTAAAAAGCCTACTTCCACCTCGTCGACGACTGCCTCGTCGACGGTGGCTTCAACGACGAGAAAATGCCCATCTACAGCCGTGGGAGTGACCTCGTCGACGACAACTGTCTCTACCTCTTTGGCGTCCTCTGCATCGTCCACGTCGACGACGACGACTTCATCGTCGACGGCGGTTAAACCTGTATCGTCGACGATAAAAATTAAGAAATCATCGTCGACGACCAAGCCAGCGTCGACGCTACAATCGCCGACGAGCGCGTCGACACCTGCGTCGGCGAGGAATGTTCCGTCGACGGTTTCCCCGTCGACGACGAGGGCCCCGTCGACGATGACGACACCGTCGACGACGACCACACCGTCGACCAGGGCTCCGTCGAAGACGACCACACCGTCGACGAGGGCTCCGTCGACGGCAACAACACCGTCGACGACGGCTCCGTCACTGGGAGCTTCGTCGCTGTTACCCTCAATTGTGTCCGTCGGTGCTTCACAGTCGACGACTACACCGACGACGGACTCGTCGACGACACCAGAGTCCAAAGTACAAAGTGCGTATGTCCATCTTAAAATAACTAAACGCACGTTGACACCTGCCCTGACTTCTCCTAGCAGGGTCCAGCCATTACTTCCGACTCACCTTTTGGAAGAAGAGGAAGACTCAGACAATGGCAGTATGTTCGAAACGGCTACAAGTCCTTCTGAACTTCATGTCAAATACCATGAGAGTTCGGACTATGACGAACAAGGACCAGAAGACCAGACATACTTTCCTGACGACAGCCATCCTCCCCAACCTGCCATGGTTTGTCTACCTGCATCTTTGGTTTCTGACCTCCAATTTCTAATTACTGACTACAAGCAGAGATTTCCTACTTCTGCTACGTCTCCTGCTCCAGTTGCCTCTCCACCGCCAAGGCTACAACCTCCACCTCCACAGTCTGTGCATGTCACGCTACCACCTCCACCTTCCACGGATGATGAGGAGGATGACCAACAAGAGGAAGGAGAACTCCATGATTCCCAATCGACTCATGATGAGTGGGATGACTACGTTATCCCGTGTCCAGCGTCCCCGGTGCCTACTCAAGCTGATTCGCCTCCTGAGGATATCGGGGGTTTTCATAATGTCTTGGAAAGGGCTGCACAACGTTTCCAGATCCCAATGCCTTCTCTCCAACAGGATTGTTTCCTTTATGACTTTAAGGAACCTTTTAAAAAGTCTGTAAGATCGATACCCATTATAGACTACATCTGGAATCAGGGTGTTAAAATAATGCACAATCCATCTTCGGTTGCCCCAGTGTTACCTCGACTAGACAAAAAATACAAAGCTCCGGACACCGCTCCGGCCTGCCTTACCGGACATCCCAAGCCTGATTCCGTCATCACTCAGGCTGCTCAGCGGAAATCTAAGAACCCTTCTGCTCCGCTGTCCGCTCCTCCAGACAAGGAAGGCAGACGACTTGACAATATTGGAAAACGTTTTTCTTCCATGTCTGCATTAACAGTGCGTGCGTCTAATTCCTTAGCGTTATTAGGGCGCTATAACAGACAGATGTGGGCGGACATTGCTCCATACTTGGGTGCCTTGCCGGACGAATCTAAGGAAGAAGCAAAGAAGATCTTGCTAGAGGGCGAACGTTCGGCTTCCGAAATCATCGATTGTGCGATGGATATCGCCTCTACTGGTTTCCGCCAACTCGCTGGCGCTGCCATACTACGACGCCAAGGTTGGCTGAAGGCGAATTCTTTCCGGCCGGAGGTCCAGACAAAAATTCTGGACATGCCCTACGATGGTCAGCTTCTTTTTGGCACACATATTGATGAAGCTCTTCAGGGCATAAAAAAGGATACCGACACGGCTAGGGCTCTGGGTACCCTTCAATTTAAAAACCCCCTTTTCGTGGCTCAAGGGGCAGAGGTCAAACTACCTCCAGGGAGACTACCAACACTATCGGTCTTCCTATTCCTCCTCCAACCAATATCGGCCACAATACCAGCAACGTCAACAACAGCAATCGTCTTACACTAAGACCTCCTTTCGAGGAAGAGGAGGACGACAGAAGGACACTACTCGGCGGCAATGACTTTTCCCTACTGCCGGTCTCCATTTCCTCTCCACCCTCCAGAATAGGAGGAAGGATTTCCCATTTCTTACACAATTGGAAACAAATAACAACGGACCGTTGGGTTCTTCAACTAATTCAATTTGGACATTCCCTGGAGTTCATTCAAATTCCTCCCCAGACCCCTCCTCGACCTATGCTTCACAAACATCTACGCCTTTTACACCTGGAACTTTCACTTATGCTCCAGAAGGGAGCAATAGAAAAAGTTCCTCTTCGTCAACGGGGGAAGGGGTTTTACTCTCGTTTTTTCCTGGTGCGCAAAAAGGAGAAGAAATGGAGACCAATACTAGACTTGAGAGGTCTCAACAAGTCTCTAAAGAAACAGTCGTTTCGCATGGTAACCATCCAAGAAGTACTGCAACTTCTCAACGCAAACGACTACATGGTGTCTTTGGATCTTCAAGGCGCCTATTTCCATATCCCTATCCACCGGAATCACAAAAAGTTTCTGAGGTTCGCCGTGGCAGGCAGACATTACCAATTTCGAGTCCTGCCCTTCGGGCTCAAGTCAGCTCCACGGATTTTTACGAAATGCCTTTCTCCAGTGGCTGCATACCTCAGGCAACAACACCATCAGGTCTTTCCCTACCTCGACGACTGGCTCGTCAAGGCACCTTCTCTAGACGGCGCGACCAGGTCTTCCAACGCCTGTCTACAGCTTTTCAGTCGCCTGGGACTCACTCTCAATCAGGACAAGTCTGTCCTCCATCCTTCTCAGCGGATATCCTTTCTGGGTGCTACTCTCGACACAACCCAAAAGAAAGCTTTCCCATCACAGGAGCGACAAAACAAACTACTTCATTTGGCAAACCAAATAAAAACCAAGAAGTCCCTCTCAGTACGCCTCTTCAAATGCCTACTCGGAATGATGTCGTCCTGTATTCTGCTAATTCCTCATTGTCGCCTCCACATGCGCCCTCTCCAAGAAGCACTGTCAGCTCAATGGATTCAATCCGAAGGATCCTTCGACGATGTCATTCAGGTGACCCCTCAGATGGTCACTGCTCTACAGTGGTGGACTCGTCCACGGAATCTTTCTCAAGGCCTGCCCTTCTTGCTCCAAGCTTCTCCACAAATCATCACAACAGATGCGTCCCTGGAGGGTTGGGGAGCTTTCCTCCAAGAGCTCCGAATCAGCGGAAAATGGTCTCCTTCCGAACGGAAGCTTCAGATAAACCTCCTCGAGCTGTGAGCTGTCTATCTGGCTCTCCTGGCGTTCCTTCCCAGGATCAAACGTTCTTTAGTGCTTGTCCGAACGGACAATACTACAACAATGCACTACCTGAACAAACAGGGAGGTACTCGTTCACTAACACTCTCTCACGAATCTCAGAAGATCTGGAACTGGCTACTTCTCCACAACATTTCCGTCCGGGCGGAATACGTTCCAGGAACAGACAACGTACTGGCCGATTCACTAAGCAGGCAACAAACAACATGTCACGAATGGGAGTTGAACCAGCGGACTCTCAACCGCATATTCTCCCAATGGGGCACTCCTCTCTTGGACCTATTTGCTACCAAGCAGAACGCCAAATGCCAAAACTTCGCAAGCTGGCATCCCCAACGAGGATCTCTAGGGCATGCATTTTCGATCGCATGGTTCAACGTCTTTGCATACGCTTTTCCACCGATTCCCCTAATTCCCAGGGTCCTCAGGAAGTTGAAGGCAGAATCCTGCACGCTCATCCTGATAGCTCCTGCATGGCCACGCCAGCATTGGTTCACGGAGCTCCATCTTCTCTCCCTGGAGCCGCCGATCCCTTTGAAACCGTTTCCCTCTCTCCTCACAATGAACAGGGAACAAGTCCAACATCCGGATCCAGCATCTCTCAGGTTATCGGCTTGGCTCCTGAGTTCCGAGAGTTCCATGGCCTAAACATTCCTCCGGACTGCAGGGCAGTTCTGGCTCGGGCTCGAGCCGACAGTACTAACAAAACATATTCCTTAAAATGGAAGAGGTTCTGTATTTGGTGTAAGTCGGCGAACATACACCCTCTTTCGTCTTCTCCAGAGCAAATATTGCCTTACCTTCTCCATCTGGCAACTTCAGGTCTTGCTCATGCCTCTATTAAAGTTCACCTGGCAGCTATATCCCGTTTCAGGAGATCTTCTGCAGGTCCTTCTCTTTGGTCTAGTAGACTGATTAAACAATTTCTCAAAGGCCTATTCAGGACTTTTCCTCCCGTCAAATCTCTGCCTCCCACTTGGCAACTCAACACAGTTCTTGCTCAGATCATGAAACACCCTTTCGAGCCAATCCACAGAGCTGATCTTAAATATCTTTCTTGGAAGACGGCACTCCTTCTAGCCCTTACCTCTGCAAGGCGAGTAAGTGAGCTTCAGGCATTCTCAATTCAAGACCCTTTCCTTCAGTTCAAACATGACAGGGTTATATTGCGAACTAATCTTAAGTTTGTGCCCAAAGTCCCGTCAGACTTTCACCTCAATGAGCCCATAGTCTTACGGACCTTTTTTCCAAATTCTCAAACGCCGGCAGAAAGAGCTCTACACTCTCTAGACCTTAAACGCTGCCTTAAATTCTACCTTGACAGGACAAAGTCGTTCCGCAAATCCAACCAACTCTTTGTGGCTTACAGTCGACCTAGGAAGGGTCTTCCACTTACTAAACAAAGTATCTCCCGGTGGATCTCTGGAGCTATTACTTTCTGTCACCAGCAAGCGGATCAACCCTTGCGTTCCAAGGTTCGAGCCCATTCCACTAGGGCGGTTTCTACCTCCATGGCACTCTTTGTAGGTGTGCCTATCACAGACATTTGCAGAGCGGCAATATGGAAGACGCCGCATACATTTACCAAGCATTACTGCTTGGATACGGAACTCATGAAGGATGCTGCAGTGGGACAGGCGGTGCTACGTCATCTATTCCAATAGAGGTGAGCCTTCTTCTCTTCCCACCATCCTTGCTCTTATACGCACATTTCTTTATTGTGTTCTTTGATGGGTTTTTTCTTTGATTGCAGTTTGGTACTTTCTATGTTTCACATTGATATGTTATTATCTAGTGAATTGGTATATGCTGTACCATCCAAAATGTGCTTATCATTGCTTACTACTCTGATTCAGGCATGTGAATCTATGAAAGATACCCTAATACTGGATAAGAAATGCATTACTTACCTGTAACTGCAGTTATCCAGTATTGGTATCTTTCATAGATTCACATGCAACCCACCCACCTCCCCTGGAAGGGCTCACCTCATGCTCTCAGTAATACACCTACTTAGCACTGTGCTTACGAAAATCTGAGGGACTAGAGCTCCTTCCAGGAAGGTTCCACAGGGTGGTGATAGCTGATTGGTTCTTTTCTAGAGTTTGGTCCTTTTTACAAAAGGACATGGATATGTTACTAATGTAAGGCTCTTAGCCTATTACTCTATATGTCTAATGAGACATTAATTTATTTATGTACCGGGGACTCCCATCCCGACGACGGGGAATGATTCAGGCATGTGAATCTATGAAAGATACCAATACTGGATAACTGCAGTTACAGGTAAGTAACGCATTTCTTGTCACCTGTATAACTTTTGGCTGTTACGTTAGGTGCTTCTCTTGAAAAGTCTATTTTGTTTGCAAAATGTTGTTTCCAGATGTTCTCATTGACAATTGTAAATGGAGAGCCTGAATCAGCAACAATGTTCATCGACACCCCACCTATTTTAATCTCGCATATGGGTTTCTTGACTTTCGTTGGATTGACATCCAGAATGTCGTACTCAATTGAAAATACATAGTTGATCTTGTCGGAATCTGATTCTTCAGATTCATCAGATTTCTCACAATACTCACTCTGAATGTGTCGAACTGGCTTACTGCGTTTGTAGAATTTCCTATTGCATACTTTAGAGAAGTGCCCTATTAAACCGCAAGAAGTACATTTTTGAAATCTCGCTGGACACTTTTTGAAGTCAGCAAGGTGGGAAGAAGATCCGCAACGATAACATTTCCTAATAGTGTCTCCACTGAATTTCTTCATGTTGGTTTTTTCATCATTGCTCTTTTTCTTGTAATCTTCATTTGCCCTGTTTCTATTAGTGTTTTCCTTATTTTTGCATTTGTTGGCATTAGTTGTGTTTACTAACTTGACTTCATTTTGCTCTTCAAGAACAGCCTTTGCACACCTACCAGTGAGTTCTGCTTTCTTGACTAAAGCAACCACTTCTTTTAACGGGGATTCACCGTTAACCCAAAGTTTGTCCTGAATGTTGGGGTTACTAGCGTGCATTATGATCTGATCACGTATGAACTCTTCTTGTAACTGCCCAAATCTACATGTTAAAGCCAAGGCATTCAAAGCAGACACATACTCCTCAATGCTCTTGTTTTTTCCTTGTTTCCTACGTGAAAATTTGTAGCGATCAACGGCTACACATACAATCGGTGAAAAGTGTGCATTGAGATCATCTAAAGCATGTTGGAAAACATTATCACCCTCTCTTACTTTCTTCTCAATTTGGTTGAAAGTTTTTAAACCCCCAGGACCAAGGCAATAAAGTAGAACTTTCTTTTTTTTAACCGGAGTGAAATCTTCATCCTCCACAGTTTCAATGTAATTACAAAAGTATTCCTTCCACTCTTTCCATGGCATGCAAGGTTCTCCCTTGAGTGGAAGAAATGGTTGTGGTTGAGAAAGATTTAAAGAACTTAAGGCACACATAGTAACTAAGTGTTTGAGCTAATGTAACTATTCAAGTATTTAACAATGGGATAGAAGTGCTAAGTTAACAACTTCATGTAAATTTACAGAGTTATCAGCAAGGTGTGCACATCACCGTGAAATGTGCATTATTGACAGATGAGAAATTGGTTAGACCATGGCCGGGAACTTATGCAAAAATTATTGGCCTTAAATATGATAATTGTAATTTAATTGATTTTCCTTTACGTTGTATAGCAGGTGTGCATATCACCGGATGGTGCATGCAGTAATGAAATATTGCACAATACGCGTGCACTACTTCCAGCAAAATAGATTTCTTCACTTTTGCTGTGGAAGGTGTGCGTGTCACCGGAAGATCACATGCAACGTGCGGCAATGTGCCAGCTGTTGGGATAAGGAATATCCTTCGTTTCAATCTTAGTGTGGTGTGCGTGTCACCGGAAGGCAACCCGCAGCGCTGATTGCCTGGAGATTAAATGTGAGTGCGAGCAGTGGAGTTAAAATGTCCGCCACACGCTTGTATACGTCGTTGTTTCACAGAGGAGTGGGGCGCGTTGTGAGAATCAACCACTCTGCGCGTCACTGGTTACGTGTGTCGCCATACGTCATCATTTCATTGCGCACCGGCAAAGGCTCCACAAGTCTCTCTCTCTGGCAATCGGCACACAAACATCTCAACGCAAAGTGCTGTAGGATGTTCAGAAGATCGTCGCTGGCAATTTCAGGATTACCGCTGACAGGAGACGTCAAGAGCGATGGTCCCCCACAGTTTTCTCAGTGGATTTGAAGTTCACCTTCTTAAAACAGGTCACAGCAGGAGGTGAGTCCAGTGCTCCCGTTGAAATCTTGATTCACTCTTGGTCGTAAGGTGGTTGACGTGAGTGGCTGTCCACTCGTCGCCACTTGTAATAACGAGGCGAATATAAGAGGTTCATTACTGTAAGCCTTTATTATACAGCCCCATACACGTCTGTGCAGTACTGCAGCAGGGGAGCAACTGTCAGTCGTAACGTTAACCTAACGACATTAACGATGAGCCGTGGAATGTGGAATGTTGAGGGAACCAATGGGGAGGAAAGGTGATACCTCGTAATGCCTACTCTCGTGCAGGTGAGTCGCGAGTCAGCTATTGTCGCGCGCCATGGTCATGGCGTGCGGCAGTAAATGTGATTACAACAGCGTTGGTATTTGTTTTAAATGCCCTTAAAATGTGTCTTTCCATCACCGCTGAACACAGAGCCAGTTTTCCATCAGTTAAAGAGCAGAGGCCCGGTTACAATGGAGGCGGACAATTTTCAAACTTTAATGCATGATCTACATGAAATATTATCCTTGTGTGTAAACATGGAAAAATCTCATGCAATCCCAGAGACGGACTGTAAATCTCAATAGCTGGAATAATCTGTTTTCGGAAAGGAGTTGAAATAAAAAGGGGTTTCAGAATCACAACACAAGTGCTTTGTGTTGTGACAACAGAAAGCAGACAACCATGTAGCAATACTCTGTGCCTTGTTATACTGAATTGTCAATGTTGGGAGGCTTAGTACGCCCTTCGAGTAACACACGTATATTTCTGCTGTGATTCCATTAATCCAGTCAACTATTCTGCTAATGTCAACGTTCTTTAATGTTATAAAAATTATCAACCAAACACTACCACAGCACTACACGTCGAGGAGATCACTAGTTAAACGTCAAGCATGAAATGGGTGCTTCGTCATGAGTAAGAATTACCTTTCAAATACTTTGAAGCGAAATGTGGTCACTTGTGGCACTTTGAAACGTATCCATATTTATTGGTTAATTTATGTGTATTGATATACTCTAAGAAACAAGGTTCCTTTCATCCCTTTCCACCCACTGATCTCATGCCGCACCCAGAAGGGTTTTCATTGTATTATTCTCTGACCAGGATATCACAAGTAGGCAATGGAATGGATGCAAACCAGCTGCCGTTCCATTTGTAGACAGGTCAGGGAAAGCAGAGCAGTGACCTCCCGGGACTCTTCTTTTGCTATGCATATTTCGGGGAGACCCCGGTTTATTGCCTCTGGTGAAAGTGATGGCATCAGCCCAGGGGAAGTACTAGGGTGACCAACTGGCATGGGTGCAAATTCAGGACGGTGAGTGTAAAAATTCAGGACAGAAGGTCAAAATTCAGGACAAAAATTCAGGACAAAAGGTAAGTTTTACAGACGCATCAGAGGAGGTCGCGCAATAGTATGTAAGTAAATTGACAACCAACATAAGTACAAGTCAAAATAAGTTTATATGAGGTTGAGACAATTGTGCACTTCACGTTTTTTCGGTATGCGCACAGCGTTGAGCAACTGTGCTGGTCTTTTTGTGGTATTTCATATGATCTATTTATCAGACCCTCCAGGATTTCGCGATTTAGCTATTTGCAAAATAATTGCGAAATCGGCACTTTTGTAAAAAGGCCGCAATTTTACAAAAGTGTCCGCGAAATCAGGGCTTGGCGGCAGAAAGCTTTCAGAACAGGAAATTCCTGCATTTAGTTCACAGCAACAACGTGCAGGCAGCAAGGGGGGCTTTTTTTATTGTCACCTACAGCTGCGTCGAAGATAAAGGCCAATTTAAGGGGCCATCAGGCGGCTCCTTTTGATCGTGTATCGAAAGGAGTAATGTTATTAGTTGAGCCCTTTGCCAGCCCAAAGAGCTGTCCTGTGCGTTTCGACATTCAGCCTTGGCCACCTTTTGCTCAATGAAAACTCATCTGTAAAGCGATTAAAGCATATGAATTATTTACTAAAAACCAAGAAAGTCTTCAGAATTATGCAGCAGTAAGCATTTCCCACTGTGTTTGTTTAGTAATCCTTTTGTATAGCATTCTTTCTTATTGGTGATTTGATGCTGTGAGTACTGCCAATCAAAGAGCAGGTGAACCAGTGTCCACATTTAGCAGGCGTTGTATAGTGCTTATTTCAGCGAAAATATACTAATCATAAAAACGTTGAAACCATAATTCAAAATATTTTGATTCCTTGATCTTCGTAGATAAAACGTTTTTTGATGGTGTTTGGTCAAGCAATGTGCGGTATGACGCACAATCTATTTCATTTAGAAGATGCCATTTTCACCTTTATGAGGAAAGTAGTTTATTATATGATGTGGTTGTGTGACATCACTATGTAATAAACACACAAACCCATAACCGGTTCAGTCAGACTCGTTTAAAAACCTTTAGCTCAGTCCTGGCTAACTGTGGACTTGGCCTGGAACCTCACTTAAATGCAAATACAATGGACGGGAAACAAAAGCACACAGCTTGTTATCTCTTCACAGGTACTTAAGAGAGGCATGCTTTTGAATTTGTTCAGTCCCTTTATGTAAGTAAGTGCATGCACTGTAAGAATGTCAGATGTGTTGGTCTGTCCAAGTATTCACAAAAATAACAATTGAAATAGTACTATTTTATTTCTTTTATAGCACTACTCTTCCCAATGCAGGGTGTCAGAGCGCTTTACATAACATACACATTAGATATTGATAATAAATCATGTAAGTGTGTAAATCAATGTACAAGATGTGTTACATGAGTCAGTGAGGGTTATAAGGTGTAGGAGTCACATGTCCTTCGCAGCTCACTGTGCTATATTATAAGGATTAAAATTTATGAACTGTAATTAACAAAAGGGTCTCTGTGTTCAAAGCAGTAACTTACTTACCTAGCTACATAAAATAAAAATCTCTCATCTGCATGTTACGTAATGTGCTTTGCAGAAGACACATTAACCTTCTATACTACTTTGATGCAAATCTGGGACTACACAAAACACAGATCTCTCCAACAAAAGCTTTAACCTCCAGGGTTATCTCACCTTTATTATTATTATCCCCTGAGGTTTACTGGGCACCTCTGTAGCAGATGCCTTAACCCCATAAAATATTTTAAAATGCAGCCTTTGCAACCAATTAAGCAGTAGAGATTTACTGCCATGCTACTCCTTGTTGCCAATTTCTTTGTGGCAAGGCTTTGGAAAAAAAATTATTAGTTGAGGCCCAGATTTTGCGTTGGGATTGCACTACGTTTTTTGGCACAAGCCCAAAGCAAAATCTAATTTATTAAATCTCATAATGCGCTTAAATGTACTCATGATATACCTGATAAACATATGTGTGAGGTCTTAATATATGATGTCACTTCCAGAGAGATCACTTTCTGTGATCCCACATGCAATACCACGCATCGTGGCGTCATGTGCTGTGGTGGCACGCGCCATGATGTCACTTGCAAACTACCTAACTTGGTTAGTCCCCCCACTTCTTTTTTTAGGATTTGTGCCCTGGAGGAGGGGGTGGTGGTAGGTGGAAGGTGTTGGCGGGGGGTCAGTCAGTATAATCATGTGTGCAACTTATTTACTGCACAGTTTTAGGTGCACGAGCAGCCAGGAGAGAATTTAATTACAGCAACCATGGTGTAGGCTTGTAAGCAAGGTCGGTGGCGGGAGAGTGGAAGGGTTGGTGCCACTGGTCAGGGTTGAGGTGCCTGCACCCTGTTCTGGGGCGAGAGTACACAGGAAGCGGGGAGCAGCGTTGGGCACCAACGCATCCCCTCTCTTCTTGTTTCTGGACCCAGCAGGGGTGCATTTAGGCTGGCAAGAGTGTCTTAGACTCTCGCGGGCACGCCAATTTAAAATTAGAGAGTTATGATTGGCCCTGGGATCTTTATTTTCGTTGGGCCATCTCGCTCCTGCAGAAGTCAGAGTCCAGCAAGTTCTCTGATTGGCTGCCAGCAACATGAGAAAAATGTTACTGCCAGCCATTACAGGACTAGGGTACTTAACATAGAAAACAAATACTCTCAGACACTTTAAACATGGCTATTTGAAAGTGAAATGCTCTGCTAAAACAGTTTCCATTGATTTAAGACTGAAAAGGAATAATTACTAGTAAAATAAAGTGGCGCAATAATGCCGCAAAATTTCAATTTTTGTGCCGCAAAATTTGCAAATCTATGCCGCAATATCCTGGGGGTCTGATTTATATGTTTACTGTTTACAGTTCATGGTCCTGAGCAGGCATGTTTGGTGAGAGAAGTGGTCAGGAAGATCTGCTCGGATAGACTTTGTTACTAGCATCTCATATTTGAGTGCCGTTGTGAGATGTCAAGCAGCACGCATAGATTGTAGCTAATTGGGACTTGCAGTGCTGGACTAGAGTGCAGTCCGCCGAGTTGCCAGCTTTATGTGTTAGATCGCTTCGGGTATTCCAAGTCTGTTCAGCTGGGGATGACAGGTTTAGGAGCTGGCACAGTACTGAGTGATGGATAAGACCCATAGCGGACAGGTCTTGTGCGAGGGTAAGAGCATTAAGCTGGAAAAGTGAGTTATTAACCAGTCTTAATGAGCTATAATTGGCTGCAGACTGCGGAGTGTTATGGTAATATTGTGGGCCAGAACAGTTAGATAGTAATGGACATTGCTATATAATGCCCAGGCTAGACATATATCAGCCCTCCTTATTTTACCTGTATATGGCAAATAGTATACTGATTGGGTCATTTTATTTCTGTGAGCTGTAAACTGCAGATTATCACTGCTGCACAGAAGTGTGTTACAGACTAGAAACTGTATACGTTGTTAAGGCATTATTGTAGGTCAGAAAGAAGGCACTGTCTTTTACATACAGAACATTTTCCATTGAAATGGCAGCAAAATGCCAACATGCAGTTTTACTGATAAAACTATATAGTGCATAAACAATAATGTGTGGAAATGTGGTTTCAGCAAATATGTGAACATAACCAAGTAAAGTATCTTGATTGTCTTGATTGTTTTGAACCTATTAAAACTCTGTTTCCAGCACCCTTCTGAATTACAAACAAGTTGTCTATTTGTGGTTTCCTAACTGCTATGTTTTGAAACATTTCCACAGTTCATTTACAGGTATTTGAAAGCTGTTGTGCGTTACACAAAAACTGACAGCTTACAGACTTTGTTTTCACACGCACTTTACCACCACGAGAAGATTGTCAACTAGCCCACTTTACTATTGTCTTTGACTGCAAAGTTAAAGAATTTTGTGAACAACAATCCACATGTTAAAGGAATAAGCAGAAATGTGTCAGTTGATACAGCCTGACATTTGCCCTCTATTCTTGAACACATATCACTTGTGACAAGCTGAAAACAAAATTTAAAGGCATTAAAGGCATCTTTATTGCCCATTCACCTTCTCAACTCAGACTAATAATAAGGCTGGGAAGTATGTGTGATAGTTTGCTAGACTGTGTGCACTTGGTCCTCAGCTGGTTGTGCAAGGGAATGAGGTTTGTATATTTAGGGTGCTCTTGTGGTTGGTGCTGTAGAGATACATTGTGTTCTGTTGCTTGTTAACTCATTAATTCTGTTAAAGAGGAGCATTTTGCCATTATCAGTACCCAATTTTTTTATGTAGAAAGGGTGAAGGCTAAAGGCGGCATTACTGGTATTGATACACATGTTCTAAATTGCGACTCAGTGAATTAGGTACATGGTGACAAAGGTGGAAAGGGACTTACTGGATGAAAGCATCTGACTAAGTTTATATGTCTCTGTAAATAAATTAAATTATCTTGGCCTGTCTCTAAGTGGGCCTACAGGTGAATCACAACTTTGGCATCCTCCGTTAAGGGCATTACCCACCACTGGCTAGAGAGTGAGTGGTGAATTTCTGATGTACCTCATATGTCCAATTTAAACATTCAGACACCTTATTTCCGATTTGTATAAAGTTCCTCCTACTATAGAATCATGTTTGAATAGAAAGGCAGAGTAGGTTAAACCTGGGGAGATTAGCACAGACACTGCAAGTTATTTTGATATGAAAGATGGTTAAGACATCTGTGTAGTAGGCTATGTCTTCAGATCACAATGTGTTTAAGAGGACTTTCATCAATGACACTTGATGCACTTCCATATACCACTGAAGGCTGGACGTCTTCAGCTGGGGGAGACAGTTAACTCCTTACACAACAGTAACTATTTAAAAAGTTATGACATGTCAATGAGTATTCTCCCATTCAATTATGTCCCACCTTAAGCAATCCACTATGTATTGCAATACCCAGATCGTATTTTATTCTTGTCACGCCAGCCAGAGTCTATGTATCCTCTAAACTGTTAATTCACATGCTCTGTCATGTGACTCTCCCCCATCAATGTGATTAAAAACCTCCATCAGAATCTATTTTTTGTTTTCACCCTGTTATTGTACTCCAAGCTACCCAGAGGCTGTCCTAATACAATTCATTTTAGCTTGAACTACCCAACTACAAGCCAATCTAGGCCAATTTAATTAATACTTCTGCAAGTGCATTCCATGTTAGTGTAAATAAGCACCACACAGCATCCTAAGTAGCCCCCAAGCACTCTCCAAGCTATACTGAAGTACAGTTTAAAAAGATACTATGTGCTGGGCTAGCTCAAAACATAATGTGGCATAAATCGACAAAGACTTGGCACATATGGAGCTTCGAGCAGCAGCCTACCCATAAAAGTGGTCGTAGTGACAGTAGTGTTGGCATGCGATAGCAGCCATATCACACTGTCAACCAACCATACAGTAGCCTGGCCACATTTAACCATCGACTAGCTCAATAAGACTATAATTCCAGATAACAGAGCACAGCACAAAGAAAATTCAAACTGGTGATCAAACAACCAGTAAGGTATTTAATACATAAAATTTAAGGACAAATTCCAAAGTCTTGACACGTTGATGGTGAGAAATATAACAATGCGTAGATGTTGAAATAGCACAGCCAACACGTGTTTCGTCGTCAAGCGACTTTTTCAAGGCTTAAAATGGTACTCATAAGTTTCAGTAATATTAGAACCAATCCGATTTATTTAAAATCAGCAGTCAGAGTAAGTATGCAACTTTCATGAAAAGTCCAGACGGCAGCAAGAGACCAGATAGTCATTCAAAAACAACGTAATTCAGGTTGAGAGAAACGTCTTGGTAAACGTTTCCCAACACAAAATCCGCTATTTCACAGTGTCGGTGGCCACCGTGTTTGTTTATGGCGGCCACCGACACTGTGAAAAAGCGGATGCTGTAATCTGACCTGGACGGGGTCGGATTGATGCTCGCATGAACGTCTGAATCTTGATACTATGTGTTGGGAAACGTTTACCAAGACGTTTCTCTCAACCTGAATTACGTTGTTTTTGAATGACTATCTGGTCTCTTGCTGCCGTCTGGACTTTTCATGAAAGTTGCATACTTACTCTGACTGCTGATTTTAAATAAATCGGATTGGTTCTAAAATTACTGAAACTTATGAGTACCATTTTAAGCCTTGAAAAAGTCGCTTGACGACGCAAACACGTGTTGGCTGTGCTATTTCAACATCTACGCATTGTTATATTTCTCACCATCAACGTGTCAAGACTTTGGAATTTGTCCTTAAATTTTATGTATTAAATACCTTACTGGTTGTTTGATCACCAGTTTGAATTTTCTTTGTGCTGTGCTCTGTTATCTGGAATTATATTGTATGATATGTGTGGAGGAATTTGTTATTTCTCCCCATATTGAGTAGCACTGTGGATGGCACGGTGCTTAACATTGAGCACGCAAATGGACTTTTTCTGTGCCTTACTTATGCAAACTATGCGGAGGTGCTGACTGTTGCTTAACTAAAACCACTGCCATCATTTTTGCTCAATAAGACTAATTAAGCATTCAGACAGAAGCCAAGTCACACCAGGAAAAATCACAAAGTAGCCTGGACAGACAGAGAATCATCATATACCAGCCTGATCAAACCATGATTCATCATTCAGCAGCTTGAACACACAGTGTACCATTTCACAGTAGCCTCAACACACAGTGAACCATGAGAAAGCATGGGAATGAGGTTGGTATATTTAGGGTGCTATTGTGGTTGGTGCTGGAGAGGCGATACATCGTAATCTGTTGCTCGTTATCTCATTAATTCTGTTAAAGAGGAACATTTTGCCATTATCAGTATCCAATTATTTGACGTAGAAAGGGGGGAGGCTAAAGGCTACATTACTGGGATTGATACACATGTCCTACATTGCAACTCAGTGACTTAAGTACATGGTGAAAGAGGTGGAAAGGGACTTACTGGATGAAAGCATCTGAACAAGTTTATATGTCTCTGTAAATAAATGAAATTATCTTGGCTTGTCTCGAGTGGGCCTACACGTGAATCAGAACTTTGGCATCCTGCGTTAAGGGCATTACCCACCACTGGAACAGTGAACCATGAGACAGCATGCTAGACACAGTAAACCTCTGGACATCACCCTGGTCCCTCAACCAACCATATGAGAGTAGACTGGCAACGCTATGGACCAAATGACCACTCGGAATCACCAGGTAAAATAAAGCTGGTGGCATGGGGAGCCATGGATAAGCAACATGAACACAGAGTGGACATAATGAGGAAGAGCTCATTATTGTGCAGTTCAGGAAAGGTAGATTCATAGCATGCTTCATGTTTAACCTTGTAAAAAAACATTCACTTTTGCATCCATTGTGGAATACACCAACATTGCCTAAACTCTACTCTACATAAACTGTTGAGGCAGTGGTTGGGCATTTCTTAGAGCAGAATGGTCGGCAGAGTTTTCGGCAGTCTTGCAAACAAAAGAACTCTGAACCCTGGTTCCTCACCAAGCTAGCAGTCATATTTAAAAAACACTGACACAGCAAAATAAAGATCAAGCCACACACCTTTTAAGGCTGACAGTGCAAACTTAACTCGACTAAAGCACTGGCCTTCAGTTGAATATTCTCAGCTGTTTGTTTGCTCAGGGGACATAAACATACTATTGCAGCGCATGTAAAGGTTAAACAAACTTGCGAGTAGACTGAGGCATAGTTCGAAGGAGAGGAGGGCCCTGGGAGTGGGAATCAGAAAACAGAGAGGTGATGGTCCGGAGTTGCGTGTGGAGGCTGCACATAAAATGGGGGGAAAAACAAGGAGGCAGACAAAAAATGTGGAAAAGAACAAGGAGAAAGAAGTGAAAACGAGAGAAAAGCAAGGAGGAGGCACCCAGAAAAACGTGGGAAAGAGCAAGAGAAATCAGTGAAAACTAGAGAAAAGCATTTAGGTTCAATTTACCCTTCAAGAAGTTGATTGCAGGGAGTGCTTCTGAACGACCTAAAGTAACCCAAGGGTGGGTAGCCTAAAACTGTTCTCTTAGGCCCTGAAGCACCCCTGTATTGCTCTGTTAGTTTAAAAAAAGATTGACAGAATGTTACCAGCATGGCATGGAGACACCTAGCAGCTATGAAAGAAAGTGAGACCCGGTGTGACCTGTTGCTATACCTCCACCATCCTCACCAATCGGTGTTTCTTGGCAGCACTTTGAGGTAAGATTGTTTTCAGTTATCAAAATGTGTCATCTCAAGAATGAGACAGATAATCCTGGCCTTGCTAGCTTAAAGAAGCTCTTCTAGCACACTCTGGTGCCAATCCTGATTGGTATGGCTTTGTAAAAATAAAAAAGTAACAATACAGTGCTTAGCACTGCCTTGCATTACCTAATGTCGGGTAGGCGTTACATGGGTGACACATGGGCAATCCCGTGCTTTCACCCATGTATTATATGGTGTCTCTTACATCATGGTCAATATTATTGTTAAGAATGGTGGAACATTCCAGGCTAATAAAACATATAACTGAGTTTTTTGTGCACAGTCCATCTTCAACTGAATTACTTGAAAGTGCTCTCAACTGTCACTATCGAGTAAATTAGACACATGAAGTAAATTGATTTGACTAAGATCACACAATTTAGCCATACAGGAAATCCGGGATTTATAACCAGGATTCACGGTCACACACACTGCACTTAAAACACTGACTAGATTAATTTATTTTTCTCAATCCCCTTTAAACCCAGAAGAGAGTGCTTTTGTACAGTCCTGTAAGATGAATAGTAAACTAAGTTAAATAAATACAGATCACATGCTGCTAATCTGACACAATATCTAAATAAAAAGGTTCATAATGAAGGTAAGGGAAGGCATGACACCATCTGCTAATATCACTGACTTTCCAGACATTGTATAGCTATTGTAGAGGTGAGCGAGACACTGAAAGCTTGAGCCAGGCTTGAGCCTGAAGCCTGTCTCAGCTCGAGGTCCTGTTGGAACCTTGATCCCATTACGAGCTGAGCTTTCATGTGGCTTCTGCATGCCTCCTTCCCTTTACCCAAGATGTGGCACTAGGGACAAGGCTGCGGACTTTGGAACTGGGGAACCAGGTTCAAGTCTCGGTAACGGCTCAATATCCTTTGATTCTGGGCAAACCGCTTAATCTACCCATGCTTATAAACAATGAATGTGACCATGTGTAATATAAGTGGTGCTCATATAAAGTGCTCCAATACCTTTGGGTCGAGTTCACGCTATATAAAAACTGCGGAAACATGCACAAATAAGTAAAAACAAAGCCCTTAACATAAGGAAAGACAAACACCCATTTCCTGGCCGATTTGTGCAAAGTTATATTAGAAAACCGGGATAAATTGCTGCTTCCCTGCTTAAATTGTGTGATCTTCGGCAAATGTTTTACTTTATCAAACTCTTTTTTCTTCATGAATGTGTATGAAAGCACTTTCAAATATGCCAGTTCTGAATACCAGTTGTACAAAAACCTATTGTACTCGATAGACTTTAATGTGACTTATTAACATCAATGCTTCTCTTGAATTATACCATAATTTAGATGGTTTGTTATATGATTTACATAGCAAACATATCAGGGCTTGGTTCATGCACAGGCTCTAAGATCTGAGCCAGACCCTGGGCTAGCTCTCCTTGTTGATTTGTTAGCTCGCCCACCTCAAAGCTATTCAATGCAGCAGTTGAAGTGCCTTAAAAAAATGTATGGATACTGCCTTGGGGACGGGGGTCAGTAAGCGCAGAGGCGTAATCAAAGGCGTGGCTAAAAAGAGCAAAATATTCTGTAATGCTTTTATTGATCTCTCACCGTCAGGTGGCTACACATAAAACAACGCACTGAAAAATACATAAAAGTTAAACCAATCAGTGGGAAATGGACTATCTTATGTTTTGAAACCTGTATTGGTTAATGCGATCACTGCAGATATATATGTGTGCAAACAGAGACCCACAGAATTTAATCCTGTTTGATGCAGCACAAAAAAGCGACTTGTGTATTTTGAGTGCTCGGAGGTCAATGAAAGTACTGTGAATGTTTGCCATTATTTTAAGCGTGCATTATACACAGTATAATAATACATTTAGGTTGAAGATAAAAAGTCATTCTAAAGTATAGAGTTCATTAATATGCAGACAAATACCTAAAGCAAACATTTTTTAGAACTGCCCTTTAAAAGCATGCACTGCATAGCTCAAGTTGGAACACCCTTACAGTACCTCGCAAAAAGAAAATATCTTGTCATGAGGAAGCTCCTAAGTGATTTCCATCAATTAACACCTTCCAAGCAGCCTTTACATTTGCCAAGTCACCAGTTGCACACATTTGCATTTCTTTGGGGAAGAGACCCTGACAAAAAGGCTTATTGCTTTTTAGCCTTCTGCCCCTCCCTCCAGAATGCAGCACAGGAGACTCCCGTGCACATCAGCAGGGGAATCTAAATTTTGGAAATTAACTTTTGTTCTTTAGCTGAGAGGCTAAATTTTGGGACAAATGCCGTCCGTTAAGACATTAATCACAGACAACAGACGGTTGGTCACCCTAGGAAGTACATGCCTGTTAACGAGAAAATGAGCAGCCCAAGAAAACACACCATTCTCCAGCTCTGGCGCAAGCCCTTGGCTTCAGAGGTGTTTACCAAAATATGGAAGATCCCATGATGCGAGCTCTCCAAATGTGCGCTCATATCCCCCGTTGTTAGTGCAACAAGACCAATCTAGCCGCGAAACGAGGCAAAGTGAGAAAAGCAAACAGCAACAAATACAAGGCGAGGTGATTTTCTTCTGCCCCTTCCTCCTGCGCTGATGTGGCCACGTTTGACATGTCCCCTGTGATGAAATTACGGCCAATGACATTCGATACATTTAATTATGCTACTGCAATAATGCCGTGGCGAGAAGCCGCACGACTTTTACCAGATTACAGTGTGCTATGGAACGCGACGTCAGTTCCCTTGGAAATGGCACACATTCCTGGGAAGCCGGCGAAACAGCTCAGAGGAGGAAGGCATCTATAGCAGAGATCTGCCCGTAACTGGGCGCAATAGATGTGAATCACTCCACTGCAGACTCGGCCGTTCTGTCTTCTAAGGCCGATACAATCAGTACCATTAAATAGGGTGTTAACAACACCTAGCGTCTAGAGGTAATTCAGTTTATCGAGTGCGCTATAACAGAGCAGTGATTCTTGTGAAATTGTCATGTGACCACTAACTGCGTTCTATGGTCACAGTACAGGAATGTCATTCACTATTGTTTCTTACAGAGTGTAACAGTAAATTAAACAGTGATGTAACAGAATCCAATAAATCCAAACAAAATTAAAAATGGTGAAGGAATGCAAATGTTAACGCTGCATTCAGTGTCTGCCAAACAGCTTGTCCATGTACAAAAATGCATATGCTTCTGGAGGACTATATATTTTTTTCTTTGCTTTATAAAAATGTGTTTTTCACAGCTGGGATCTGACCCAAGATTGAAATAGTTGTGCACACTACTTATAGAAGTACTCCCATTTTCAAAAAGTTTTCATATCTCTAAAGCACGTTCTAGTTCCCTACAGCGCAACGTGAGGGTGCGGTCTAGCGTCTAAGTTGTGGACCACAGAAGAAGGACGCTTGAGTTCTATCATCTACTTCCACGTGTGACTAACATTTTGTGATATTGATCAAGTTTCTAGATCCCCCATGTCTCGGGGTGGCCTCTATGTATGTTTGCCATCTTAATTCATGGTGGAGTTGCCTCCCATGTGGTGGATCAATCTCTCCTGAGTGGAATCGGAAAGCAGAGGCCATGTGGACAGTGCCTTCTGCAGCTTTTAGAACTCTGCTATTCAACCTGCTGCATATTTGGCAGATTCTAACATGAACTGGAACAAAGCTGGTCCTGGCACCAAACAGCAGGTTGGTTTTGGGGGCTTTGAGATTGCAGCAGGAAAAGAGCATTGAAAGTGACGTTTCAGCTGGCAGACAAAACATAGTACCTGAATCGTGTCGGGAGCAGCAGACGGGCACTTATTAACTTGAATCAATCTGTTCTTGGTCCCTGCTCCACAGCAAGCAGTGGAAGTGACATTCCGGCTGCACTGGCGTATTAAGACGGCTGCCCAGAAGAGTGAGGCAGAAGTGGACAAAGGGTAAGCAACAGGCGGGCTCCAAGCCCTTTTTGGATACAAGAGCATCTCGCGAGCGAGGCGCATGCGCTAGCATTTGCTCTCGCAGGCTCGACCCTAAACAGAATTTTTTTAAAAAGTGCAACAACTTGTATATGCGCAAGTCCCCTGATACATGTGCATGTATGTGTGATGACGTTAGCAGACTATCATGATGAGGTATATACAAATGTGTTTCGACGTATGCACGCACAAACGGCATGACATGGTAACCATTTTTTTAAATTTATTTTTATTTACCATTCCAAGATGGAGGATCCCAATCTTGGAATAGAAAATAAAAAATATAATTTCAAAATGCATTTGAAAAATGGAGCTGCCGGACAGCAAGTGGCAGCTATCCGGCTTTCTAAAAAAGTTAATACATTTTTTTTTTTAAACTTTCAATGGGAGGTGAAAGGAAGAAATAAATGCAAGAGAAGCAATGGAGGCTCTTGAGAAGGAAAAAGAGAAAGAAATTAAAAAAGCAAAAAAGAGGAGTAATCAATGGACGAGATGGGAAAGGATGGAGCAACACATCGTAAGGGGCTGGGTATTGGAGGAGGGAGGCAGCACACATATGAGAGAGAGAAAAAACACATGCACTCTCATTAAAGAGGGGACTGACAAACCCAAGAGGAGGAAGGAATGTCACTGAATAAGAAGCAAGCATTTGAGAGAAGAAAGTCAACCAATGGTAAGCAATGGATTAGCTCAAATCCCAGTGTAAGCTTTGTTATAGTCCTCAATAGGTCTTTCGACAACAAAGAGCTAAAAGCTGTCTGTAGGAGAGAGCTAAAAGAGGGAGCCCTCATGACCACTGTAGAATCAATGTTGTTGGCAAATGCACACAAACAAGTAAATCTTTAACCTTCTAGGGTAGGATTTATATTAACTAAAAACTCACATCACTTTTACTTTGTTGGAACATTTAGTTGCCACCAATAGACACAGACACCACAACAATTGTAGAATTCTGTATTGTTTCCTTTGTGGTTTTATTTTCTTATTTTGTCTCCAAAATGTCACATCACAATACAGTTTCCTATGTAGCGTGAGTAAGTATTTCTGTCATAAAGATTCATCATTTTATATGCAAATTACACAAAAGGATCTTTTTGTCAATGTTCTGACATGTGCTTTAAATAATTTCAAATAAATAACTTTCACTTTCCTTCAAACTAGCTTGAAATGTGAACTGGCATATTACATTTGGCATAGTTTAAAAGGAGGCAAAAACAACAAGAACGGTTGTTTATGCGAATACAGCGTTCAGAACAGATGCAGAGATCAACTGTTTTTCAAATGCTATGGGGGAACCTACCATTTACATAATCCAGTGTGAACCACAAGTAAAAAAGTGCTGTTTACCATGGACCATGTCATTGATCACCCCATCATGTTCCTGACTCTACTTCATTTACTTTGTGATAATTCACACATTGTTAACCCTTAAATTATAAATCCTCAGTGCTTTAATTTTAGATTTTGGCGAACAGAAGCTAGAACTCCAAAGAGAAACATACAATCTCATAATACAAGTAAGGCTGTAACATGTCTCCAAGTCGTGATATTTTGAGAAAATGTTTTGCTCAGCAGATTGCGAATGGAGGAAAATTACAACTATCCGTGAATTAAACATGAAGCATATTAACTAATGTCTTGCACTTTGGTAATAGGTGTCCCTTTAAAACATTTGTAAGCAGAACACTGTCTAGATTCACATAAGAACACACAGCCTTATATAATAAATATCTAAGTTATATAATACTGAAGTGCAAAAGTATTTTCACAGCGTTCTCCCTACTTTGTGTTTGTTTCAGAGAGGCAGGTAGATACACAGAGCTGAAGGTAGAGTGCAAGTTAAACAATTGTTTCATATAGGCCTTACAGTGCAGATTACTTGATTTCTCGATCTTCACAGACCAGAGTTCAGAAATCGCTCAAGGGCCAGCTCGATCTGACTTTGCAAAGCACCGGAACAACACAATTGACTGCAGAGTTTGGCACTCTGCATTTCCAAGCTGTGCTGTCTGCAGCTCGTACTCTAACTTGTAGCACATTCAGGTTGCTGAATCTACTGCAGACAGCCCAATTTAATTGAAAGCCTGAGGATACCCACCCCGTGCATAACAGAGCGGTCGGACTGCCCAGATCTGACACAAAGGTGCCTTGACAGAACAACTATGGGACCTGAGAACTGTCAAGCATGTTTGATTGAGTGTTTATTACTACTTTCTTATACGTATGGCTGCATTTTTCAGAACTGATGCCAATGACCATGCGGAATAGGCAAATTTACTATGGAGAACAAGGCAAAACGATGGTTTGCTGCAAATTACATCCACATTTGAATACATACTAAAGAGACTAGATTGCAGGTTTTCAAACTCCAGGTGAATTGTGTTCCAAAGTATCTATAACTATCATGACCAGTGTTTGAAGCTTGAAATAAAGAAAACACTAAAGTGTTTCTCACGGTGTTTGTGAACTTCCAAAACGTTCCTATAATAAGAAATACCAGTGCTTTATCTTTGGAAGGAAAAAAACACACATGGTCATACCTAGAGCCCTACAGCAGCTGCCATTTCAAAAAGTTGGTAGTGGCCAGCAAATGCCTTTGACCAAAAAAAAACCAAAACAAACCCACAAGCGGTCCAACATGGAGTTTTGTAACATTTCCATGACAGTCTAGCCTATTACCTATGGTTCTAGAAGGCCAATCGCACTTTACAAGTGTCCATCAAAAACCCACGAGTCAAAGTCAATACAGGTAATTGTTTGCAACAAGTAGGGTACTTCCAGTGGTAATCTCCTTATTAGCACTGAGCAGAAGGAAGAATTCGTTTTTAATGGCTGTTTTAAAAGTATTGCAGCGGTTCAATGAAAGGAATCACCAATCTCTTCTAATCTTCAAAGTAAGAACAAATGTAGAATCTAGACACTACAATGGTGGGGAGGAAGCAGCTAGTCGAAGCAATTCCTTGTGAAATAGAATGTGCATGAACAGCTTCATAAGCAGCCACCTTAAGACTTTCACAGAAACTGCTTGCCAAAGTTGAACATTTGTGTAAAAAGCTTAACTACACGTCACAGAATCTCTCAATATTCAAGTTACCATTTCCATTGTTCTAAATTTCAGCAAGAAAGTCAGTTACTGCAACAGCTGACCTAACACTGATGTTAAATAGAAACATGAAAAAGTCAAGTGAATCTCAATGAAATCACTGCAATTTCTGTCAGTGTCATGCACGATTTGAGATGTGATGCTTTGAAAAGGGGCTCACACTAGTTAACATGTAGCAACACATGAAAAAGCTAGAAGCATGTGTAAGTGGATCTTATATCCATGTAAGAAGCGAGCACAGGCCCAATGCATTTAATTGCAGCAGGTAAAAACATAGCAAAAGGCCCTGCCCTATAGAATGATTTTTGTTGTGGCCATGAGTGTTACAATTACAACAAGCAATGGCAAAGTCAATAGGTCTCGGCAATCCGAGAGCTACTGGTGTTGTCAATGTCTTTTAGCCAGGCTCAATAGCAGCACGGCTGCTGTTCAGCATAGCTAAAATTCATCTAAAAAAGCGCTATGACCCAGCTTGTGTTGTATCCTGAACTCACATAATTGAAATCGCTTTCATACGCGACAATGAAGAAGAAAGTTTTGGTGAAATAAAATATTTGGGAAAGAGCACACGAGTAGCAGCTCTTAAAGAAACTGAAACAAAGTGCCCAAGTAGCAACTGCCTGTGCCCAGCTCCCACAGCTGCTCCTTGGTCTGGCCAATTCCTGGGAACAAAATTTTAAAAAGAGGACACGTGGGTGAAGCCTGGCTTGATAAACATGCCTTGTGAAGCGTAATTTTAAAAGCCTTGCTACATTTCAGAATGTTTGTTTCTATTTTTTTTTTTTTTTTTTTGAAATAATGAAACACCATAAGCAACTGTCAAAATGGAACAGAAAACGCAAGGGTGGGTAAAGAGGTGAATAATAAAGCCGATCTGCAAAAGAAAAGAAGCAACATGGTTTTTTTTTTTTGACAGAGTTTTATATAGCGCGAACTTGACCCGAATCCGGTATCAGAGCGCTTTACATAGCACCAGTTGCATTACATGAGGACACATTCATTTTTGATAGGCACGGGGAGATTAAGTGATTTGCCCAGAATCACAAGATGTTCAGCGTCATTGCTGAGACTCGAACCCAGTTCCCCAGGTTCGAGGTCGACCGCCCAAGCCGTTAGGCCAACTCCTCTCCCCGGGTTGGGGCGGGAGAGAGAAGACAGAGTGAGTGAAAACACGAGCACTCGTGTGCAGTGCTCAAAGACAAAGAAAAAGTAGTTCCTAAAACGGGAGCAGTGAATGGACACAAGTACTTGGCCCATGCTCCAGGGGAGGGCCAGACACAGGAAAAGGCATGACGCAGTCATGCAATGGACAAACAGGAATGAAAGATACGAGAGCGAAGATGGAGCGAACAAATGAAGCCCACCGAATTGAAAACAACATGTCTCTTTGAAACAGAGCATGCGCTTTATAGCCGAGACCTAACAACTACCCACAGGCAACACCTGCAAGTTCTACATAAAGGGCTTGGCCACCGGCCATGCTGAATGTGCATATATGTAGCAGGCATGGCTATCCACTATATACAGGATGTAGTACAGGCCGTTCACTGTGCACTCTATGCCCTCTAGGAAACCCAGATGGTTACAATTTTCATGTAACATGATGTTAGCAGTGATAACATCAATGATATATTCAGGGATGGCATGTGTGAGGTCATGAGCAGAAGACTAGGAGGAACATAGGTTGTGCAGTTAATCAGAACTGTTAAGTTCCAAAGACTTCGGGATTTTGATTGTAACCATATCGCCCCTGAAATAGGCTCTTCTTCAGGGATGTTGTAAGGTTATTTTAGTATGTCATCTTAGCAGAGAATCAGTGAATGTGTATTTCACAAAACATCAAACTGTGGCAGGCACCACCACGTGGTAAGTTTGAAATGAAAATGCCTCCATTTACTTAAAAATAATCAATTTACAAAAGCTTTATGTGGGATATTGACACCACAAAAACTGCATATTTCTGTTATTGTAAACTGTGCAAAGGGGAAGGGTGGTACTGCGAAAAGATCATTAATAAACTGATCGTTCAAAGTGGTTCAAAAAATATTTATGATCTAAACATGAAAGTAGTTTGATTAAAAAGTGTTGTTTCAAAAAGTACATGAAGGTGCAAAAAGGAAGCAAAAATAGCAGCCCTCCTGTTTATTGGATTTATTCTAGCCAATGAGATCGTCTGCCCCAGGCATTAGCGGCTTCATTCACAGTGGAGGTAAAGGTCTCATCAAGTCCAGCAGGTTGGCAACCATTAATCAGCAGATCATTGCGCTCATCGAAGGCATCTGCCTACTAATGACCCCTCAAGTCTAACACTGCAGAATCCAAACATGCAAAGCAGTCTGTAGTAAGGAGGACGCCGCTGTGAGGTGCCAACACACAAACACTAAAGACAGAACTAAAAACTCATACTTGTACTTTGCTTCTTCTAGGCTCACATAATACATACATATCTCTCTCTAAACAAAGCAGTAAGTTAACACACCACATCAAATAACATGTTATCCTTTTCATTTGACAATACTAATTGATGACAGTATTTCTGTCCAAGTACTCGTTTTTCCCCAGTGTTAAGAAACTGTATTAACTCATTTTCTATAACTATTCCAATTTCGGTAGTGTGGTGACCCTGCTACCAATATGTTAAAAGTAACTAGTTGGTTACGACTTATGACAGACTAGCTGCACACCGTGTAATACCTGCTGATCCTGCTGGAGTTGCACCCCACCACTTTGTGGAACCTTTCTGTAAACTGACAGACTTCAATACAACCAGTCAATTTGCATGAACACGCGCTACTGGTATGTTACTATATGGCCTTAGAAATCCAGAAAAGGCAAATGAATCCCAAAGAATTGCTTGCGTAATTCCTGGAGACAGGCAATCTTATCTGTTGTTTTTGTGCCCTGCATACAACCTGAAGCAGCTTTAACCAATATCTGGAGCTTAGAGTCGTGAAGGATTTAACTTACTGATTGACATTGACATGGAATGTCCCAGCATCCGTTTTCTCTGCTGAGGCGTGTTCAGTGAAGCGGTCATGAAAAGTGCGTAAAATGGTGGCAATGAAAGTGCAACAGTAAAGAGTACATTCTGCGTTAAACAACTGCAGAATTTTTGCATTTCAATAGTCTATTAAAATGTTTCAGTTTTAAGTGGCATACCTTGTACAACAGCAACAAATACCATTACAAAAACAGTTGCTAGATCCTGAAAAATACAGCTGTTTAGAAAAACTGGCATCAAAATATACATAACTATTTAAAAAAGAGCGAAACCCAATCTATTATAGACCAAAAACCCGTTTAAGCTTTGAAGCAATAAGGCTTCCATACCCTAACCCACTCTACATACATACGTATATATTTGCACTATACCAGGGTAAAAAATGTAAACATTCATCTGTAAAAATAAATACCTTTTAAATTTTGCCCTACACAGAAATATTAATAATGAGGCATTTGGTTCGTCTCATGCCCCTAATCTATTTTGTGCTACAGAAGTCAAATCTAGGTAACAAGCAGATGTCTACTAAACCTTTTGAGATGATCATCGTAAAATGGCATGTTATCACATCTGCTTGTACATCGCTGCCAGAGAAAAACAAAATAATTTATATGTTGGACCCAAAAGCGCGATATATAAAACACAGGTACATAAATGCGTTTTTGAAAAGATAATGGTTTGTCCCACCTAATGATTGCAAACTTTGTAGACTTGCACCGTGTGCTAATAATTAAAAGATAGTCCTACGAGAGTTTCACAACACAGACAGCTAAAATTACAGCAATGATCAGCACTGCTGTGAAGATTATCCCAGCTAAAACTTTGCTGAGGTCACAGAATGACTTGTTCTCGTCCAAAGAGATCATGCCCACAGAGGAGGTCCCAGTACTGGCTGGGTAGTTCAGCTCAGCCCCAGGGTCCTGCTTGGCTTCCACTGTCCACCGAGGAACATTCACCTTCATCTCCATCTCGTACATCATCTCGTCCACTTGGTGGATTTCATTCTCCAGATCTTTCAAGTCGATCACATCAATATTGTGGTCTGCTTCATACCTCATGGTCTGGACGCTCATGGCCCGGGCAGCCACACCGGAGGTGCCACCACTCATCCCGCTCTGAATTAGGTACTTCCTGGGTACGTTCAAGGGGAACTCCTGCCCCAGCTCTAGAGCACGCTTCATGTCTACCTCCAGGAGGTCCATGCAGGTGGAAAAGATCACCCAGAGCCGCTCAAATTCTGCCCGGTCCTCTTTGCCGATGCTCTTATCCTTCAGGGCCATCGTGAGCTTGTTCCTGTTGGCCACAGCGAGCTCCTGTGCCTTCTGCCGAGTCTTTTTCAGCTCCTCTCGCAGGTTCTGCGAGTCCGATGTCCCACCTATAGTCAGGACCATGTGCCGGTAGCAGGCGGACACCCTACTGAGAGCATCCATCAAGGTCTTGCACTCGTCTTTCAACATGGCTCAGCAGAATCTGTGCCCTCACCTTCGAGGGCTGGGATCGTCCAGAATTAAGTGCAGGGCTGGGCAGTTCCTCAGTTACATAAAAAATTGATTTCTACAGTCCGAAACTGCCTGGACCGATTGTGTCATTGTGGGGGAGGTTGGGGCTGAACACCTTTGTATCCTCTTCGTTGCAATCCAAGTATCCACATGAAAATCGTACACACAAAAAAACTAGTGTATTGTCTTCCTACTACATGTACAGTAGTTAATGGTCAAATTTACTATCCAGGCAGCTCTGCTTGGAATGATCCATTTTTAAGGAATATGTTGCTTGGAATTGATTATAACCTCTTTCAAAAAATACGGAGTTCAGTGAAGGGTTTCTCTCTTCTTCTTGCTTAGAAATAACTGCACCCACTTGTATGGTATGAAGGACTATGCGGTGAAAAGCGCTACCTTCTTAGCAGGAGTACAGTGCGTTGGAATGAAGACATTCTCTACCCTGGAGGAATGTTCCGTATAATTAAGGTTTCCTCGACCTGCGAGTGCTATGCTCGGGGACGTTTATACGGCCCTTCCAGGCGGGCACACGATGCCTGGAACTCTTGCATCTTCTTCTCACCAGAAGGAAAGTGCTTAGAAATGATGGCGCAGTCTCCCCAAGCGGACCGTGCTCACAGTCTTTTGATTTTCTAAGGAAAGCACGACTCCGAGATGACCTGCTTTATTCAAAGCAAGTTGTTTTTTTTAATTATATGCACCCTCCTCGTAGAAAGCCTTGGGTCGGTAAACCGTGGGTTTCGTATACTGCTTGCTACTAGTTCAGATGTGCCGTTCCGTAGCGCTGCGTGGAACTAGTATTGGTATTTCCCGAGTAAAGCTCAAAATCACCGTATCGTGCTCCCAGGAGGAAACCCCTTACGGAGAAACGTGTATTCGCCGTGACAGCCCTTCCGACATCGGGAGAAGTTCACGAGCAACGTCTAACGCCAACGGCAGAGGTGGTGGCCTTTAAATCCGATTGCCTCCGTTCTGGGTACGACTCTAGCCCTCTTCAGCCACGAAAAGGACTCTAAACCGATTTCCCTGACTGAAGGCAGGGAGAGGCAATGGGAAATCTACTTCCTAGTGATTGACAGGCGAAGAGGCCGTACTAGGAGGGTCTTACTGGTCGCACAGTCCCTTAAACCCTGCAAGTGGTTAGAAAAATAAATATCACCGCTCTGAACAGACGGACCACCCGCTCCGACAGGTCCCACCCCCGGCCGCAGCGGATTATAAACACCCACCGCCCCGGAAGAAATCGCCAGCTGCACAGGGACCGGATAGCGGTCTATCCCACAGCATCTTCTCGCTGCGCTAGTCTGCAAGATAACTGGGCGCTTATCACAGCCTGGAGCTCCTCCTGTCGGCAGGGGTCACCCAGTGAGGTCCAGGGCCAGCCGGGAGATATAACTGGCACGGTAGCTCAAAGCTGGCTCTACTGTAAAATAAAAAGCCCGACATTCCTCCTGCGAGAGCAACAACTCGCCCCATGTACACGAGCCTGGCATGAAACTTTGCCGTGTGAATACATGCAGCATATTGTTTTCCACACACGATAAGTACAGGTGCATACATCTGTTTTTGATTCCAGATCTTTTATTACAAATAAAACAAAGAATAGAGATGATAAACTTTTCTTTTCATTACTCCTACATCACTGGTACGGGTGGCATTTTTGCCCTGATAAGACCCGATTTTTCTCCTACATTGGTCGAAACTTTATGAGGCTGCGTACAAAGTTATATTTAGCTAGGCTACATATTGACCAAGTGTCCTTCTTACTCCAGTGGTTCACAAGATGTATAAAAAAATAAGATCACATTACAATAGTGTGTTCCACGTCCCAGGTCAATATTCAGAGCATTGCGCCGTGTGCACCTCTTTCTGACTGTTTTATTATGGAGTTTTGTCTGTGTGAAGACAAATATACAATTTTTTTTTTTTTTTTTACAAATGGGTTGTATGTTGTATAACGTTTAGGTTAAGAATGTTTCAGAGTGAGTCTGAGAATTTAGGCAACAAATTATAGAAACATTTTTTTCCTTCGCACTTTAAGAACAAAAAAAGAAAGTTTTGAATGAATTAATCCTGAGGAATCAACTTCATATGCTTCTTTGTTCTATCCAGAGTCCTTAGGTTTAAGGTAGAGGAGTCCTGGATTACATTACCTTCTACCTGATGTGCAGCAGCCAGTTGAATTCTTCTGTCGAGCCTTCCTTCTCAAGTCCGTGAAGCATACCCAGAATGAGCTCATCCTCCTCAGTAACTATAAACACTGCCGCCCTGTTCTCTATTTAAAAAATAAAAAATAAAATGGGTTCAGATTATTAACATAGAACTCACAGGGGCTTACCGTGAAGCTCCACAGTCAGCCCAATCCCTGACCAAACGAACAAGTTACTTACCTTCGGTAACGATATATCTGTAGGAAACATAGGTTAGTTATAGATTCCTTACCTTAGAATTACCCCCAGGCGTTAGGCTGGATCCGGAGAATTTTTCGTCAGCAGTACCCCTGCGCGTCGAAAGGTGGCGTTGGTCGGCTCCGCGTTCGTCGTTGGCGTCGTGGTCGCCGGGATAAAGTCGCGGTAGCTACTTAGACGCCTCCCTCGCGCACTGACGTCAGTTCTTTTACACAACATTCCACGCCAGAAGTGACCACTGGTGCACAAAACTAGGGCCCTGAAAGGGATTCCCTGACCCTAGATATCAGTTCGCAGATGGGTGGGGCGTTAAGGAATCTATAACTAACCTATGTTTCTTACAGATATATCGTTACCGAAGGTACGTAACTTGTTCATCTGAAAGAAACAGTTAGTTATAGATTCCTTACCTTAGAATAGATACCCCAGCAATACCAACCGCGGAGGTGGGTCTGCGAACCAAGTTCATACCAGAAAGTCCTGGAGAACAGAACGGCCAAAGAAGCCGTCTCTCCGGACTTGGTTGTCCAGGCAGTAGTGTCTAGTGAACGTGTGCAGAGATGCCTACGTAGCTGCCTGACAGATGTCATTAAGGGGGACTCCTCGTACCAAAGCAGTAGTAGCTGCCGTCGCCCTGGTGGAATGGGCGCGCAACCCCACTGGAGGCTCCTTCTTTGCCAAGGAATAACAAGCCTTAATGCACAAAACGACCCACCTAGAGATGGTCCGTTTGTGAACGGCCCGACCTTTCTTAGCGCCCACGTAACCCACAAAGAGCTGATCATCCACCCAGAATTGTTTGGTGCGATCCAAATAAAAGGAAAGCGCCCGTTTTGGATCCAGATGGTGGAGCGTCTCTTCTTCTTTTGAAGGATGCAGAGGCGGGAAGAAGGTGGGCAAAGTGATGGTTTGACCAATGTGGAAAGAAGTAACCACCTTGGGAAGAAAGGAAGGTCTGGTCCTTAGTACAACCTTGTCCAGATGAACAGCCAGGAAAGGAGGTTTTGAAGAAAGAGCCTGGAGCTAACTCACCCTGCAAGCAGAGGTGATGGCAACCAGAAAAGCAGTCTTTAAGGTAAGAAGACGAAGAGGACAGTTATGAAGTGGTTCAAAGGGAGCGCACATAAGGTAAGTCAGAACCAAGTTCAAGTCCCACTGGGGCATCACAAAGGGAATAGGAGGAAAAAGATGAGTAATGCCCTTTAGGAAGCGATTTACAACAGGGGACTTGAAAAGAGAAGGTTGATCAGGAAGCCTAAGAAAGGCTGAAATGGCCGAGAGGTAGCCGTTAAGAGTGCCCAGAGCAGAGCCCTGCTGGGCCAAAGAAAGAAGGAACAAGAGAACCTCAGAAAGAGGGGCAGAAAGGGGATCCACAGCCTTTGCTGCGCACCATGCCACAAATTTGTTCCATCTACAGGCGTATACCGTCTTAGTGGAGGGACGCCTGGCTGGCAAGATAACATCACAGACTTCGGGAGGCAGGTCAAACGACGTCAACTGCCGCCGCTCAATCTCCACGCAAGGAGGTGGAGGCTGGACAGGTTCGGGTGAAGGACCGTCCCCTGCTGCTGCGACAGAAGATCCTCCCGAAGAGGCAGTCTGATCGGAGGATCGATGGCCATGTGTAACAGCTCGGGATACCAGACTCTTCGTGCCCAATCCGGAGCCACAAGAATGACTTGGGCCCGATCGCGCTTGATCTTCTTCAGCACTCTGGGCAAAAGTGGTATAGGCGGAAAGGCGTATAGAAGACCGCAACTCCACTCGCGACGAAAAGCGTCGCCTAGCGAGTGCCGCCTTGCAAATTCCAACGCACAGAATTGCTGACATTGCGCGTTCTCTTCGGTGGCCAATAGATCTAACCAAGGCTCTCTCCACTGTCGAAAGAGACCTTGCACCACCTCCGAGTGGAGACGCCATTCGTGATCCATCATGCACCTGCGGCTGAGTTCGTCCGCCCTGATGTTCAGAGAACCTGCCAGGTGTTGAACCACCAGAGGGCCTCTTGACCTAGGGACCACGACCCCACCCGCCTTGTTTGTTGCAGTACGTCATGGCGGTGGTGTTGTCCGTGAACACCTGCACTACTCTTCCCCGGACAGAGGGAAGGAATGCTTTGAGTGCAAGACGAATCGCCCGAAGCTCCAGAAGGTTGATGTGGAGCCCGGACTCCGCCGGAGACCAGAGGCCTCTGATCTCCGCCTCCCCCATGTGGCCGCCCCATCCCAGAAATGATGCATCGGTCACCACTGTGAACTCTGGTTGGGGAAGGGAGAGTGATCTGCCGTCGACCCAATCCTGGTTCGTTAGCCTCCACTGCAATTGGTGTGCAGTGCCCTCCGAGATCTGGACGCAATCGGACAGGTTCCCCTGATGTTGTGCCCACTGGAACTTCAGGTCCCACTGCAGAGCTCGCATATGCCATCTGGCATGGTCCACCAGCAAGATGCAGGAAGCCATCAGTCCCAGTAGCCTGAGAGTCATCCTGACCGAAACCCGGGATAGAGGCTGAAAGATCAGAATCATAGCCCGAATATCCCGGACTCGCTGTTCGGGAGGATAGACCCGAAACTGCGTCGTGTCCAGAACCGCTCCGATGAAGAGGAGCTTCTGAGAGGAAGTCAGGTGTGACTTCGGCACGTTGATGGAGAACCCCAGCGAATGCAGGAGGTCGGCCGTAGTCTGGAGGTGGGAGACCACAGCCTGGGGCGAGCCCGCCTTCAACAGCCAGTCGTCGAGATAGGGGAAGACTGTGTAGGAGAGTAGGATCTGCTTCTTATGGTTACCCCCACTTTTTGCTGATGTATCACTGTTTTCGACTTAGTCTGACTGGGATCCTGCTATTCAGGACCCCAGTCTAACTGCTTGCTCCTCTAAATTGATTGCATGTACTTTAGGTACACTCCAGATTGGATTCTGGGGTACCCTTATAAGTCCCTAGTATATGGTACACTATGTACCAAGGGCATAGGTACCCCAGAGGCCTCCCAGGGGCTGCAGCATGTATTGTGCCACCCCTGAGAGACCATTCAAAATGGCACCACAGGTCTGCTACTGCAGCCTGTGTAAGGTGGTGCATGCCCCCCTTACTTAGATATAGGTTCACTATATCTATTCTAAATCACTGCACATATAAACCTATCAGTCACCCCTATGGCAGGCCTTATCAATCCTGAAGGCAGGGTGCTGGGTTTTGTGCGAGAGGATGCCCCTGCATGAGTAGGGCCCCTCTGCAGCTTTCGGAATCCATTCTCTGGGGTTGTCTGTGATGCAGCCAACCATATATATTTAAGTGCATTATAACCTCGCGGTAAATGCTAACTTTAAAACGGCTGCTTAGAACCATGTCGTGTTTGGTGTCAAACATCTTGGAATCATACCTCCACACCAGTAACTGGTGTGGGAGGTATGATTCCTCCTTTGTAGTACCACTACTATGGGGCACCGGTCTACCTGGTACCAGCTTTCTCGACCTGGGCATCACAAAATGGATGCTGCTAGCCACAGACACGAGTCTGCCCTCCTGCTGCTGAGCCGAGCTCGAGCAGGGGAAGGCCTGACAATAGGTTTCCTATCACAGGGAGGTGTGACCACCTCCCAGACAGGCTTTAGTGTATTGGGGCTGGGTGGGTGCACTCTGAGAGTGCCAGAAAGTCTGCACTGGGGGCACATTTGGTGTCCCTGTGCATAGTCCAGCTCAAACCGGTTGCAGGAGCCATTGGCTCCTGCTCTGGCGCGAAACTGGACAAAGGACATGGGTGTAACCACCCCTCTGTCCTGTCCCTCCCCTAGGAGGGTCCCCAGAGTTTGTCCCACCACTTCCTTGGGTATAAAGTAGGAACCCTGACTACAGGACTTTAGATTTTACCTGGACTAAACTCTGCTACAGAAACCAAGTACTTCGACGGTCTGCACTTCGCTGGACGACAGAAGAATCTCCCTTGGAGTAAAGGAGTTACTCCCCTGCAGCAGCAGGCACCGAAAGGCAACTGACCGGGTGCATCTCCAGAGCTCCTGCGGACTCCGAAGATTTCTGCAACACAGGAGGTGGGTTTCTGAAGGTCCCCGAGGTCGATCTACCCTCTCAGCAATTCTGAGACTAGTATCCCTCGTGGGGGCCGTGCAACCCGTACCCCTGTGCACCGCGTCTTTTTGCAAGTGCACCCACTTCACGACGATTCCTGAAGTTGTGCATTGGACCACGTGTGGTCCCCACTCCGAGCAGCATTTGCACCGAAGATTGCTGGCCTCCACTCCACGAGTGCTCTGTGGGCCTGTACTTCGTGTTTTCGCTCGACGTCCCTTTGCGATCCCTGGTCCGTTGACCTGTGGGTCCTAACAAGGGTCACTCTTCTAACTGTTGGGCTTCCCTGGTTGCTCCAGACATGCCCTGACTCTCCATTGCTTGGAGAGTCCCCAGGACCTTGCTGGTCCTCACCGTAGCTGTTTCCTCTGCCTGCGTGGGTTGCCGTTGCCAAGGCTTGTTGGTGCTCCAGCCGGACACTGACCCCTCAGTCATCAACATCCTTCGTGGGTCAGCTCACCTCCGGACTTTGGTCATCGTCGACGTCTCCTGGTCCCCGTGGCTGCAGAGTCAAGCATCCTATCTTCGCACCTGAAGCACCCGACATCGGTGGGCATTCGATTGCTCCGCTCCTGGTCACGTGAAGTGACCCAGACTTTGTCCCCTCTGCTTTCAGGTTCTTCTCACCTCGGATCCAGGCTTGGATTCCACCGGACACTTTTCTTCTCTACGGCAGCAGTACTTTTTTGCATCACGCCATTGAAAACGACGAGGGTTTCCGACACCACTTGACCCCTATGCACCCGGCTCCTCTGGGATAGGTAACACGGGTACCTCAGTACTCACAAGGGAGCTGGCCTTAGAACCTTCTATGTTCCAAAGGGTTTGCTTGAAGTCCTCTCCGAAGTGTCCTTAAACTATAATTTTCCAACCGCGACTTTCCCATAGAGTTGTACGGAGCTCGCGTCTGTGTTCCCACACTGCACCCGTCCTCCGTGGGTCCCCTGTGTCACTCCTTTGGGTGGTTCCTTGGGGTCCCAGCGATTCTACGTGCTCTAGGCCCTGTGTCTATTGAAGTCGTGGTTCTTATACCACTTTCTTAGTATATGTTTCGGTCTCCCCCTGGAGCTCGCTGTGTATTGTGCTATTTACTGTCGTTCTATTGATTTAATATTGTGTACTGTGTGCTCTAATCTCATAAAGAGGTTAGTAGAGAGTGTTTAGTAATAAATACATATATTTTATATATCTCTTGTGTGGTTCTCCTTTCATTTGGTCATTCAGGAGGTTCTGATCTGGTAAAACAAGCTGCTTTACATTCCTTCGAGACTTAGCCTGAAGGCTGCTCTCCACAGCTACCACTAGGATAGCTTTCTATAAAGGTTGTCTTTACCTAATCACCATAAGGGTCGTTTGGACTGGTATATACCAGGCCAACTTCTCACGTTGGTGTGCAGCGGTTGGGATTCAAGCTTGCTATTGTTTTACCAGATAAATCTCATTGAGTGATCAACTGAAAACCACTAAAGGTATTAGGTACATATAAATCAAGACTAGAATAAGTAAGTTCTACTGAACTTGGATTTGGGTAGTCAAGGGTCTAGCACACTCTTTCTCCAACTCAAGAGAGTTTAGTTCCCATTAGGTTAGGTAGGTGCCTATACCACATAACACTAATATGTCTTCTAGAGAAGAGCCCAGTGGCTCTCTGCCAACTAGATACAATGGTATCTCATTTCCAGAATTGAGAGCCATGTGTGCTTCTAGGAAGCTGAGGACAGGGAGAACAGCAAACACTCAACGTCTCATAGAGATACTGCTGTTAGATGACCTCAGAAAGACCCCAGGGTCTGATGAGGCAGGCAGGTTGGGTGGGACAGGGAATGAGGAAAGAGCAGGGAGTGAAACACTCTTTGATCTGGACTCAAACCTTGGCCAGGAGGATCAAGATGATTCTAACCTGGACAACCCTACTCTTCCTTCAGGTGGGGGAGAAGGCCCCAGTGGCCCTCTCTTTACTCCACCAGGGAGAGTAGACAGTCTACCTAGAAGATCAAGATCTCCTTCACAGGAATCTAATCATTCAGGTACTTCTGTGGGGACCTCTGCTTCTCATAAAAGGGACTCCTCTTATGAGAAGAAGTGTCAGTTTCTTGAGTATGAGAGAACCAAACTCAGAATCAAGAGGGAACAATTGGCCTTAGACAGGGAATCCCTAGAGCTCCAGAGAGCTTCCAGAAGGTTGGGGCTAGAGCCCCATGGTGGCAGCAACAGTGTCCCTAGAGCTAGAGAATATACTCATGATCATAGGAACCTGAACAAGATAGTCCCTCCCTACCAGAGTGGGGATGACATCCACAAATGGATAACTACACTAGAGAGGGCCTGTAAAGTACAGAGGGTCCCTCAGGAGCAGTGGGCAGCTATCTTGTGGCTCTCCTTTGCTGACAAAGGTAGAGATAAGCTCCTCTCTGTAAGAGAAGAGGATGCTGACAATTACACAGTCTTGAAGAGTGCTCTCATTGATGGGTTTGTCTTAACCACTGAACAGTACAGGATTAGGTTCAGAGACACCCAGAAGACACAGACTCAAGACTGGGTTGACTTTGTAGATTGTGCTACTAAGGCTCTGTTAAGGCTGGTTACTTGGCAGCAAATTGTGTGATTTTAAAGGATTGTACAATTTAATTATGAGGGAGCAGTCCTTAATAATTGTCAAAATCAGTTGTTGCATCAGTACCTGGTGGACTCTGATCTGACCTCTCCCCAAGAATTGGGAAAGAAGGCAGACAAATGGGTCAGAACCAGGGTGAAGCAGAAAACCCAGAACCAAGGTGGTGACTCTAAGAAGCAAGATGCTAAAACCTCAGATAAGGGTGGGGAGAAAGGTAAAGACCAGAAGTCTTCACAAGGGCCCCAAAAGTCTTCATCTGGGGGGGAGTCACAATCCAACAAGGGAAAAGGCAAAAAGAAAGCTTGGTGTCATATCTGTAAACAGAAGACACATTGGACCAATGATTGTTCCAAATCCAAGGAATCTACTCCAACCGCCACTGCCCCTAAGGCAACTGTTCCCCCTAGTTCAGTCCCAAGTGGTGGTTCTCAGAATAAGGGTATAGTGTAGTAGGGTTAACCCTGGGAGCTGAGATAGATTCTGTCCTAGTCAGAATTCCAACTCAGGCTGTACTAGTCTGTGATGGAGGCATGGATCTTGCTCCCTATTTGTAAGCCCCAGTAGTCTGGGCAAATGCAGACAACAGCCTTTGATAAATGGTAAGGAGGCCATAGCATTTAGGGACACAGGTGCAAGTGTCACCATGGTGACACAAGACCTTGTGGCCACTGAGCAAATCATACTTGGTGAGATGTACCAAGTGACCAATGCAAGCAATGTCAGGACAGACCATTCCTTGGCAGTTGTGAATTTCACCTGGGGAGGGGTAACTGGCCCTAAGCAGGTTGTGGTAAGTGCAGACCTCCCTGTTGAATGCTTGTTGGGCAATGATTTAGAAACTTCAGCTTGGGCTGAGGTGGAGCTCAGGACTCATGCAGAAATGTTGGGCATCCCTGCAGATGTGTTTGCTATAACTAGGTCACAGGCAAATATGTCTTCCACTGAACAGGCCCTGGATCCTGGAATAATGGACCAGGTGCCTTCCAAGAGAAGGAGCAGTAGGGGTAAGGCAGTGTCTTCCCCCCTGCCTCAGAATCCAGTTCAGTCTCTTGAGGGAGATGATCTTAGTCCTGAAGAAGGAACTGTCTCAGAGGAACTTGAACCTGATCAGGTTGAGTTCTTGGGGACAGGGGCCCTTCCAGGGCAGATCTGAGCCAGGAGCAGCTGAGCTGCCCTCTCTTGAACCCCTCAGACAGCAAGCTGCTGCTGAGGCTGCTGGGAGTGCCAGTGGGTCCCACAGGATCTACTGGGATGATGGACTCTTATACTCAGAGTGTAGAGACCCCAAGCCTGGTGCTACCAGGACGTTGGTTATACCTCTGAAGTTTAGGGGCTTCCTATTGACACTGGCACATGAGATCCCATTAGCAGGTCACCTGGGCCAAAACAAGACTTGGGACAGGCTTGTCCCTCACTTTCATTGGCCACACATGTCAGAGGACACAAGGAGTTTTGTCGCTCCTGTGTCACTTGCCAAGCCAGTGGTAAGGCAGGTGGCACTACAAAGGCCCCCCTGATACCACTACCTGTGGTGGGGGTTCCCTTTGAGAGGGTTGGGATTGACATTGTTGGTCTCATGGATCCTCAAACTGCATCTGGGCACAGATTTATACTAGTGGTGGTTAGAGCTCTCCTGGGAATCTTTTCCAGGGTGGGTTTTCCTAAGGAGGTAGTATCAGATAGAGATGCAAACTTCATGTCTGGTTTCTTGACTGCTATGTGGAAGGAGTGTGGAGCAAATTACAAATTTACCACCCCTTATCACCCACAATGCAATGGGTTAGTTGAAAGGTTCAACAAAACCCTCAAGGGCATGATTAAAGGTCTCCCTAAAAAGCTCAGGCGTAGATGGGACATACTTTTGCCCTGCCTTCTCTTTGCCTACAGGGAGGTGCCTCAAAAGGGGGTTGGCTACAGCCCTTTTGAACTTCTGTTTGGACATCCAGTTAGGGGTCCTTTATGTCTAGTGAAGGAGGGATGGGAGTTACCTCTCAAACCCCTAAACAGAATATTGTGGACTATGTACTTGGTCTCCGCTCCAGGATGGCAGAGTACATGAAGAAGGCATCCAAAAACCTTGAGGCTAGCCAGGAATTGCAAAAGGCCTGGCATGACCAAAAGGCTGTGTTGACTGTTTATCAGCCAGGACAGAAAGTATGGGTGTTGGAGCCTGTGGCCCCAGCAGCCCTCCAAGACAAGTGGAGTGGCCCTCATACAATCATTGAGCAAAAGGGAGAGGTTACCTACCTGGTGGACCTTGGAACTCCCAGGAGCCCCCATAGGGTGCTCCATGTGAACAGGCTCAAACCATATGGGCAGACATGGGCTTGCTCATGGCTACTGATGAGGGACAGGAGGAAGAGAGTGATCCACTCCCTGACCTGCTCTCACAGAACCCTGATGGTGGTTCAGTTGATGGTGTAGCCTTGGCAGGCAGCCTCACTGACCAACAGCAAACTGATTGCAGGAGAGTCCTAAATCAGTTCAGACATATGTTTTCACTGACTCCAAGTCAGACTACCTGGTGCACTCATGAAGTGGACACAGGTAACAGTCTGCCTGTTAAAAATAAGATTTATAGGCAACCTGACCATGTCAGGGACTGCATCAGGGCGAAGTCCAGAAGATGTTGGAACTGGGAGTAATTGAGCTCTCAGATAGCCGTTGGGCTAGTCCAGTAGTCTTGGTACCAAAACCTCACACCCAGGGTGGTAAGAGAGAGATGAGGTTCTGTGTTGACTACAGGGGTCTCAATGCAGTCACTAGGACTGATGCCCATCCAATACCCAGGGCAGATGAGCTTATAGATACTTTGGCCTCAGCCAAGTTTCTGAGCACCTTTGACCTGACAGCTGGCTACTGGCAAATCAGATTAGCTGAGGAAGCAAAGCCAAAAACAGCATTTTCAACCCCTAGTAGGCACTACCAATTTGTGGTGATGCCCTTTGGCTTGAAGAATGCACCTGCCACTTTTCAAAGGTTGGTGAACAAAGTCCTTACAGGTCTGGTAGCCTATAGTGCAGCTTATCTAGATGATATTGCAGCTTATCTAGATGATATTGCTGTCTTTAGCTCCACCTGGGAGGATCACCTGGTCCACCTGAGAAATGTTTTGGAGGCCCTGCAGAAAGCAGGCCTCACTATCAAGGCCACCAAGTGCCAGGTAGGGCAGAGTAAGGTTGTATACCTAGGCCACCTTGTGGGTGGAGGTCAGGTTCAACCATTGCAGAGCAAAATCCAGACCATCATGGACTGGGTTGCTCCAACCACCCAGACTCAGGTCAGAGCTTTCTTGGGCCTGACTGGGTACTACAGGAGGTTTGTCAAAGGATATGGATCCATAGTGACCCCTTTGAATGATTTGACTTCCAAAAGAATGCCTAAGAAAGTTCAGTGGACAGTTAACTGTCAAAAGGCATTTGATGACCTGAAGCAGGCCATGTGCACTGCTCCCATTCTGCAAAGTCCTGACTATTCCAAACAATTCATTGTTCAAACTGATGCATCTGAGTTGGGGGTAGGAGCTGTGTTATCACAACTGAATGAAGAAGGTCAGGATCAGCCAGTAGCTTTTATTAGCAGAAGGCTGACCCCCAGAGAGAAACGTTGGTCAGCTATTGAGAGGGAAGCCTTTGCTGTGGTTTGGGCCTTGAAGAAGCTGAGGCCATACTTGTTTGGCACTCACTTCATTGTTCAGACAGACCATACGCCCCTCTTATGGCTAAAACAGATAAAGGGTGAAAACCCCAAACTTTTGAGGTGGTCCATTTCCCTACAGGGGATGGACTATACAGTGGAACATAGACCTGGGAGTAGCCATGCCAATGCAGATGGACTCACCAGATATTTCCACTTAGAACATGAAGACTCAACTGGTCAAGGTTAGTTTAATGTCCCTGCGTTTGGGGGGGGTTGTGTAGGAGAGTAGGATCTGCTTCTTATGGTTACCCCCACTTTTTGCTGATGGATCACTGTTTTCGACTTAGTCTGACTGGGATCCTGCTATTCAGGACCCCAGTCTAACTGCTTGCTCCTCTAAATTGATTGCATGTACTTTAGGTACACTCCAGATTGGATTCTGGGGTACCCTTATAAGTCCCTAGTATATGGTACACTATGTACCAAGGGCATAAGTACCCCAGAGGCCTCCCAGGGGCTGCAGCATGTATTGTGCCACCCCTGAGAGACCATTCAAAATGGCACCACAGGTCTGCTACTGCAGCCTGTGTAAGGTGGTGCATGCCCCCCTTACTTAGATATAGGTTCACTATATCTATTCTAAATCACTGCACATATAAACCTATCAGTCACCCCTATGGCAGGCCTTATCAATCCTGAAGGCAGGGTGCTGGGTTTTGTGCGAGAGGATGCCCCTGCATGAGTAGGGCCCCTCTGCAGCTTTCGGAATCCATTCTCCGGGGTTGTCTGTGATGCAGCCAACCATATATATTTAAGTGCATTATAACCTCACGGTAAATGCTAACTTTAAAACGGCTGCTTAGAACCATGTTGTGTTTGGTGTCAAACACCTTGGAATCATACCACCACACCAGTAACTGGTGTGGGAGGTATGATTCCTCCCTTGTAGTACCACTACTATGGGGCACCGGTCTACCCGGTACCAGCTTTCTCGACCTGGACATCACAAAATGGATGCTGCCAGCCACAGACACGAGTCTGCCCTCCTGCTGTGAGCCGAGCTCGAGCAGGGGAAGGCCTGACAATAGGTTTCCTGTCACAGGGAGGTGTGACCACCTCCCAGACAGGCTTTAGTGTATTGGGGCTGGGTGGGTGCACTCTGAGAGTGCCAGAAAGTCTGCACTGGGGGCACATTTGGTGTCCCTGTGCATAGTCCAGCTCAAACCGGTTGCAGGAGCCATTGGCTCCTGCTCTGGCGCGAAACTGGACAAAGGACATGGGTGTAACCACCCCTCTGTCCTGTCTCTCCCCTAGGAGGGTCCCCAGAGTTTGTCCCACCCCTTCCTTGGGTATAAAGTAGGAACCCTGACTACAGGACTTTAGATTTTACCTGGACTAAACTCTGCTACAGAAACCAAGTACTTTGACGGTCTGCACTTCGCTGGACGACAGAAGAATCTCCCTTGGAGTAAAGGAGTTACTCCCCTACAGCAGCATGCACCGAAACGCAACTGACCAGTTGCATCTCCAGAGCTCCTGCGGACTCCAAAGATTTCTGCAACACAGGAGGTGGGTTCCCGAAGGTCCCTGAGGTCGATCTACCCTCTCAGCAATTCTGAGACTAGTATCCCTCGTGGGGGCCGTGCAACCCGTACCCCTGTGCACCGCGACTTTTTGCAAGTGCACCCACTTCACGACGAGTCCTGAAGTTGTGCATTGGACCACGTGTGGTCCCCACTCCGAGCAGCATTTGCACCGAAGATTGCTGGCCTCCACTCCACGAGTGCTCTGTGGGCCTGTACTTCGTGTTTTCGCTCGACGTCCCTTTGCAATCCCTGGTACGTTGACCTGTAGGTCCTAACAAGGGTCACTCTTCTAACTGTTGGGCTTCCCTGGTTGCTCCAGACGTGTCCTGACTCTCCATTGCTTGGAGAGTCCCCAGGACCTTGCTGGTCCTCACCGTAGCTGTTTCCTCTGCCTGCGTGGGTTGCCATTGCCAAGGCTTGTTGGTGCTCCAGCCGGACACTGACCCCTTCAGTCATCGACATCCTTCGTGGGACAGCTCACCTCCGGACTTTGGTCGTCGTCGACGTCTCCTGGTCCCCGTGGCTGCAGAGTCAAGCATCCTATCTTCGCACCTGAAGAACATCGGTGGGCATTCGATTGCTCCGCTCCTGGTCACGTGAAGTGACCCAGACTTTGTCCCCTCTGCTTTCAGGTTCTTCTCACCTCGGATCCAGGCTTGGATTCCACAGGACACTTTTCTTCTCTACGGCAGCAGTACTTTTTCGCATCACGCCATTCAAAACGACGAGGGTTTCCGACACCACTTGACCCCTATGTACCCGGCTCCTCTGGGGTAGGTAACACGGGTACCTCGGTACTCACAAGGGTGCTGGCCTTAGAACCTTCTATGTTCCAAAGGGTTTGCTTGAAGTCCTCTCCGTAGTGTCCTTAAACTATAATTTTCCAACCGCGACTTTCCCATAGAGTTGTACGGAGCTCGCGTCTGTGTTCCCACACTGCACCCGTCCTCCGTGGGTCCCCTGTGTCACTCCTTTGGGTGGTTCCTTGGGGTCCCAGCGATTCTACGTGCTCTAGGCCCTGTGTCTATTGAAGTCGTGGTTCTTATACCACTTTCTTAGTATATGGTTTGGTCTCCCCCTGGAGCCCGCTGTGTATTGTGCTATTTACTGTCATTCTATTGATTTAATATTGTGTACTGTGTGCTCTAATCTCATAAAGAGGTTAGTAGAGAGTGTTTAGTAATAAATACATATATTTTATATATCTCTTGTGTGGTTCTCCTTTCATTTGGTCATTCAGGAGGTTCTGATCTGGTAAAACAAGCTGCTTTACATTCCTTCGAGACGTAGCCTGAAGGCTGCTCTCCACAGCTACCACTAGGATAGCTTTCTATAAAGGTTGTCTTTAACCTAATCATCATAAGAGTCGTTTGGACTGGTGCAAGGTGCCCACTTTAATTAGTGGACAGCATATACCAGGCCAACTTCTCACAGACTGGAACCCCTGATCTGCGCAGATGAGCTGCGACCACCGCCATCACTTTCGTGAACACCCGAGGGGCGCTGGTAAGGCCAAAGGGGAGCACGGTAAACTGAAAGTGCTCGTGGCCTACCGTGAACCGCAGGTAACGCCGGTGGGCCGGCAGGACGGGGATGTGAAAATAAGCGTCCAGCAAGTCCAACGCTACCATCCAGTCTCCAGGATCGAGGGCAGAGAGGACCTGAGCTAGCGTCAACATTTTGAACATCTCCTTCCGGAGGAAGCGGGTGACGTTCCTGAGATCCAAGATAGGACGCAGGCCTTTGTCCTTCTTGGGCACCAGAAAGTAGTGGGAATAACAACCACAACCTACTTCTGGAACAGGAACTAGCTCGATGGCTTCCTTGGCCAAGAGTGCCGAAACTTACTGTTGGAGAAGGGCCAGATGATCCTCCGACATGCGATGGTACTGAGGTGGCATGCATGGAGGGGTAGTCTCGAAGGGGAGGGAGTAGCCCCTTCGGACTATTTGCAAAACCCACCTGTGCGACGTGATGGTGCGCCAGTGGGGGGAGTGATGGCGAATCCTGCCGCCCACTGGTGTTTGGTGGCCCTGAAAGGTCGGACTTCCTTGGGTTTGGAGGCTGCTACACGGGGGGCTGTGGTGGACTGGCCTACCCGCTGGCCCCCAGAACCACAGCTGTGGTTCCCACGTCCCGGCCGCGCAGGGGCTGAGCAGCTTGCGCTGGCCTGTGGCTCTGGACGGGACGTGGCGGGGCACCCCTTCCGTAGCAACGAAAGGGGCGAAAAGTAGACTGCGCAGGGCGGGAGGTGGAGAGGCCCAAGGACCTGGCCGAAGCCCGAGAGTCCTTAAAGCGCTCCAGCGCGTTGTCTGCCTTGTCGCCGAATAGGCGACGGCCATCAATGGGCATGTCCATGAGGGTGGATTGGACATCCCCTGAAAAACCAGTCGACCAAAACCAGGCGTAGCGTCGAAGGGCTACCGACGTAGAAATTGTCCTGCCTAGTGAGTCGGCGGTATCCAGCCCCCAGCGGATGGTAAACTTTGCTGCGTCTCTCCCTTCGGCAACTGCACGGGAGAGTACGGCCCGGGCCTCCTCCGGGCACTGAGACAGCACTTGCGCCACCGTATCCCACACGGAGTGGGTGTAACGGCCCAACAGACATGCAGTGTTTACCGACCGCAGTCCCAAGCTGGAGAAAGAAAACATCTTCTTCCCAAGATGGTCCAGCTTTTTGGATTCCCTATCAGATGGTGCGTTAGGGAATGCGCCTTTGGAGGTGGAGGCTTGGACCACCAAGCTCTCAGGGGTGGGGTGTTGGGAGAGGAAAGTGGGGTCGCCCGGGGTCCGGCGGTGGCGTCGGGCAACCATCCTATCCACAGGAGCCCATGTGTTGGGCCTGGAACAGGTGCCCAAAAGGATGTCGGTTAGGGCTTTATTAAACGGCAGCAGGGGCTCCGAAGAGCTCGCTGCCGGTTGAAGCACCTCTGTCAGGAGGTTAGTCCTGACTGCCACCGTAGGTAGCTCGAGGTTGAGAGCCCTCAGCCGCCCTAAGCAACACCACTGCAAAGACGCTCCCTCCTCCGTAGCCACGGTAGGAGGAGACATCATGCCAAGGTCTGGTGAGGTATCCAGACCACTGGCTTCCCCAGTTCCTCTCTCAAGTCTGGCTCGTAACCGAACTGGTCAGTTAAAGGGTCACCAGACCCCTCCCAGTCCTCCTCACCCTCTTCTGTCTGTCAATCTGGTCTAAAAGAGCCAGGGTAGAACAAGGGCACAAAAGTACCCGTCGGCGCCGGATCCGGCGTCGGTCGACGCCGGTCCGGCTCCGTGTCTACATCGAGGTGGAGGCCGGGGTCAACGCCGGCTGGGGACACAACCATCGTCAGCTGCGGACGTGGTGCTGGTGGATTCGGCGCCGTGGGAGGTGTAGTTAGGTCGACCGGCGCCGATCCGGATCCAGGCCTGGATCCAAGGGGACCCTGCGGCGCCGGAGCCGAAATCCCAGTGCCCCCAGCCGAGTCCGCGGGGCCCAAAGGCATGCCGGCAGAGTCGGGCTGGCCAAAGATGGCAGGCATCGCTTCGTAAAATCGGCGAAGCTAGGCAGGGGTCGCTCCGGGTCCCGGGAAGGGGGGGAAACTCGGAGTCGACCCTTCGGGCTCCGCACGCAGAGCCGCGGGAGGGGCACCACCCGCATCCCTCATTGCGCCGGCCGACCGACGGGGAGAAGTCGAAGAGCGACGATGCTTCTTCGACTTCTTCTTGTGCTTCGACTTACCTGACCCCGAGTGCGAAGACTTGGAAGAAGAAAGGTGATGGCTCCGCGACCGGTCCCTCGACCTCCCACGTGACCGGGACCTCGAACGGCGCGGAGCCGACTGCCGGGCCTCGAGAAGCTTTCGGGACCGCTCCTGCAAAGACTTCGGATTTATGGTCCGGCAGTCGGAGCACGACTTGGGGTCGTGGTCGCGCTCCAGGCAAAACAGGCACACGCGGTGCGGATCCGTCACCGACACCAGTCGGCTACATGAACCGCAGGCCTTGAAACCGGGCATCCCTCGTGCACCAGGAGTCAAAGACTTGAAAACGGTGTCGACAAAAGTCGGCAAAAAGTCAGTCAAAAAGTGACTGGCGGTACCGCTCTCTCCGGATCTGCGCTGGCTGGCGCGGAAAAAGAAAGAACTGACGTCAGCGCGCGAGGGCGGCGTCTAAGTAGCTACCGCGACGTCATCCCGGCGACCACGACGAACGCGGAGCCGACCGCCACCTTTCGACGCGCAGGGGTACTGCTGACGAAAAATTCTCCGGATCCAGCCTGACGCCTGGGGGTAATTCTAAGGTAAGGAATCTATAACTAACTGTTTCTTTCAGATTATCTTTTTAAGGACACTTTAGAGGCCACAGCCATTTATCTACCAGTCCAAGGAATAAACAGCCTTAAAATAAGGACCGCCGAAGTACAGACTTCAGTCATTCCACTCCTTCAGTATTCTTTGCAGACCTCAAGGTTGCCCGTTACCCTGTGGATAAACTGGTTCATCTTCCACCTGAGGCCCAGCACATAGTGCAACAACACATCATGAAAACCTTGGATTTCTCTTTCAACCCCCCTTCACTAAAGTGAGAGAAGCAGAGTTTACCTAATTCAACGGGATCTCATATGGACTCAAGTCCATCTTTCCATAGTGACTCACGAAATCCAAACAAGCATGGCAGTGACATGTCCAAAACCTACCTCATACACTTCCTAAAAGGACACACCATGGTTTTAGTGTCTTTTTGAAATGCTTCACCAGCAACAATAGTTTATGAATCCCTTAATTGCGCTCCCTTCTGCATTTACCCCATTTAAAACACTACTCAGAACCTTTTAGCAAGGCTTTGGTGTGCTCCGGTGACACCTGGTCTAAAATCTATTACATCGTCTTATGAGCCCTGAACCAATGTTACCAGCGCAACACCCTGCACTATCACAGATTATACTGCAGCTTTGAAAGAAGATTACATTGGAAACTGAGTTAAGAAGGGGCAAGATGGCGTTTGAGTAGAAGCCACCGCTTACCTCTGTCCCCCTCGGTGATGTAAACGTCCCGGCTGGCGATTACGTGCTGGATTTGTAGTGGCGCCTGCGACGGTCACGGTGTCCTTCGGTGGTCCTTTCTGACATCCCTTCAAGTCGGACAGCGAGGGCATGCCTGCGGGGCGAAAAGGAACTTCTGCGGGCGGCTTCTGCTGACAGCGGCCGCAGGATCCGGGCACGCCTACGTCCTGCAGTGGTTGCCTGGAAACAGCAACGCGCTCCCAGCTGGAGCACTGATAGAAGCAGAGCCCGAGTCAAACACAGAGTCAGTTACAATGGCTGCTCGAGGAAGGGGGAAACAGCGAACAACCACTACCGCCATACAGCTACGGCGTGAGGGCTCTGATTCTAAAATAGATCTCAAAAAGGGGGATCTACAGCCAAGTAAAGGAGACAAACAGGAGAAAATCGAAAATGATAAGATTGAACCTCCAGGGAAAACAAATCTCCGGCAAGCAAAACCCCCTACTGATGTAGGGAAATCGCAACCGTCCATTCTAAATATCTTCTCGCCCATAGCTATGGGAGGGGAAGGAGTCCCCCAAACTGAGAGGCAAAAGGACTCCAGCAACAACAACAGCAAGTGTGATGTGGAGGGGGCTAGAAGCAGCCAAATAATAGAAACTGACATAGTGATAACACATGCAGTGCAAACACCCTTTGGGCAAAGTAAAAAGACAGACATCCCAGATGGGGGAAACATGACTCCCTGGCAGGAGAACTGTGATAACACCATTATAGAGGCACATGTACATACTGCACATTTTAGCCCAAGTGAAGAAGTATCAATGGAGGGCAGTCGACCCCCAATGGTGGATGAGGGTATGTCTGGCATAACTAATAGCGAACAAGTTCGCAGATTAACAGGTTTGGCTAGCAAGAATGGGCAACAATCTCTTGGAGGAAGCAAAGGCCAAAAGGGAGGTATGGAAGCTGGCTGCTTGTCCCCAGATGTACCGGGTGAAAAATTCTTCTCACTGACAGAAGAGTCAGATGTCTCGGATACTAGCCTATTTATCAGCAGTGAGGAGAATGGTGGGGGCTCATCCTCAGGTAATACCAGCCCTTCAGAGAAAGTTATAACCACAAAGAAAAAAGCCAAACGGGCGTCTGGGAAAAAGGCTCGCAGGAAGATCCCAGGGGAGCAAGAGGTGGTGGAGGAATTTGGCTGGGACTATTTAGCAACACAAATGCTCTCCACCGAGGGGATAGATGAAGGTGAGAAGCAAGCAGCGGCTAATGCCGGTAGGATCATAGATCACACAAAGAGAGTGAACCCGGCTGAGCCCTCACTGGCCCTGATCCTCCAGTCCCTTCGAGCCTTTCAGGATGAGGTCAAAACCGACAATAGACAGGCGCGGCTATCTACCAAGAAAATCCAAGACTCCGTACGGAAAGTGGGAAAGATTTGCTCTGACATTGCTGAGCGACTGAATATGGTGGAGTCACGCACGGAAATGCTCGAAAGCACAGTTGAAACTTTGAAGGTGCAGGCCTCATCACAGGATAGACCTTGAAGAATGTTATGTGGAAGCTTGAGGACTACGAAAATCGGCAGCGCTGTAATAATCTAAGGCTGTTAGGGGTCCCGGAGAACTGTGAGGGTAGCGACGTAAGAAAGTTCATAATAAACATGCTGAGAGGCTCTCTACCCGAGCTTTCAACATGGGATTGGGATAAGAAAGTTCAATGTGCTCACAGATTCCCTCTTTCACCATCAAGGCATTCCGCCGGAGAAAAGGCTCTACCCCGTGCCATATTGATTCATTTTGGCAACTTTTTACTTTGCCAAGCCGTGTACGATCTAGCTAGACCTAATGCTAAAAGGAGCTTTGAAGGATTTTCCTATTTTGCCAAACCTGATTTCGCACATGCCACGGTGGAAAGGAGATGGCAGCTCAGGCAGTTAATGACTCCGTTTCAATCTGCAGGGGCCCTGGTTTTCTTACAAAACCCAGTCAGGCTGAAGGTGATATACAAAGGCCAGAATTTCAGTTTCACCTCAGAAATTCAAGCCCAGAAACTCTTGGACGATATTGCAGCAGGGACAGTTGGGGTGAAAACGTAAAATAATGTATTACCTATCACAAGCAAGGGTTTTAGGCTATTGAAGAGTGTTTGCCCGGGATATGGGTATATGGCAAGGTATGTTCAAGGGGGGGGGGGGGGAGGTAAAGGGAGAGGAGGTGTGGCACAGACGTCCTCACACAGGCTCATGATTGAGCCTGGTTGCCTGATTTTTGGTGGAGGGTAGGAGGGGTAGATGGAGGGGGGGTTCTCAGACAGGGGATGAGAGGAATTATGTTAAGCACACATTGTTTTTTAGATCTCATTGATAATTGTGCCGTACCTTTCAGGAAAAGGATAGAGATTTATGGAAGGTTGGCAGTGTTTCATGGAGATAAGGTACCAGTCTTAGGCCAACGTCACAAACCCGCATGGGGGTATTGAGAGTGGCGTCCATTAATATCTGTGGCCTAAATGATGTGAAGAAAAGACAGAAAGTTGTGGTTGGGTTACAGTCGCTGGGTGCTAATATTATCTGCCTCCAGGAGACACATATAGACGGGTCACAACTTCATATTTTAAATACACTGGGATTTAGGGTGATCAGCGCGATGACACAGGGGGCCAGGGTGCGAGGTGTGGCAATCCTGGCTAAAGGAGGGGGGCTGCAGTTTAAGCGATCATTTTCAGATAAATTTGGTCGCTGGGCGATCACTGAATGCCAATATGGGGTGGGGAAGAAATTAACGTTATGCACATTATATGGATGCAATAGTGATGACCCTACAGTATTGAATACGATTACGAGCGAACTTGCTCACTGGCCACTCCCACTTATTGTATGTGGAGATTACAATATTAATCTACCTAGCGACTGATCTCTTGAGGGAGGGTGGAGGTATGTGGGTAGGAAGCCAAAAGTATTTCAAGCTTTAAGGAATATGTGTCAGGCTCATGGCTTGGTCGACTGTTGGCAGTTGTTAAGATCGAACGATCCAGGGTACACCTATTTTTCTAACCCACACATGACCCATGCTAGATTAGATTATATGTTTATTTCTAATTCATTAAATTCAAATTGCCATATAATTAAACTACCACGGGTACTCTCGGACCATAATCCGTTAGTGCTTGAACTGGAAATAGAGGCAGCCAATTCTAACTTGAGGTCCTGTACATTTGAGAGAGCTTTACTCTCTGATACTGAATATTGTGCCCACATGAAACACTGGATCCCAACGTTTTTGGAGGATAACATAGGGAGCACTTAAATCGAGGTGGTGTGGGATGCCATGAAAGCATGAATTAGGGGGGAAACATTGCGATGCTCCCTGAACCTTAACAAACAGGTCAAGCAATCTTTAAAGGCGCTACAGGATAACTTGGGGGTAGCAGAGGAGGATTTGGTCAGGGCGGTTAAGGAAGGCCAGGATCTGGAGTTAGCACAGCGGCAGGTAGCAATTGCGAAGGCAGCTATTATCGTGTTTACGGATAAAGCTGTGAGCAAAGCTATAGCTCGGAAGGAAATGGTTTATGAACTAAATGAACAAGTTGGCCATCAGCTAGCAGTTTGTACTAGGCAGCAAACGACATCCAATATAATTCGAGAAATTATTGTCCCAGGGATAGGGCAGACCACCAATCCAGATTTCATAAGGGATGCATTTGGGAGGTTTTAAGGCTCGCTTTATATGGCCAATTACAGGAGGGATCAGGGGGATATCGAAGGGTATCTAAACTCCATACCATATGAGAAATTTGAAAAAGAAGATCAGGAAAGCCTAGATAGCCCACCATGCTGGACGGAAATATGGCTGAACTTGAATAGCCTAGCAAAGGGGAAAACGGCAGGGACCAATGGCATCCCGACCGAGTTTTATGTCACCTTCGCAAGCCAGTTGAAAAATATCCTTAATGAACTGTTTGTATATATATTTAATGGAGGGCGGGGGCGTGGCTTGACAGCATGGCCGGCTAGACGTGTTTTCTGCGCCGCTCCTGCCCCAACACCGTAAATCCTTAAGAATCCTGGCACTATAGTGACTCTCATAGTGCAAAACGGAACCCTCCCCTGACCCCAAGGAGCCCAGCGAACTGCGGGGAAACGGGCCCGCGATTGCACAGCGCTGATGCAGACGGCGACCGATTTGGAAGAACCCCGGTCGTCACAATGGCGGCCATCGAGCAGTTCTCGGAGGGGAGCGCTGTCGGGCAGTGGTGAGGCCCCTGGGCCGCGGTGAGTCCGACCGCAAGCTCTAGATAACTTCTACGGCCCCAGGAGGGGGGAAAAACAGCAGAAGGAACGCACCGCTGTAAGCGGCCGGCTGGCTGGGCTCCGACGACCGGGAGCGGAATCTACGCGAGACCGCGGCGGTGCGGCCTACAGGGGTCCCGACCGGAGAGGCCGGGTCGCGGTGAGGGAACCGCCTGGGGACCGAAGCGGCCCGGTGTGTTGCCGGAGGCCTGAACTTGATGCTGAGAGACGGGGGTACACAGACCCAGAAGGCCACTACGAACCCCGGAGCAGCGGTGGGCCCCAAACTGAGGTCGCGGCGGGGCCCCGGTGAATCCTGAGTCAGACGCGGGGGCAGTCTAGCCGACACAGAGACAGCAACAATTGCCCAATAGCTGAGAGGCTCTCCATATGATATCGAAGCCGGAGGCCGGGAGACTAGGCCTCAGTGTGATCGGATGGCAGGACTGCACCGGGCCACGAAGACAGCTTAGGGGCGGTGTCGGGGGCTGCAGTTCCATAGCGGCGATAAAGAGCACCCCCCCTGCGGCCAGCGAGCCACGGCAAGGAAGTGGGCCTGGGGAGCGATGTGACGAACTGGGGGCAAGTGGTGTCAGTGAACGGCCCGATCAACGGAAGGGGAGGCCTACCTGGTATAGTCGACGCAAGGGCCACAGGGTGAACGGCCTGAGATACTCATTTGACCCGGACGGAGGGGGCCACCAGACAGCACACTAGGACGGCCAGACTGACTATGGGGAAGGACCGACCCCTAAGAGGTGCCCAAGCCAATAAAATTATGCAATATACGGTCCCGGGGCCGACGGCGGTGGACCGGCTTGGAACCGATACGGAGCGGGGGGCCCACCCCGACGCGGCAGCTCGCGACAAGGCCGACATCTTGGCAGCGATTTGTGATTCCAGGGTGGCGTTAGAAACAAAAATGGACGGTATGGCCATGGACATCAACCATCTGCGCCTGGATCTCCAGAAGGTGGCGGATAGGGTGACCACCACGGAAGGGGACCTGAATACTGTACAGACGGAGGTCAGACAACTACGGGAGACGGTGGCGGCGCTCCAGGGCCATACGGCCCGGCTGGAAGAAAGGGCGGAAGATGCAGAAGGGCGGTCCAGAAGGAATAATCTTCGCTTTTTAGGATTTCCAGAAAAGGCGGAGGGGCCGGCGGCGGACCTATTTCTGGAAGATTGGATTGGCACATTGTTCCCGAGCCTTAGGCTCTCCAACCTGTTTGCAGTGGAAAGGGCGCATAGATCTCTTGGGCCGCCGCCGCCGAGACCGGGAGCCCCGCCCAGAGCCTTGATTGCCCGACTGTTCAATTTTAGGGACCGGGACATGATCCTGCAACATATCCGCACCAATGGCCCACCTCAATTTGAGAACCAAGACATCCATATCTATCCAGACTATACCAAAAAGGTGCAGGAACTACGGAATGACTTCTTGAGCGTTAAACGGCGGATGCGGAGCCACGACATCAAGTACAGCCTACTGTTTCCGGCCCGGCTCCGAGTACAACATGCCGACAAGGTCTACTTTTTTGGCAACTCAGAAGAGGCAGCTGAATGGATGGACGCGTTGGGCTTGGCCGGCCAAGACCAAAACCAGGGCTGGCGAGAGCAGAGACGCCAGAGTAATCGACAGCGGACCCAGCAACGGCGAGAAGGGAGACAGCACCACCGAGACCGAGATTTGGCGGATGGAGGACGTATCGTGGTGGGACCAGATGGCACTCTCCTGGCAGATCGGGAGGCGATCCCAACGCAGAACCAGTATTCTCCGCTCTGTTTGGTACAGGAAACACAATCGGAGGCGGGCAGCGCCGCCGGCCCGGTTGTAGAGGGCTCCGGTAATGAGTGAGTGATGGACCTCACACTAAGACCGGGAGGGTCTGGGACACTGACACTGTGAGTACCTGTTTTGGCCCGTTGGGCGCTTGGCTTTCTTAAGAGCCTCGTGTGCGAAGACACGGCGCCCAGTGACATTGAGGGGGGGAGAGGTTTTTGATAAAATTGGTAAAAATCAGAGGAGGGTACACTATTTTGCCTATCTGTTGTTTAGACTTGCCGGCGGTAGAGTGCCGAGGTGGCCTGGCTAGACCTTTGGTCGGGCGGGGCTGCACGGTGCCAGTCAGTCGGCTGATTTACAGAGTCTAGGAAGGGGGGGGATTGCCAAGTGGGGAGAGCACGCCCACTTGTAATTGTTATTTTAAGTTGAGGGGGGTGCTCTACGGGGTGGGTGGAGCTTTGGGGCGGGGTTCAGAGTCCTCGGACCCGGACCGGGTTGCGGGAATGAAGGGCTACCGCCTGTGGGTGGAGGGAGTTGGGGTTTCGTGTTATGGGGTTGTTTGGGGTGCTGCCGGGTCTGTTCTAGGTCACAATACAAGGGATCGAAGTAGTCTACCCTTAGAGGGGCCACGCTATATTTCTCCTGGGGGTCTCACATAATAGTCAGAGGGCAGAGATGCCAACAACAATTCACTTATGCCAGGTGATTCACAGACATACAAATTGATCACATGGAATGTTCGTGGGCTCAACAATGTGGTCAAGCGAATCCGGGTAGCATCCTACCTCAGACGGTATGGAGTAAGTATAGCCCTGCTCCAGGAGACGCACTTGTGGGGAGATTGTCTTAAATATGTTCAACGCCGATGGAGGGGTCAGTTTTTCGCAACTTCCTACTCGGGGTTTGCTAGGGGAGCGTTGATCTGGGTGGCACCGGGGGTCCCCTTTAAGGCTTTACACACTATACGAGATCCTGAAGGGAGATTTGTAATGGTAGAGGGGACACTGGATGGACGCAGCATATGCCTGGTAAACGTGTATGCCCCGAATACTGACGACGGGGGTTTTTTGAGCCGAGTGATGGGGCAACTCGATCTCGACCCGGACACAGAACTGATTGTGGCGGGAGACTTTAACTGCGCCCTTGATGGGGAGCTCGACAGACACCCCCCAAAACTAGATGCCAAACCTAGAGTCAGGGAAGCGATGGGCCAAGTGATTCACAATCATGGCCTGTTGGATATATGGCGACACCATAATCCTGGTCGTCGAGTATACTCGTGCCACACACCTGCTGCCAATACCCATAGTAGGCTTGATTACTTTTTCATTCAAAAGGCTGCGGTGCATCGGATAATGGAGACGCTATATCTGGCCCGCTATCTGTCTGACCACTCCCCGTTATTAATTACCTACTCGCTGGACCGACCGAGATCTAAAGTACCGCTTTGGAGGCTTAATATTGAAGCTTTCGGTGATCCGATCTATAAAGGCGCTATAGCAAAAGGGTTGGATGATTACTTGGAACTCAACTGGGGTTCAGCAGGCACCAGGGCGACCGAATGGGACGCAATGAAGGTGGTAATACGGGGGATCTGCATGTCCACAGAGGTGGTGGTTAAAAGAGCACTGGAGCGCGATCTGCGTCGGCAGGAGGAGCGCTTAGCGACATTGGAGAAAGAAATGCCCACCAACGGTGGGAGGTCGACTGAATGGGCCACCGTGCGGCGACAGATAGGGGACATATGGGACTCGCTCGGCAGATTTAATAGAACGGAAAGTAGACGTCGCTGGTATACAGAAGGAGATAAGGCGGGGCGGCTGTTGGCGCGCCTGATCAGGACGGAGACTCAGCCCCACCCGATTATGGCCCTCAAAAATGACTCAGGACAGGTGGTATATACTCAACATGCGATCAATAACGTATTCCTGACCCATCTATGAAAAATATACTCCAAGCCCCAATCCCCAGAGACCCTCGTGGGTATGGAGACCTATCTTGCAGGGGTGGACCTACCTAGCATAGACATAGACAATCAGGAGGCCCTAGGAGGCCCCTTTAGTGGGGAAGAAATTCGGGCGGCGATCGCCCTCCTGAAGACTGCGAAGTCTCCTGGGTTGGACGGTATAACCGCCGAACTCTATAAAGAGAGAGGCGGAGTCCTGGTCCCCAGGCTATTAGATATCCTGGGCGAGGCCGAGGAACGCGGTAGGCTCCCAGATTCCATGCGGGAGGCGCTGATTGTGATGATCCCCAAACCAGGGAAGGATCCCTCCTCCCCGGCTCATATCGGCCCATTTCAATGTTAAACGTAGACCTTAAAATTATCAGTCAGGTGTTGGCGTGTCGGCTCCTCCCCCATCTCCAGCGGCTGGTCCATGAGGACCAATCCGGGTTTATACCGGGCCGGAATACGCTGCGTAACATCCGCCGCCTCGCGCATATTATGCACTCATTAGAGGGACGGGCCCAACAGAGCGCCTTGGTGTTCCTAGATGTCGAACAAGCGTTCGACTCGGTCGGCTGGGACTATCTATGGCGGGTACTTTTAAAAATGGGTCTGGGGGAGGGGTTTGTAAAATGGATTAAACTACTCTATACTCATCCAACGGCAAGAGTTCGCACGGGGCGATACGTGTCAGAGGCGATCTCTATAGGGAGGGGGACGCGGCAGGGTTGTCCGCTCTCCCCCTTGCTGTTCGCCCTGGCAATGGAGCCATTGGCTTGCCACCTGCGTGAGGTTCTCAGAGGACGGGGCATACAGGTAGGCGGTTCGGAACATGTCGTTTCGTTATATGCCGATGATGCACTAATATACCTGAGACAGCCGACCCGGTCATTGCCAACACTGATGACTGCGCTGGCACAGTTTGCTGCTGCCTCCGGTCTTTCCATCAACAAGTCAAAATCGCAACTGTATGCGATTGGCCCCGAGTGCAACTGCGAGGGGTCACAACACCCAGTACTGGAGCTTCCGTGGGCAGGGGACGTTATCCGCTATCTGGGGATATGGATTGGTAGGAATGAGGCGGTTTTTTACCAGCACAATATGGGGAGGATAATTAGAGGTCTGCAGGGCAGTATTGCCTTTTGGAACACGCTCAAACTCTCCCTAATGGGGAAGATTGCCTTAATTAAGATGGTGGTCTTACCTCGCTGCCTCTATACCATGCAGGGCTCCTTCTTCGAACTTCCACACCGGGTATTTAAGGAGATAGAGGCCCTGCTGGTCCTGTTGTTGTGGAATGGGAAGAGATGTAGGGTAAGTCTAGAGGTCATGAAACGTAGATGGGGCAAAGGGGGTTTAGAGATCCCCGATCTCGAACTATATTATTTTGCATCCCAATTGCAACATGCCATAGCCTGGTTGGATACAGATCCCTCGTGGGAGAGGTCCCTGCTGGCAGGTACATACGGGGACCGACAGCTAGGAGCGCTTTTGTGGCGGGCTAGGGGACACAGGGAACAAGGTCCTTCATTGGTGCGGCTTGGGACAGCAATATGGAATCGGGTGATACGCAGAGTGATCCGGGAAAGGCCGTTTGCCCCGGAGGCGGACTTTTGGCTGATGCCGCCCTTTGCGCAAATAGACCAGGTAATGTCCACGGAGGCCTGGAAGGCTGGGGGCTGCCTAATGTTGTCTGACCTTTACCCGGACAATAAATTTATCACCTACCGGGAGGCGGTGACCACCTTTGGGCTGGGAGCAGGGCAGTTTCTGCAATACGCTAAAATAGCGGCAACGGCGCGACAATTATGGCCCACGTTCCCTGAGGCTCCGGGGTGGTCCCAAACCCTGGTCACTATGATCACCATGGCTGGGGGGAGAAGACTTGTTACTCACCTCTACAGGGCGCTTAGAGATGATAGGCAGACTAGCCCCCTCAAAATAGAAGACAAATGGCAGCAGGTGTGTCCGCAGGAGATCACAGCACCAGAATGGGGAAAAATACACGAGAATGTGCGGAAGGTGTCGGTAAGCAGCCGCTTCAAACAAATTCAGTATAACATAATACATGTGACCTACCTCTCACCTCGAAGGCTGCAGGCCATTGATAATTCCAGGGATTCCCACTGCCCTCGATGTCGCTCTGATCAGGCAGACTTTCTGCACATGGTATGGATCTGCCCAACGATCCAGACATACTGGGTGGCAGTCCTTGCGGTTCTGAATAGGATAACAGGGTGGACAATAGACCTGGATCCAAGGGCTTGCCTCTTGGGCTTGATACCTCGGGATCCTAAACGGAAGACAAGTAGGCGGTTTCTGGTCTTGGGCCTGGTTATAGCCCAACGGCGTATAGCGATACATTAGCTAACCCAGCAGGGGCCGCTATTAGCGAAGTGGAAGACAGATCTCAGGGAGTGGGCAGCAGCGGAGGAGGGGCACATACGGAGCACCAGGAGAGATGACAAATTACCCGAGTTGCTACTGGCATGGGGAGCGATGATGCAAGAGATAGAAGGACAAAACACAAAACTCACACCAGAAGGTTCGGGCGAGGCGTCTTCCACGGAGGGGTGGCCACAGGACGACGAGGGGAAACACAAGGTGTCCCCACATGAACACTATGATGTATATATCATCAGTTACCTAGACCCGGCAGAGGGGGGGAGGGCACTGGGGTGGGGGGGATGGGGGGGAAGAGGGGGGGAGTTTAACACAGTTCAAATTATGTTTACACATGTAAAGAATACAAAGCGAAGAAAACTAGGATAGAGGAATCTCCAAGGTTGTCAACATAGATTTAATGTTTGCAATGTATTACATCACCTCGGCTGAGGTGGACAAACTCTGTAACTATTTTACATGCGAGCTGCTGATTTGGAGCAATAACTCAATAAAGAAATACTAAAAAAAAAAATATTTAATGGAGGGCGATTCCCCGGATCATGGTCAAGAGCAAAAATTGTGGTTTTCTTAAAAAAAAAACCCTGACACAATTGGGTTCATACAGCCCTATTACATTAATAAACTGTGTTTCAAAGATTTACTCAAAATTGATAGCGAGTAGATTAGCACCTATAATAAATAAGGTTATTTGAGAGCGTCAGCACAGGTTTGTCCCGGGGAGGTACACAATAGATCACATCCAGAGAGTTATCACACTATTTGATATCACTACTGTTGCAGGAGACCCTATGGCTCTGGTTCTGCTAGATGCAGAAAAAGCCTTTGATAGGGTCTCCTGGGAATATCTGTGGATTGCCATGTCTAGGATCGGGATAGGGGAGGGATTTATTCAAGCAACTAAACAACTATATGTTGAACCATCAGCAGCAGTAATGGTAAACGGTATACTCTCAAAAGAGTTTCCAATCTCCTGGGGTACCAGGCAGGGCTGTCCCTGCTCCCCTCTTTAGTTTGTGATCTATATTGATCCATTTATTCGCAGACTAGAAAACAATGGTCAAATACCAGCAATATGGTCTCAGAATTGGGCTACTACGACCCTGGCCTATGCAGGCGATATTGCTTTGGTGACGACAGACCCACACTCTGCCTTAACGGTAATTGAAGAAGAGGCAGAATGTTTCGGACAGGTCTCAGGGTATGCACTGAATCAAGATAAGACCCAGGTTATCCTCAATGATAAGATCAAGATGACGGACAAACGGGTGGTAGAAAAGGCTATATATCTAGGCATATGTGTCACCTCCAGGTTAGATAATATGGTCAAGGAGAATCTGGAACCCGTAATGGATGGTATGAAAAAGGACCTCCAACGGCTTAACAACCTTCATTTATCCATTGGAGGAAGATGTAACGTCATAAAAATGCTCTTTCTTCCGAAGATCTTATATCTTTTTAGAGCTATATGCTTGGAATTCACACCACAGTGGTTCAAGATAATAGAGCATACATTCTCCCGATTTATCTGGGCATATTCACGACCACGTATTGCATTTAGGTTTCTCACTCTGCCTAGGGATAGCGGGGGCTGGCTCTCCCGAATATAAAACTATATTATTGGGCCACTACACTAATATTTAGCCGAAAGTTATTACAGAATCAATCAGACAATGAACGGATTGATAAAATCCCTCCCCTTTGAACTTATGTTAGGGAAAGAGACCAGTGGGTGTCTGTGGCGCCAGCTGCATGACAGTCATTACAAAAAAGTCCGGTTCAAGACCCTCTTTAGTGTTTTTAAAGTACGTTGTGTCTCATACGGAGAGTATGTGGAATTGGTAGATTATCATTCTACACACCGGTAGATAATAATTTTACACTTCCGAAGGTTTTTAGAGACGCTTGCATGGGAAAATGGAGGAGGGCGGGAATTAATCGGATTGGCTGTTTTTTCCCCCCATTGGCCTTCGATCCTTCGAAGAACTAAAAGAAGTTTTTACTTTGGATTGGCAGGATTTCTTTAAGTTTCTCCAGATTAGAGATTTTCTTGTACGGAAAGGAGGGGGGCAGGCTAAATTTGAGAAAGTGGAAATCATTGAAAGAATAAACCAAGACAAAGAAATGCTCTATTGAAGAGATATACACACTTATAAACGCAGTCCGCCCGGATGATTTGGACAAGTATTCCCAGAAATGGCAGACGAAAGTTGGGGTGTCAAATGAGACATTCTTGTATGCTCATGAGTTGTCGCAGTCAGTTTTAATGTCTACTAGGCTACAGGCACAGTTTTATAAAACTTGCTTCTTTTTGTATTATACACCTGACAAAATCACGAAATGGGGTGGAGGGAAGGGAACATGCTGTCCTCGCTGTGCACTTTATAACGCAGATAGTGTCCATATCTTTGCATCATGTAATGTTCTTCAAAAATTAATCAAAGATATTGCAAACTTTTTATCAGAAGTTTTAAAAACTGAAATAATATTGTCTGAGGATGTAATCCTGCTAGTGACTTCTGAGATTAACCGTCTAAGGGTAGGGCATGAATTGATTATTATATCCATGGCAATTTTACGATTGTGTATTGCGGCTGCCTGGCTGGATCCCAATGCCCCGGCTTTTCAACAATGGCTCGCCAGGTTGCTCGCAATGTACGGTCTAGAAATAGCCATATACAGGAGAAAAGGGAGTAAACAGCGTAGAAAAGGTATGAAAATTTGGGATCCTCTACGCATCTGGATCCAAACTCAAAGTGGGGAATGAAGATCAAGTAAGAATATGCACTTTATAGTATCCGCACATGTCACTTTAGGACCGTTTTTTCTGGGTCATTTTAGCTTTTTGTATTAAATGAAGTAAATTGTATTATAATTAGAAATGTGAGATGGAAGTAGTTTACAGTTTATATATGAATTACATGAAATAATGTATTGAACTTCGGGATGTATTTGGTGTATTGAACCCTTTTTCCTGTCTGAGCGGGGTGGCGGTTGGGCGGGGGGGATATGTGTGGGGTAAAATGATAAAATGAATAAAGATTGTTTTAAAACAAAAAAAGGAAACTGAGTTAAGAAAATGTTTTTACAACCATCTTTGTTTGCACATACTCAACACAGAACCATTAATAATATACCTGGCAAGACAAAACGGCAGGCACATAACTGATAGACAGCAATGGCAACAGTAAAGAAAGGTACATTTACCCTTTTAGGTTGAGGTAGGTGCCCATGCAGTAAACTGTGGGAAAGGCTGACCATAAATTAAAAATTAATTTAAATAACACAGTAAATACTATCATGACAAAACCTCAAATAATCCAAGGCAGTAATATTGCCATGAAGCAGAGTTTAATTGAGACAACTGAAATACTAGATGCAGTGAATTTTAGGGAAGAAGGGATACCATGCTCAAATGCAACACTTAACACAGAAGAAAAATCCAGTCTTGAAGGAAGGTCACATCAAGCTGAACTATTTGATAAGAAATTATCAAGTTATAAAATAGAGACTCCTCGTGCTTCAAAAGCAGAAATTGGAATTAGCTGCAGAAGTTTATTCACCGCATGACATGATAGAACCCCTTACCTTCAGTTTCTGTGAATTTCGTGGCATCAGTTTAGATCGTCCTGGACATTTTGAGTAGCTGCAGTGGGGACTGTCACCTCTGTGGCCATCACAAAAAGTAAAAGTATTCACATATTAAGTTCAGGGTTGTTTAGAACTGTTAAAAGATAGAGCAGCCAAGGACTGGGAGTGACTTTTTCCTCTTGGACATTGTTTCAAATTTAGTTTATTAGCAGGTAGGATTAACACAATCCTAAATAATGCTGAACTTTAAATATTTAAAAATATATGTATTTCATTTGAAAAATCAGATAAGATTGCCAGAATTCATATAATCACACTTCATAATATGAAAATGAGTCTGTGTATTTTATGACAAAATGTATCAAGGGATCAAGATCAGGTATTGTCCAATCTCAGCAATGGCACAGAGTGGTATAAAGTGAAGTGGCGTAGAGTGAAGTGGCATAGAGTAGTATTTCGAAGAGTAGGGCGACAGAGTGGAGACAGTAGCGTGGCATAGAGTGGAATGCCAGAGGAGAGGGGAATAGAGTCGTGGTGTATAGAGTGGAGGGGCATAGAGTGAAGTGGAGTAGCCTAGAGTGCTGCAAAGTGGTGTAGAGTAGCAATGAGTAGAGGGCAATAGAAAGGAGTGGCGTAGAGTAGAGCGCCATAGAGGGGCATTGTGTGGAGTAGAATGGCATAGAGTGGCACTGTGTGGAGTGGCGTAGAGTGGAGTGGTGTAAAGTAGAGTAGCGTGGCGCAGAGTAGAGTGGTTTAGAGTGCATAGAGTAGTACTGTTGTGGGTAACTAAAACGTCAATAGAGACAGCACGTAGGGTGAAAGCAACATAAATAAGAAGCTGTATGCCTGAGTTAAAAAATAGGAAAGCACACTGCACGTCCAGGAATAATACCAAAATGCTTATAAAATAAAAATAAAAATAGTGCATTGCAAAAAGACGAGGTAGAAATAACATGAGGAAGAACACATGTACCTGATACATGGAAGAGCTAACACAAGAAAGCAAGGGAAGCCTACGGGAGCTAAGCAACCAAAAGATTGTAAATGACAGTGACAATGAAAACAACTAATAGGATGCTGTGGGCGGTTTGTAAGCCCACTAAATTGTAAACAATACATCTCGCAGCACAGCGCAGTGCTGTGTTGGTGAAACCTAAAAATGAGGTTAATCATGAAATTATTTTTCTTGCAGCTTAAATTACTACCAAAGCTTTCGCATTATTGCACATTGTAGGGCATTTTAAACATACTCTCATTTTGAATACTGATGTTGTATATTGCACATTTAGTGGTGGGTCAAGTAAACATACCCTCATTTTCAAGTTGGCATAAATAAGTAGAAACTACAGATTTAGTGAAATCAGCTTTCTAATGTACCCCACTGTAGGAAGTCTTCAATGTCTTCTTGAGCCCAGCGCCAGGAACCCTGGCCCTCCGGCCACCCACCGCTACACTGCAGAGGAGCTCATGGCTTTGGACCCCAGAACAACATCTGCTGCACTTCCTCCCCAGGATCAACCAAAGGACACTTCACCTGCTGCCATTGCCGCTTCTCCTGCAACACAGGGCCACCTGCACGCACCGGATCCCGCACCACCTCCACCCAGAAGACTACGAAGCTGGAACCGCTCCCGCAAACACGCCACAGAAATCTGGGACACCATCACCACCCACTCCCCTGATGTTGCCTTCATCACCAAAACATGGCTCAGCCCCTCCTCGTTCCCCGACATTGCCACCGCAATTCCTGACGGCTGCAAGATGATACACCGAGACAGCACCAAACAACACGGTGGGGGCATCGCAATCATCTTCAAGGAAACCATCCGATGCATCGTCACCAACGACGACCCCACACCTCTCATGGAACACCTCAACTTCCAACTACAGACCGATGCCAAGACCACAACAAGAGGCAACCTTGTGTACAGATCACCGGGACCCCGACCGGCTTTCTGCGATGCCATCTCCAACCTCATTGCCCCCCTAGCCATCGACTCCTACCACTACGTCCTACTAGGCACCCTCAATTTCCACGTCAAAGACCCCAACAACGCTAACTCCACCACTCTGCTGGAGAACATGAACAACATTGGACTCACCCAACTGGTCAGCAAACCCATGCACAAAGCTGGACACACACTCGACTCCATTTTCACCTCCAGCGACAGAATCAAATTTAGCCATGTCACAGAACTCACCTGGACTGACCATGCCATTTTTTTTTTTTTAAATGTATTTATTGGAGTTTTATGCAAAAAATAAAACAACATCAAACATGTAGTTTGCAGACAGTACAGACGAATACATGTACCCTCCAGGAGCACCTGCATCTTTAACAGAGATGGTATTCATAATGCAGTGTAGATCAATACGTTGTTACATACAGTCTTGAGCCTGAAAGAGAAAAGACATAGTCCAGTGGACGATACATTATGTCTACACCGCCGATTAGGATCTGTGTGGTAGATTCTAATATACATCGAGGATCAAAATTGAATAACATATCCGCAGGGGAGAATACAGTCATGACATAGTTTGTTTACCCATTCCCATGTAGCCATACAGCCATCTCAGTATGTCTATTACATGCAACAGTCATTCTGCCTATACACAGCGATGACATTATATCAGCGATCACCCATTTGTAGCTATTGTGTCTGCTGGATGGGAGAGTAGGTAGTTCTGAAGAGGACCCCATATATCTTTAGGACAGGAGGCCATGGGGAGCATTTCGGCATAATTGGACAGTTGATCATGACAGAAAATTAAGTCAGTGATCCAATCTTTGAACTTCGGAGCCCTCCCTCGCCCCCATCTACATGCCACATGGCATTTGGCCATCAATAAGGCCAAGGCAACATATCTGCGAGAGGGTTTGTCTAAGAGTTCGGTATATCCCAGCAGCGCTAGTAGTGGAGTCATTGCTAAGGGCAGCGAAGTCATCTGCTCGAGAGCCGCAAAGACTTGCCGCCAATATTTGTGTACACCTGCACAGCTCCACGCTAAATGTAAAAAAATCGGCCCCCTCCACTCCGCATCTGTCACATCTATCTGTATCTCTGAGTTTGTATCTATGCATTTTGGCTGGTGTGTAGTATAGTCGGTGCAGGAATTTATAGTGTGTAATCCGCAGTCTGCTAGCTGCTGATACCTGCTCCGTCTGTTGGCAGCAGTACGCCCACTGCTTATCTGATATCTCGTAACCGAGCTCCTTGTTCCACTGTGTGCGAGCGTGGCATCGTTCTGTCACCTGTTGCGTATATATTGTGTGGTAAAGTGTCGAAACGGCGTGAGCCGGGGTAGTGGCTTGAAGCATCGTGTGCAGAGGGGTCAATACCGGGGGCTCCTGTGGATACTCGGGGGTAATGTCGCGTATGCCCTGCCTAAGTCTGACATAAAGGGACACATCTAATGGCGAAGTCGGTGTGTTGTGGAATAAGTGCTCTAAGGAGCGAAACGTCCCGCTGTGATACAGGTCCCCCCCAGCATGTAACGCCAGTCTTCGCCATGATGTGCTTAAAAACTGTCTCCTGAAGCAGTTGCATGCGGGGATGATACAGTAGAGGGAGCAGTGGAGAGTAGAGCATAGGAGCTTGTAGTTGTTTCATAGTCTCCAGGCCAGCACTGTGCATGTGACTGTCGTGGTGTCTTTGTCTCGGGGCTGAGGGACACTACATATCACACCAGCCAATGGAATGGGGTCCGCAAGCCACTCCTCCACCGCTATTTGTGGCATGTATGCGTGTATATGTGTGCGTGTATATGTGTGCGCAGCAAAGGCTTGGAATGATCTTCCACCATATCTGCGAAAGGCACCTGACCTCCTTACTTTTCGGAGGGGATTGAAAACATGGCTTTTCACGCTTTAATGTTGCCTCCTCTCCTTATTTCTCAGAGTATAGTGGTTAGCGCCAGGACACCCTCGGGTAATTGCCGCGCTTTAGAAATAGCCATAACATAACATAACATTTGGGAGGGTGAAACCAAAAATAGGCATAATGAGCTTGAGCACATATGTAATATAGTTCAAGGTTCGGAACCTCAAACCCGCCCTGTGAGTATGGCCTGGTTAGTACGTCCCATTGTAGGTGCGGTTGTTTGCCCCCCCCACATTAATCTGATCATTTCCGAGCGTAAAGTGGTGAAGAAGTACCTACCCGGATAATATGGAATGTTCATAAAAAGATAAAAGCACCTGTGGCAAGACCACCATTTTGATTAGGGAGATGCGCCCTGCCATGGATAGTGGCAGAGAGATCCAACGTGTGACACGGCTAATGAGTTGATCCAATGTCCTGCCATAGTTGAGGCGCATTAGCTCCTCCCTATCTCTGGAGATATGGATACCTAAATACTTTACTTCTGTGTTGCACCACTCAAGTGGGTAATCCAAAGGGAACTGAGCGACTGCGGGGGAGAGGGGGAGAGGGGGAATATTTGCGATTTACCCCAGTTTATGTGGATCCTGAGAGTCTCCCAAATACTATGAATTCTCTCAGGAGAGGATTGAGATTTTGTTCTGGGTTTCTAACATATAAGGTAATGTCATCTGCATATAATGAGATGAGGACCTGACGTGCGGGGCACCTTAAAGCTTTGTCTTGGTGATGCTGCCGCAATCTAGCCGCAAGAGGTTCAACCGCCAGTGCAAACAGCAGGGGGGAGAGTGGGCACCCTTGCCTGGTACCCCTAGTAATTGAAAAAGCAGGAGACAATTGCCCGTTTATTAAGACACTTGCAGTTGGAGAGTGGTATGGCAAACTAATCCAAGAGAGGAATCCCACAGGCATACCCATGCGTTGCAGGATTCTGAGTAAATAGTCCCATTCGACTGAATCGAACGCCTTTGTGGCGTCTAAAAAAACTGCTGCAATGGCTAGTTCGGGAGCTACATTCTGTAATATGGAAAAGAGGGTACGCAAGTTGTGCGTGGTTGCTCGGCCTGGAATAACCCCGGCTTGGTCCGGTAGGACCAATTTGTCCATCAGCAGATTGAGCCTATTAGCCAATATCTTAGCTATTATTTTAGCATCGTTATTGATGAGGGACAGTGGCCTGCAAGAGTCGCAGTGATCTGCAGGCTTCCCTGGCTTTAATAAGGAGGTAATGAGCGCCTCTCTCATCGAGGGCGGAAGGATGCCATCTACTTGAGCTTCTTCATAAACAGTCTGCAGGATGGGGGCTAGTTGATCAATATATGCTTTATAAAAATCTATGGGGAGCCCATCGAGCCCAGGGGCTTTACCGGATTTTATCTGCATGCTTCTCGTATTTCGTCCAGCTCAAATGGGGCAACCAAAAATTCCCTCTGTCAGTCTCCCAGCCACCCCAAGGCCACCTTATCCAGATAGGGGGCCAGGTCTAGAGAGCCTCGCCTACTAGTGGAGTATAGTCTAGAATAATGTGTAGTGAATGCGGCTAGTATGTCAGCAGTGTCTCTGTATTGAGCGGTATCAGGGCCTGCGAGCTCTAGAACATAATTAGAGAAGCGGGGCCTGCAGGTTACTTCTGCTAGGGCTCTGCCCGGGCGTTCCCCTTCTCCATATCTGCGAGCCACCCAGTATTTACTTCTGAATCGAGTCTCTCGTTCCGCTGTCTCTACATATTCTGAAAGTTTCTCTCGAAAGTCACTCCGTGCCGTCCCGTCTGCGCCACCTGATATTGAGGCCTCTAGCGTTTTAAGTTAACCTTCCAATTTCTTCAGGGTGCCCTGGATATCGCGCAGTACTCCTGAACTCTTAGATATGCAGAATCCTCGGCTGGTGACCTTGAAGGCCTCCCAAACCGTCGCTATGCTGTCGACTGACCCTGGGTTTCGCTGGAAGAAATCTGTAATTTCTTGCCCTAGTTTGCTGCGAAATGCTGTGTCCAATAGAGTGAGAGGTGATAGCCTCCAGCTTCTGATCGGAGAGTCATACCCTGGAGTATTTAGTGTCAAGCGGACAGGAGAATGATCAGAGTATGTTCTCGCCAAGTGAGTAACTGATATTATCGATGGGCCTAGACCACGCGAAATCAGGCAGTAATCTAATCTAGCCCAAGATGCATGTAGGGCTGTGTAATGTGTGCCTTCAGTTTTGTGTGGGTTCAAATGTCGCCATGTGTCCAATAGCCCATTGTCAGCCACTAGATCGCGCAGTAGTTTATGCGATCTGGTATAGTGCTGTGGTGCCGGGTTTGACCTGTCCATCTCTGGATTAAGGGTAGTGTTGAAATCCCCCCCCAATATTAGGTGAGTGGAGCCTATGTCAAGAATCTTCCCCCAAAGCATGGCGAAGAAGTCGGGGTCATCAACATTGGGGCCGTAGCAGCTTATTATTGTGACGGATTCTGTACCTAATCTGCCCCAGACCATACAGTGGCGACCTTGTGGATCCTGCGATGACCCAACGGGAGTAAACGGAGTGCCTTTTTTTTATAAGTATGGCTGTACCCCTGGAGTATGAGGAGAATGAGGAAAATGTCCTGTGATCTGCCCATTTACCCGCAAAAGATGGAGCATGTTTGGGGTTAAGGTGCGTTTCCTGGAGTAAAGCAACTTGGATGCGATGGCGGTCCAGATAGGCCAAAACCTGCCTGCGCTCCCTCGGATCGCCAAGCCCTCTAACATTCCACATCAGGAAGTGCAGGTTCTGCTTAGTGGTTACGTTGGCCATATGAAGAGTTGGAATCCCAAAGAGATAGCGGTGTATGAACTACAACTGCAAGCTTGATACAATACATACAAGAAGAACGTCGTCTGTGTCTCTTTCACTAATGTATCATGTCCCATAAACAAACCCCGTCCCACCCCCACCCACTGTAGCATCCCAATCATGCCAGAATAGCCAGTCCCGCCCCCTCCCACACAACCCGAATAACAAAAAACATCCTGCATTGTTATCTGCAGTAAGGGGGATCGCTCTGGGGGGGGGTAGGGATTCCTAGGTGCAAGCACAGTGACACCCTCCCCTCCAAGTTGCAAGGTGAGGGAGAAACGAACTCGGCAGGGACAGGGGTGCTCGGTACTAAGTGTCATTCATCCCCAGGAGGGCACTTATCTGATCCTGGAGCTTCTGTCGCTGCCTTCCATCAGGAGGACGTGTCAGTGTTCTGTTGTCCCAGCGGCTGAAGGAAGGTAGTCTCCGCAGCCAAAGCGGGGAAAGCAAGCGTGTTGCCATGCCATCCCCACAAGATTAGGAACAGAAGGCATGTGGAGCAGGCTATGCTCTGTCCGGAGAGGACGATCCCTGTGTGAATTCTTGTGAAGCATGTAGATTGTTTGGCTGTTTGATGCGTTTCAGGAAGTCGTCTACTTGTTGCGGATTTGAAAAGAAATGTTGCTTGCCTTGGTGGGTCACCCGCAGTCTGGCTGGATACATGAGCGCGTAGTCAATTTGTGCCTGTTGAAGTTTCTGCTTGGCAGGAGTGAACTTCCGTCTTTCTTTTTGGACAGTGGCCGTGAAGTCAGGGTAGAGGGTGAATGCATTGCCCAGGAAAGTGAGGTTTCTTTTTTCACGTGCTGTTTTGAGTGCCGCATCACGGTCGCGGTAGTTGAGCAACCGTGCGATTATAGGGCGTGTCGTGCCCCCCGGCGGCGGTCTGGGGCCCAGGGATCGGTGTGCCCTTTCTACTATGAATTGGGAAGACAAGACATCAACGCCGATTGTTTCTCGGAGCAGCTGCTCTATATACTCTTCCATCCGGCCGGTGTTGGTGCTCTCCGGGATGCCAATAACGCGGATGTTGTTGCGGCGCCTGCGCGCTTCAAAGTCTTCCTTCTATCCAGCAATGACATTTAGGAGCTTATCCATCTGCGCCGCTTGTTTTTGCATTTTTGCTGTGTTGTCCTCTGTGTCGGAGATGCGGCGCTCAGTCTCTTTTATGCGCTCTTCATGTTTGTCTAGTTTATTGACTATTGCGTCCATACGAGTGTTCATAACATCCATTTTGCCTTTTATGGAGGTGAGGCTCTGCCGCATAGCGAGGAGTAGTTCCTTCATGTCTTGGTCCTGTGGTTGCCCCGTCTCCTGCGTTGGTTCTTCCCGGGCGTGATCAGGGTCTTCTTGTTGTGCACGGGTGCCTTTTTTAGCCTCAAATGTCAATCTTGTCTGTTTCGCGTCTGCCTTACCCATCCTGCAGAGCGTGATTAGCTTTACGTGTAGGCGTCTTGATGCTAACGTGTGTTATCCCAGGCGTTGAGGTGCAAGGAGAAGAGTGTCACGATGAGCACACAAGATGGGCCTTAGGGAAAGTGCAGTAGATTCAGCTAACAATGTCTCTTTGTCCCCAGCTGCGGCGCACTCGGATATCGGAGGGGGCCAGCAATGTAAGTAGGCCTTGATTGCTTTGTATCAATGCATGTGCAGTGCCTCATGGGGAGTCCGGCCCGTGCTGAGGTAAAGCAAGTTCATGAACGTCGTGAGCGCCACAATGCAGTCTGGCGGGCACCGGTGATAAAGTGGGTGAGAAGACAGCCTCTCCACGTTAATTCTTCGCCCCGGAGCCTTCCGCTTTCAGGAAAATCGCGGGTGGGCCTGCGTGAGATTATCTGTGTGGCCGCTCTATTTCACCCCACATAGGCCGCGGCGATGTCGAGGGGGGCCGCTGTAGCGTACAACGCCCAGGTCTGTGCCCAGCAGCTGCGCCGTCTGTGCTATGCCATTAGTAGCTCTTAGGAGTTAATACTACGTCCCAGCAGCGCTCACAGGTGTACAGCCCAGTGCTGGTCCGTGCGCGATAGTGGATTTTTGCAGCTTCGCCCTCAAGATGGCTGCCTCGCCTAATTTGCCACTCACTGTGCGAGCGCCGTGCACTGCAGTGTCAATGGGGGCAGACCTCGGAATATGAGCTGAATTGAGAGAGCCGAGAATGCGGTGCCTCCTTATCCACTGATGGGATATAACCGGCGTGCTTCGTGTGTGGTACAGGGTCCGCGCTTGCAGAGTGTGCAGTCGGCAAGGCGCAGATGCTATTTGCGGCCTTCTTCTGCCCCCTGAGCTTAAAGCGCCGTGGGGTGCGATAAAAAGTCTATTTTGGGCCTCCGGACCCCGATTTGCGAGCACGCGAAGGAGCAACGAGCGTTTGGGGGTGTTGATCTCGTGCACACTCACCGCCACCGCATCAGGTTAGTGCAGCTCTCAGTCCCCGCAGTCGCTCGGCCCAGACTCCACGTGGGCGCCGCGGTGCTGGCGTAGCTCACTCAGCCGGCAGAGAGGACCAGGCGCAAGCAGCCCTTCCGTCGGTTACACTGCGGGGGATTCGCTGTGGCAAGCGTCTGCGGCCAGGAGCCTCCACACTCGCTCCGCAGGGTCACCGGATCTCGTTCAACACTCTGGTTCGGTAAAGCAGAGATTATAGCCTCCGGGGAAGGATCATTAATCGGATAGAGACCGAGCCGCGAGAGCCTCACGGTTGTGCGGCCATTTCGCTCGTGCGCCACCTAGCGCCCCCCCTGACCATGCCATTGTTCACTTCACCATCTCCGAAGCTTAGCATACCATCACCAAGCATCACAGCACCTCCTACCGCAGCTGGGGCAAAGTAACTAAGATACAGTGGACTCAGGTCCTCATTACCACCTAACCAGAAGCTTCATCTGAACTTGACCAGGCCGCCCAGAACTTCTCCGCATGGATCACCGAATGCGCCAAGAGTTGCCCCGATGAAACCAGCTAAAACCAACAAAACCTCTAAACAAGCCAGATGGTACACCCCAGAGCTCAGAACCCCTAATAACTGCTACAGACTAGAGAAAAGATGGTGCAGCACAAGAAACCCCTGACAGAGACGCCCCTAAAGCAGCCCTTAGCAACTACCACCTGCTCATAAACGAAGCCAAGAGAGCAGCCATCACAGCCCGCATCAACACAGTGGCCAACCACAGGAAAAAAGACCTCTTCAAAATAGTCAAAGAATTCTCAAACCAAGCAGACACAGAGAATACAATCCACCCCTCCCAAGAACTCTGCGACACCCTCTCGGACTACTTCCACAGCAAGACTGCCACCATCTACAACAACTTCGACTCCCAACCCATGGACCTCAACCTCAACAGCCTCGATCAACCAGCGTGCACTAGCCGACTGATCACCACTTTGTCTCTGCTCACAACTCAGACCACCACAGCCATCATGTCATCCAACCACTCCGGGGCACCTGCCAACCCTTACCCCCTATCATCTTTTAAACCTCTGAACCAAGCCAATCAGCACAGAACTCACCAGCATCATCAACACCTCCATCACAGCAGCCTTCCTGGACAGACGGAAACAAGCAGAAGTCAGACCCCTGCTAAAGAAACCCTCCACCGACACCAGCGAACTCAAAAATTATCTTCCGATCTCCTTCCTCCCTTACCCTGACAAAGTACTCGAGAAAGCCCTTAACCAACAGCTCACCGAATACCTGGAACAAAACCACCTACTTGACACATCTCAATCAGGATTCCGTGCCAACCACAGCACTGAGACCATGCTGATCACGGCCACAGACGACATCAGAGCCCACGTCGACCGCAAAGAGACTGTGGCCCTGATCTCCTCGACCTCTCTGCAGCGTTTGACACTGAATCCCACCACACCCTCATCAACAGACTCTACAACATCGGCATACAACAAAATGCCCTCAAGAGGATCGCCTCCTTCCATACCGGAAACGGAACCACACAGAGCATCCGGCCGTCTCCCTTCACCTCCAAACCCAAGGACATCATATGCGGCGTACCACAAGGATCATCCCTCAGACCCACATTGCTTAGTACCTATATGACTCCCCTCGCAGATATCGTTGGAACCCACGGCCTCAACATAATTTCCTATGCAGATGACACTCAACTCATCCTCTCGCTCACCAAAGACCCCCAGAACCAAATTCTGCGACGCCATGTCCAACGTAGCCAACTGGATGAGAGACAAATGCCTTAAACTCAACTCCGACAAGACAGAAGTGTTGAACTTTGGGAAAAACACTTCCATATGGGACCACAGCTGGTGGCCAGCAGAACACGGACCAACGCCCACTCTGACAGACCATACACGCAACCTAGGCATCGTCCTCGACAGCAAACTGACCATGAAACGACAGTTCATTGCAGACGCATCCTCCTGCTTCCACACCCTACGCACGCTCTGCAGAATCTTCAGATGGATCCCAGTCAACACCAGAAAGACTGTCACTCAGGCCCTCGTCACTAGCCCCCTCAACTATGGCAACACCCTCTATGCCGGCATCTCCACCCAGATCCTCAGAAGACTCCAGACCATACAGAATGCTGCAGCCAGACTCATCCTGGACCTTCCCAAACAGACCCACATCACCCCCCACTTCAGATCACTCCATTGGCTCCGAATCCAGAAGAGATGCCAGTTTGAGATGCTCACCCATGCCTACAAAGCTCTACACAATCAAGGACCGGTCTACATCAACCACCAACTGAGCTTTCTTCTACCTGCAATCACCTACGCTCCTCCTCAGTAGCCTGTGTGCACACCTCATGCATCCATCACAGCCGCAGCGGAGGCCGCTCCTTCTCCTACATCGCCGCCAAGACCTGGAACGACATGCTCCTCCATCTTCGAACAGCACCGTCCCTGGCGGACGTCAGAAAGAAACTCAAGACCTGGCTTTTTGACTGAGACATCTCCCCCCACTGCGCCCAGATACCCCTAGGAGTGACAGTGCTGCGCTATACAAATGCTGACTGATTGCGTGATTGACACTCTTCCCCAAAGAAGAGCTAAGTACCTGCTTGTTAGCTATCTAGAGTTTTTCATGGTATCATGTGTCCCATCCTCTGATTGCTTTGTTATAGAAAATGTAAAAAAGAAAGGTGAAATTAGAGCGAATTTAGCATTGTATGCTCCAACGGACTAGAAGACGAATCGCTGGTCTGTTGCTTTGTGAATTTGCACTTAGAATATCTTTGCAGGTCCCTAAATTTTTACCATTAAATATGTATTTGGCTTCAGTGGGCCTCTCGGAATATTATTATTCTTCTACAATCACCTGCTTAATTAAATACTGCCCTCCTACATGCTAAGCTTCTCAAGCATTTAACTGCTACTGTGACTATCTAAAAAGTGCACGTTTTTTCCCCCTTCCAGATCGAAGTCGGTTGTTCCAGTCAATAAAAATCATGCCCTAAAGCAGACCATAAGAAAACAAAATTCTTGCTACAAGAGTCAGCCTCAGCAAACTAAACCCTAAAACGTATCAACACCTTTTTAAAAAAAAACACATGCAGGCAAGGCATACAACGATCTAAAATCTAAGCATTTTACTTCAGCCGATTAGACAACTTCCCATAGAGTACAAAGGCAAAAGTATTATGCACCAAAAATGAATCAATTTAGGAAGCATCATTGGAAAATGGCGAACTGGCTATGACTAGCATAACCTGTAGGAAATATAAATAAACCAAGAACAACAATTAACTTCATTGTTTGCTCCTTCCAGTTGATGCTGGGGCTTCTTGCACAAAGAGCAGGATAATCTCGAAAAATAGCAGAGCTACTGCAGGCAGGGGCTAGGCTGGCAGCCACACAAGAGATATACACCAGTGGTGCAGGGTCAAACCTGTCAGACCCATACCCTAATCCTTATCGGTTACAACACGAAATATTGTATTCATACACAGCAGATAGGTCTTGAACTTAAAGGAACAAGATATGCACAATACTGACTATTCTGTCTGCTTAGTTACCATAAGGTGTTTTAGCACTATGCAAAAAAACATAGTTAAAATGTATATGTGATATTAATGTGCAGATTTTAAAATGAACAAAATGCATATTTTATCAGTAGTAACTATCCATATTTACATGTACTAGGCCTCAAAACTGTAAGCAACATTGCTTAGAAAAGTGGCTCAGCTAAAACGTGCTGACCATTATTTGAATGTTAAGTTCTTGACCTTTTCATGATCATGTTTTATTAAATAAATGTTACACTTTGATCTGCAAAATGTTTCTTTTTATACATAGAAGAATTAAAAAGTGTTTGTTTAGAATTTATTATTTAGTAGAATTATGACGAATTGATCGCATAGAAGCGGCACATAAATGTGCTTTCTTTTAACATACTTGTTTTAGTTCCCAAGAATAACATATTGAAGAAAATGTTCTTTCATTATTACAGATGCTTTGATTTCTACATAGCCCATTTTTTAGCAAACTTACAATTTGCATTATTAGAAGAATAGAAATGTTGTGGGAAAGGATGTTTAAATTAAAGAAACCTCATGTTTATTTGGATTTTGAATCAACAGAGTTGCATATTTCAAGGTCATTGTGTGAAACGCTATGGTATCTCATGTGAGAACCCGAGGAGTGAACCTGTTCCCAGGAAGAACCCTGGTAGATGATTGAACAAGAGGAGAAGAAGATGCAACATTAACTGCAACATTGATTTTGACCATTTATAATAGTATGTGTTACTAGAGTAGGTAACATTAGTCACACCATTTCCCCACACTCTACGGTACCACATTCCACTCCATTTACCCTTTGCAATTGATTGCAGTTGTTACTGCATATTTCCACTGCTTTATTCCTTAATTACTTTGAGACTCTACTGAGTTTCGTGAACATCTCTTTATAGGATGTTCTGCTTTGATTGAATATTGACTTTTGTATATTTTGAGCTGTATGCTTGATCTCACTCTCTTTCGAACTTGAACTCTTTATGGGATCAGACTGACACATTTTCGCCCATTCTTAGAATAGGGGTTTTCTTCCTTTATGCATTGTATTTGAATTGAACTAACCATTACTTCTTTAACAATTCTGTAAAAGACAGATTTTTTGAAACTACAAATAAAATTTATGATTCTGAAGAAAGACAATTTACTAAACTTTGAATTAATAAAACCCTTAAAATCTTGAATAACTCATTACTGACTAAACGTAGATAGCGATTGTGATTAATATTTATGTGATGATTGGCTACTGATTCTCAGATTTGCCGTTCAAGGTCCATTGGCCTATTGGATGAAATACAGCAGGGATCAGCATTGGGTGTGATGGTAAATGTGTTTTATTAAAACTTGATTCCTGCTGCAACACATTTGATAACAGAGTGAAGGTTTAAGTCCTGGGAAGAGGAACTATAAACTCTTGCCCAAGTTAGAGTAATGCCTACCAATGTTAGAAATAGGGTTTCTGGTTGGCTAGGATACACACCTAAGCCAGGCAGAACCCACCACTCTAGTCAGGGCAAGTAAGTTACACACCAAATATAACCTGTGCTCACCCCCTGGTAGCTTGGCACAGAGCAGTCAGGCTTATCCCCAGAGGCAATCGACAAAGCATTTGTACATACACACAGAGTAACACAGTGAAAACACTACAAACTGAGTCCACACCAGTTTAGAAAATAGCCAATATTTATCTGAATACAACAAGACCAAACCAACAAAAATCCAACATACACAAGTAAGTATATCACTTTTGAAAGGTTAAATCAGTTCAGTTCACAGGAATCTATGGATGAATCACTTTTAGCACAAAATACCTTGGATGTGTTAAATTTCAAAGGCGGTGCGAGGCGCAGGGGAGGTGAGGTGCCGGAAAAGCAAAGCGATGCATCGGTTCCTTATTTCCAGGGGAGGTGATGCGTCAGTTCCTTACTTCCAGGGGAGGTGACGTGTCGATTCCTTACTGCTGTGCAGGGGAGTTGCTGCGTCGGTTCCTTGCTGTCAGGGGAGGTGATGCGTCGATGTCCGGACACACGGCCTCTGTTCCTTACTGCTGGGCTATGTCGATGAAGAAATCAGCACCTAAGGCCAATGCGAACAAAATCCAGAGGCGCTGCGTTGATTTCACAGATATGAAGCAGGAGCTGCGTTGGAGTTGGAGCAGTGCATCATGGACTTCGGTGATGCGGTGCTCGAAACTCACGCTATGGTGGTTCTTCTGACACGCTGCGATGGAAAGCCGGGGCCTGCGGTGAAAGCCGTGGTCGATGCGCTGATTGGGAACCACGCACCAGTGCTGGCAGTGTCAAAGCAGCAAAGTTTTAGCGATGAGTCGATAAAAACAGACGCTGGGAGTTGATGAGTGGATTTTCTCCTTCAGTTCACCAGATTCCACTTCCAAGGGCCCAGGGACAATATTTGGCACCACTTGGCAAGTCAGGACTCTAATCAGAAGAGCCCAGGCACTCATAGGTGAAGTCTTTGATGGCCCTAAGGCTTCTTACCAAGAGGCAAGCACATACAAGCCCTTGGAGAACCTTGGAAAGCAGGATACAGAAAGCACTGTCCAGTCCTTTCACTGCCAGGACAGAAAAAGCAAGCAGCAGGCCAGCACAAAGCAACAGGCAAAGTGTCAGTTCCTCCTACAGCATCCAGCTCTTCTTCCTGGCAGAATGTCCTCAGTCCGGAAGTGTTCTGCTTTGAGAGTGTCAGAGGTCCAATACTTTTACCCCTTTCTGCCTTTGAAGTAGGCAAACTTCAAAGGAAAGCCTTTGTGGTGCACAAGACTTTGCCTTTACCTGACCTGGCTCCAGACACACTACAAGGGAGGTGGAGACAGCTTTGTGTGAGGGCTGGCACAGCCCTATTCAGGTGTCAGTGACAACTCCTACCACCACTCTAGCTCAGGAAGGCCCATCAGGATATGCAAGGTACACCTCAGTTCCATCTGTGTGACTGTCTAGAGTGAATGCACAAGAGCCCAACTGTCAGCCAACCCAGACATGTATTCTACAGACAGGCAGAGGCACAGAATGGTTAAGCAAGAAAATGCCCACTTTCTAATAGTGGCGTTTTCAAACGTGCATTTCAAAAACCAACTTCACCAAAAGATGTACTTTAAAATTGTGAGTTCAGAGAACCCAAACTCCAAATCTCTATCAGCTCCCAATGGGAAATTACACTTAAAAGATATTTCAAAGCAATCCCCAAGTTACCCTGTGGGAGAGATAGTCCTTGCAATAGTGAAAAACAAAATTAGCAGTATTTCACTATTAGGACATGTAAAACACAACAGCACATGTCCTACCTTTTAAATACATTGCACCCTGCCCTGGGGGCTGCCTGCCTACCTTAGGGGTGACTTGCATGTAGTAAAATGGAAGGTTTGGGCCTGGCAAGTAGGTGCACTTGCCAAGTCAAAATGGCAGTTTAAAACTGCACACACAGACACTGCAGTGGCAGGTCTGAGACAGGTTTGCAAGGCTACTCATATGGCTGGCCCAATCAGTGCTGCACGCCCACTAGTAGCATTTAATTTACAGGCCCTGGGCATGTTACTAGGGACTTACTAGTAAATCAAATAAGCCAATCACGGATAAACCAATCACCAATACTTTTTAGACAGACAGCATATGCACTTTAGCACTGGTTAGCAGTGGTGAAGTGCCCAGAGTCCTAAAGGCAACAAAGACAGGTCAGAAAAAATAGGAGGAAGAAGGCAAAAAGTTTGGGGGATAACCCTGCAAAAGGGGCCAGGTCTAACAGCCCGAGTCCCAAAGCCCAATGCCCAGAAGTTGAAGAATGACGAGGTGTGATTTTCCAGAAGCGGTTGCTGTATTAGAGGTGTGAGTATTAATAGGGTTGTGTGTCGTAAATTGTGATTATTGTTGTCTTAATACATTGAATTTGGACTACGTGTGTTGAATGACTTGGTGATGTTTATATTTTTGTTGTTAAGACGTAGCAGGGGTTATTGGGCTTGACGTAGCGTAAGATCCCGGAACTGAGATATTGAAATAAGTGTAGAAGACACTAATATGGTTTTCTAATCTGCTAAGATTTTGTGGTGTAGATTGTGAGGTATCGTTGACTACACAAATTGAAACAGGGACTATAATGATCTGACGTGATTGTACTAATATATTGATTGATGTTGGACGAACCTAAAAGCGCAAAGGGTGAAGCTACATTGATTAGGGGGACTTCCTGCTGGTAGAGAATTCATTTGTTTGAGTGAAAACAATTTTTTGTGTGAATAGTTGAAAGGTGAAAAAACCTTCATATTCCGACTGTTGAATTGCCTTTTCGTTTTTCTTTAGTAGAGCAGACAAAGATTTGTTTATTTACGTTTGTTTAAAGTTGTAGAACTGTGTGTACGAGAGAAATTGTAAAGGATGGTGAAAAGCTGCAAGGAGTGAGATCATACGTCATAGTGTGCCACGCTGAGATTCGTTGGTTGGTGTATTGTCGTGCTGTGACTGGCTGGTGACGACACAGAGTGCTGTGCTGAGATAGGTCAGTTGTTGTATGTATACCGCATTGAGACTGGTTAACGAATCTGTAAGAATGAAAACCGTGATAGGATTGGAGAAAGAGATTTGATGTTTACGGAAAAGAATCAAAGCGCTGAATTTGGATTGCATTACTGAATCATTTTATTGTTGAATTTTGCGAGAATCATGAAATGTCTTAAGGGATTTAGAAATTTGTGAGAGGTGATGTTACCATTCCAATACAGGAAGGTGAAGAGGCGCTTCCAGAGAGTACGCCTGCCTATTATATGACAACAAAATTGGGATTACATACATGTTTGTGGCTTCGTCAATGGTGCAAGATTAGTGAAAAAGAGTCTTTTGAGTTTTCCAAGATATGGTACATCTGAATGAAAATTATTGACACGTTGAAGGAAAAGCTGTACAAAATGAAGCCACCATCTAGACCCACCCAATATGAAGCTTTATATATGTGGGAAAAGACAGTACGAGATAGGGAAATAGAGAAGTACCAGAGTAAGACTAGAAGAGCAGTGGGTAATTATGCAGATGCTCGATGGGAAGAGGAAGAACAGAGATGGAGGAAAGCTATAATCAAGAGAACTACACTATACCCAGCTATTACTACCAAGACACCTGGTAAATCGAAAAGAATAAAAAACAGGGAAAAGAAGCTGAAAAAGATGAGACAAAGATGGGATACTGGTAGTGATTCAGGGGGTGATATACTGAATGCAATGTTAGCCGCTCGTCCACCACCTTATGGGGTACCCGCCACTAGTGCTGATAATAATGCAACCACAAGTACTACAGTTGCTACTGCCCCTGTGGAACAGAGTGTAATCCACATTGAAGGACCATTTCAAACATTCCAGATTGCTCCAGCACCTGTTGGTAGAACTCCAACTATGGTAACACCAGGTGTTACTGCTTCGATTATGACTGTTCCTTTGCCATTACCACAAATTGCAACAGTACAGACAGTGCCAAGGCCAGTTGCGACTGCCTTAATAAACATTACCCCGACTTCAGGAGCTCAGGGAGCTGTAGGTGGAGTGACTGCGACGCGGTTCATCCCGACATTGCAGAATTAACAGGTTGTTGCCTGGAATCCACCACAAATGATTCAATCACTGACAGAAGGGGGGAGGATTGTTGTTACAACCCAAATAGCCCAGGGACAGGCAAATTTATTTGAAGATAGAATTTTTCCACCATGGTTTAAGGAAGCTACAAGACTTAGAAACAAAGAAGAAAAAAAACTGAACCTGATGGGAGACAGCACTTGATGTTTCCAAGTAAAAAGTGGAATTAGAGGAGATTAATAGGGGATGCATAGAACTGTATAACATTTAAACCAGTATCAAGAGAAAGAACTGATTTATCTGAGTAAAGAAATGACAAGACATTTAACGATTACACATGACAAATTAACTGATATGGCTCAAAATATGATGATGATCCCTCAAAAGGTTTTCCTTTACAGAGACACCATAGAGTAAAATTAGAGGGAAACGGCCTTAACACGCGGCATTAAGAATGCGTGCCGTTTACCCGCAAGCTGAACAACGCCTGCCTTAACCATGCATATGTGTGAGTAAGGTAGTCGGTGTTCCAGCGATGTGAGAGATGAACCGGAAGGCATGCAGCAGGAAGGACGGACCGGGACGTGGCTGGGTAAGTTGGCTGGGGCCTGGGGGAGGTGGGAGTAGGTTTTATGGGGTGGGGGCTGATTTTAGGGCTCAGGGAGGGAGGCTGGGGTCGGAGTCGTTTTTAGAGGCTGAGTTTTATGGCTCAGGGCAGGGGTGGGAAAGGGGCAGTTTTCAGGGCCAGGGTGGCAGTTTTTAGGGCTTGGGGCAGGCGTGAAAGGGGCAGTTTTCAGGGCTAGGGGGACATTTTAAGGGCTCAGGACAGGGGAGCTGGGTTTGGCGTCTTTTATTGGGGCTAAGGGGTTGGGTTTTAGAGCTCAGGATAGGGAGTCATGGGTAGTTTAATGGGCTGGGGTGAGTAAAATACACCAGAGTAGGGCCACATTTTAGGGCTCAGGGCAGAGGGGCAGGGGTGTGATCTTTACCACACCTGTCCCTTTACAAATCATGTCTTTACCACGAAATTGCATAGTAAAGGCATGCGTGGAAAAGACGCTGTCGTGGTTGAGACAGAGTGGTTCAGGCATGAGTTGTTCCATCACACAACCAAAATTAGATGATGGAGCAATTGAGACAATTCATTGTTCAGGAATGCAATCACAAATAACTGAATTAGTTAAATGTATCCATAAATGTAACGACTTTGAAAAGTTAGAGAGTAAATGGTCAAAAAAACATTAAAAGAAAAATAAACAATCAGAGGAAGACAGGAAAAATAAAAACTCATCAACAGGTTTTTAAGATGAAGAGGGAGCTTCAGTTTACCCATTAAGAGAAATAGCAGGTGGAGTATATGTTCATGTACTAGGGAGCAGAGGTGATGTTGCAGCATTTACGAATAATTTCCCAAAATTGAGAGACAACCCCGTACAGTGGTACACACAGGTTCACAGATATTTCAAAAGTATTGTGGATTGATTTGAATATGCTTGATGGGCTCTCTAGGCACAATTGACTACATTGCTGCTAATGGGAGGTTTTTATTTAGTTTTATTGATGTATGGTAATTCATTTTATGTATTTATATCTCATGCACATGTTTTATATTTGCACTGTAGTACTTGCTTTGTTATCCTGTTCTTTTATGGTTGTTTTACATACAGAATAAAGATTTTATGATGATGAGGATCTGAATAAGTTCTTTGACATTGTAGTGTCAAATGATTTGTGGGACGAATGTAAGGTTGTTGTACAATGATCGCGTGTGGAGTCAACGAGAGATACTCGCACTAATGCACCATCTCCTGTAGTCATGGAAAAATACAAAGCAGTGATTACTTTACTAAAAGGCAAGGTGCCTCCAAAAGACACTGAATGGGTGAAAATTAAAAGAACTTCACAAGAACCAAAGGAATCAGTGCATTATTACTATGAGTGATTGTTACAGGTGTTTCAACAACACAGTATATGAGAGTATCTCAAACCTAATGATATGGGGTTCTTTGTATCTTAGTTTGTTATAGGGTTTAGACGAGAGATCAGAACACATACAACAGAGTGTGCTCCACTGGCAGACAAAGTCATTGGATGAGATCCTGAGGTATGCAAAATACTGTAGTAATGAAACAAGAAATGAAGCAGAGAAAACTTAAGGAGAAATTTATGTTAGCCCAGACAAAGTTTGCTCAGTGCAGTTTTCAGAATTAATCGACGGCAGTGAGCCAAGGTGGTATGCAAGGTGTTGGTTTATAAACAGGTGTACAAGGTACTCAAGGGAATTCGGGTAGAGGTGTCTCAGTTGACCCAAATACTGGTATGGATGTTGCAACACTGACGAAAATGACTCCTTGGCACCTTTGTAACAATATCAGGCACTGGAATAGGGAGTGTAGACTTAAACCAGATAGATTAAATAGAAACGAACCAATGCATGGAGGAAATCAAATGCAGATGCAAAATGTGCCAGTTCAGCAAACACAAGTGCCAATGCAGAAACGAGTCCCAATGAGGCAAGTTCCACAAGCTTGATGATCTCACAGAATACTGGAAACACTAGATTCAATTTGAACCAGTTACCCAAAGAAAGTCTGAACCCATTCCAAAATCAGAATCAGAATCCCTTTCAACAATTTCCTTTGTTTGACAATGATTATTCAGTTCCGATAATTCCCAATGACGGTGCCTGAGGGAGGAGGAAGACGACATGCTTGGCACAGTCTTAGAGGTAGACCGGAGTGGACCATTTGTGTAGGGAGCAGTAAATGGCCACCCAGTGTCATTCCTTTTTGACACCGGTGCTACCAGATTTACTGTGAGAACAGCGGAAGTCCCAGACCTACCGCTCTCGTTAAAGAAGTTCCAAGTTGTAGGAGTGTCAAATAAACAGATTACAAACCCAATTTCAGAACAAGTCCCAGTAAAAATAGGGTCATTTGAGGACGGACATCAGTTTATTTGTGATATAAGTCCTGAAAACCTGTTAGGGAGAGATTTGTTGTGTAAGTTAAATCGCACAATTTACTGTACTCCAAATGGTGTTGAGTTCCAAACACATGATGAGGATGCTGAGTTTAAAATGGCTCGACAAGACACAGTTGTAAGGTTGTTCCCAGTGAGAACAACCGAAGAGTTACCTCCTGATTTGAAAAAGACAGTGACCAAAGTGTGGGATTTCACAGGGAAAGAAATCAGACTGATTAAAGATGTAGAACCTGTCTGAGTCACAATGAAACAAAATGAGGTGTATCCAAGAACACCACAATACAATTTGATACCATAAACAATTGCAGGAATAAAACCTGCAATTGAAGATATGCTGAGAAAAGGGATTTTGAGGGAAATCATTGGAAGCCCATACAGCTCTCCGTTCATGAGTTTACAGAAACCTAATGAAAAATATCGGATTGTGCAGGATGTCCGAAAGATTAACAGCATTGTTATCCATGTTGTCCAGTGGCACCACCATATTTTTTCAGTTTCCATGCACAGCAGAATGGTTCACAGTCGTGGACCTCTGTCAGGCTTTCTTCTCATTGCCATTGCATGAAGATAGCCTATATCTCTTTTCATTTGTGTTCCAACAGAGAGTTTTGGCGTGGTGCAGAGTCCCACAAGGGTATACATAGAGCTCTTACATTTTATTATTTTGCAGTGTGAGGGAGGGCTGTGCTCTGTCAGTGCTTACTCAAATGCATTGAGATGTTCGAAGACCTGTGGCTTAATTCTCTAGAACTCGTGACCCTGTAGCCGCAGGACTGCCTGGCTGCCCTGAAGTGATCACTACAGTCGGTGTCAGTAATGAAAGGAGTGACAGCAAAATAATGGGACATCCTTTAACTGTCATGGACCCTTACTCGGCTGAGAAATTGCTCACCCGAACAAAAAAATCAGTACACGACCCACAATAGATGCACAAAATATGAATAGGAATTCCTTCCTTCTGATAATGTGTCATTGAAAAGATGCCAAATTTTGAATTCCTCAATGCTATTGCCTGTAAATAAAGATGTTTGTGATGAAGCTGAATATGATTGTCTAGATGCCACAGACTTGTGCACCACACCAAGACCAGACATTAAAGATGTACCCCTGAAAGAGTCTAACTATATAATCCTTGTCGATGGCTCGTGTCTGAGGAACAATGAAGGTCCCCTGAGAGCAGTTTATGCCATCTGCACCATTAATGGTATTGTAGAGGCTTGATGGCTTTGAGGTATTACCTCAGCACAAGTTGCAGAATTGATTGCCCTTACAAGAGCTTGAAAATTAACAGCCCAATTAAAAGTGACTATATTGTCAGATAGTCAGTATGGCTTTGGTGTGGTCTATGATTGATTTTGGACAGTTATGGTCCAAAAGAGGTTTCATGACATCCTCTGCAACGCCAATTCGGAATGGCGAACATGTGAGGAACTTGCTGGAGGCTCTTCAGTTGCCCGCAGAAGTAGTGTACGGCACATTTAATGGAGTTGGTGTGTACACAAGTGAATCTGAAGAAGTCTTTTCAATGTTGATGTCAGGAGCTACACATTGGAAGACTTCAAAAGTGTACAGGAGGATGTTTCAGAAGCAGAACAACATGGTTGGATTAGAACAGGTTGTGAGAAAAACGCAAATTACATTTGGATGTCAACAGATGGGAGACCTGTGTTGCCTGATAGTTTGTTGTTTCCTATGACACGACATTTCCGTGGGTACACACATATAGGGAGAGATGCAATGGTGAGGCTGTTCAGAAAAAAATTGATTAATCCCAGATTTAGGGGGATTGCAGAAGCATTGTTCATTCGTTGCATAACATGTCAACAAACGAATGTAGGGAAAAGAACACCCATCATACTGAGTCACAAAGGGAGATCAGGTGGTCCCTTCAACAGGATGCAGATCGAATTTATTGCGATGCCTGTTTGCACCAGGTTGAAATTTGTCCTGGTTATAGTGTGTATTTTCTCTTGATGGGGGGGGAGGGAGCCTACCCAACAAGGAGATACAACAATCTCACTGTTACTGTTAACACTACAGTACGAATGCTGGTTTCTCTGGAGTCGGATCATGGGACTCATTTCAATAATGAGGTCCTGAGGATGCTATGTGTAGCATTACAAATTGAGCAGAGCTTGCACTGTAGTTATCGACCTGAAGCTTCTGGTACCGTCGAGCAACTCAATGGCACCATAAAGTCTCGTCTGGCAAAAGGTTGTGCTTCGACATCACTGAATTGGACTGATGCTTTACCATTGGTGTTAATGAGTATCCCAGACAGAAAAACCGGTTTGTCCCCTTACAAGATCCTAATGGGGCGTGCGATGACACTGCCTGCTGTACCTGCAAATGCACTTGTGAGCATCACAGATGACATGATACTTGATTACTGCAAAGGATTGGCTGATGTGGTGCTGTTTCTCACCAGATTGCAGCTGCCACACAAGGCTCGCATCGAGAACAGTGCCACAACCTAAATCCAGGAGATCGGGTCGTGATCAAGAAGCACGTTCAGAAGACTTGTCTGGAACCGAGATGGAAAGGCCCCTTCCAGGTGATCTTGGTCATGAACACTGCTGTTAAGTGTGCTGAAGTACCAAACTGGGTGCATGTGTCGCACATTTGGAGAGTCCGAAATTTGTATGAAGAAATAGTGTTCTTTAAGCCTGATCAAAGAGCACAGGTGACTGCGTCACAACAAGCTGAACAACAACAAGGAACAGTGATACAAAGATTACAGCTGCAAGGAGAAGAAAGGAGTGAAGAACTTCAGACAGTCACACCAACACAAGTTACTGTGATTTCACAAAGCGGCATTGACGTCTCCGACGAAGAAGAGAACAAATCTCAGCTTGAGAAAACCATTGAAACAACAGCAGCGAACAGAGGATCCAAGTGAAGAAATAAGTACCAAACTAAAAAGAGTCACCCGCAACATTGAATGGCCACGAAAGTATGGCCAAAAGAGACTGAGAACAAGTGTGTCAGTTGATCTTATACCACCGACTATCGCTGAACAGAGTCAAGTGGTGCAAGGGAGACAGAGGAAGATCAACAAAGACTGAGGAGATAGAAAAGAGCAAGAGTGCCTTGTCTAAGGTATTCTGTACCCGAGTGGATTTATTACGTGAATAACGTGCTGAATGTATCAGTGGATGAACTGAGTGATGTGAAATCTGAACTGTTTGAACCTCTATGACATCACACTAGAACAAAAGATTTGGATAAAAGCTGTTCGAAAAGATCTCTGTAAAGAAAAGATTGGAAGACATTTGAAGCAATAATAATTAAAAGTGCAATAAGCAAAATTATTTTTGTTTTGTTTTAAGATGATATACCTAGGCCAATGTCTGCAGTAGAAGAGTAGAGATAACATTTTAGAAGAACACGGAGAAGGACCAAGGATTAGCTATACAAAGATTTCTGAAAACAAAGAGACTGTGTAAAAGAGACTGCTTAAAGATAATTGATTAAGAAACTGTTGGAGAAAATACGAACTAAAACGGCTGACTTATTGCTGTACATTTTTGCTTGAAAGATCTGACTACAGACAAACGTGTTGCCTTAGAAATAGATGCAAACTTATTATGGTATTGTCTTTTTAGTAAGAAAAATGTAAAAAGGCTCACACAGAAAATTACATAATGCGGGTGGTGATTGACAAACCGAACTTCACACTAACAACGGGTTCTCAAGAATCAGTTCTATTTCAGAGAGAACACCGTTGGGTCTTTAGATTGAGAAGTGACATATGGGGTCTGAATGACGAGATCCCTTGGACCAGGCTGGACAAATAACAAAAAACATATGACCACAATCATAGCCTAGATTAGATTTATGTTCCATACAATGGATCTCTTCTCCCACTTGTGATAAGATGTCTTTATGATCACACTCACACGAGAAAGAAAAAAAAAATATATATATATAAATCTTTGCTTGGCGTTCATATCATTCTTTGTTTGATGTCCATATCATTCTTTACACGCCATTTCAACATTTCCAAACAGATATATACATTTAAACTGTCTCCACAGGCCTTTCCTACAGTTTCTGCTATATTTGAAGATCACTACAGGTTACCAGAATAATACGAATATGCCCTTTGTTTAGTGTTATTTATAGAGTGCAACTTACATTTTTTTACGCCCACTAGAACAAGAATCAATAGATACCAGCCATAAGTGCATTCATAATCTGGATTTATAATTTGGATTTGTGTCATTTTGAGTTACCACTTCTCATTGGGACTACATGTCCCAAGATTCCCATAACAGGAATCACGTGCGCACAAATCACGCAGTACGCGTAACGCATGTGTCACATATTGCTCCCTCAAAAAGGACGCAGACAACGGTCGAACTCGACTCTCACCGGAACGTCTGTTTGGTTGTGGCATCAACGACGGAGGTAAGCGGGGATCCACTCGCTTTGTAAAGCTCTGTAGCGAGCTGTTTTCTCAGTATATGCCTAGTCTTGGGTGGCGAGATGCTAACTTTGGGCTCCCATGAGCCGCTTGAACATGTGGTTAGCGCCATTGTACCTGATTGAATTCCGCAACTCTTTTCGGCATTTAGGCATTACAAGTAATATCACAATAACTAAGGAGAATTTGTGATCATGTTTCACCTTTTTACATGTGGAGAATTTGATGTTTTGAGACACGAATATGAATATATCCTTACAAAGTGTTGATATATATGACAGTGCCTTTTTTTAGATAAATAGCAAAAGATATATCCTGACTAACTCTGCCATAGTTTTTGATTTACACACTTCTATATGTTTTGTCTGCAATTGTCATGCACTTTACTTTCTAGTTGAGCACTACAAGACGTACCCAGTGGTTTGAGAGTGGACTGCACGTCTCTTATCATTAGGTAAGACCTATAATGGACAATAATGAAAAGCTAAGCTGATCTCTAATAGATACGAGACAGCTTGAGTAGTATACTGCCAGCCTGATATCTGTGTATACTGTAATGAAACTGTCTCTTATTACTTTCAGAAAGACAGTCCCCACAGAATAACACAGGTTATCACAACTCTGGCCGCTTTGATCACATGGTGGACAGTATATTTATATATTATTTTTTTCACTATCAGAAGTGTTTGCAGAGTGACTATATAACCTTGAGGTCCTGACGAATGCCCCGGGATCCCTGTATGGGACCATCTACGGGCAGAAACATGTTGACCCTTGTGAGGGATATATTTGATTAATCCCCAGTCCTCTTTTTAAACTCTATCCCTGAGGCCACTAAATAAAGCTTACCTGGACCCCTGAAGATAGTTTTATTTATTCTTCACCCCAACATTTCTTTTGCACTCTGCCCCTAACTCACCCTCGTCCACCGCTCATCTTTGTAAAACACCTCAGCTCCTCCACTCTGGGGAGTTGTAGCCCACAGCATGGACCTTGCAGTCCAGGTGTGAGGAGGGACCCCCAATGATGAAGCATGTCACCTTCATGTGAGTGAGGGTTCTTGCCCTAAAAAGTTTTCTTTTCTGGTGGTTTTACTACAGCCATTCGTGAACATACAGGGCTGTTGTTCTATTTGTTTGCTTAAGTAGCCAAACGTACAAATTGTGATTTTTTTCGTATACTAGGGATCGGTACGTTTTTGGTATTTTTGATCCCGTTAACATCCTCTGTGTGGATATAATTGTCTTTTTAGTAGCAGTACTAGTAATTACAATAGTGTTAGTAGGGTTTTATTTTACACCCGATAAGGAGATTAGATCTATAAATGTAACTGCAACATTTACACACACAACATGTGAGGAGCAATTAAAAGCATCATTTGCAAACTACAAAAGAGATGATTACACAGTTAATGTTTATTCTAGATTAGTACAAGAATACACACAAGCTATGGATGCAAATGATTGTTATGTTTGCGCCTACTTACCGTCATCAGCTGCATACGAGGTTACTTATCGCCATATACCATTGTCATATTCAATTACATGTAGTATTCTGCTTAAATTAGTATGTAGGTGAGAATACTTTTAATATTTTTACTCGAATTATGATTTAATACTTTCCTAGAGTGCGATTATAACAAAGCATGAATTTACACCCCAAGCAAAAGAAATAGACACAGCTTGGTATTATTTTAGACCATCTATGCCTACAGACAGTGTTAAGGCTTATGCAAACAATCTAACTTGCTTTAAAAAAAGCTTTCATTAGGACATTAGGGGAAGAAACACTAACATTACGCGCAGTAAGAATAGAGAGGAAGATGTTTTAAAAAACGTCTGGAAGAAAGAAGACAGCGACTTTAAGAAGAAAATGGTTTACCCAAAGCTTAAATTAGACAGAAGACAAAAAGCAAAAATCTGTGTTTACATAAGAACATAAAGTAGTGCCTGAAATGTGGGAATCAGTAATGACATACACACATTTGAAATTATGGGAGGTACATGGCAAATTTTACAAGGTGAAGAAACAGCCATTCTAGAAGTTTATTTTGTTTGTGGACAGGATGAGTATTTCCAGTTACCTGCTGATTGAGAGGGTATTTGCTATTTAGCTAAATTGTTTCATAAAATGAATCATGTATATAATTGTTGGAAATGGCCCTTTTTGCAGGTTTATCCCCAAACTTTTTGCTTCTTCCTCCTATTTTTTCCTGACCTGCTGTTGTTGGTTTTAGGACTCGGGGCACTTTACCACTGTTATTCAGTGCTAAAGTGCATATGCTCTCTGTGAAAATTGTTATTATGGATTGGTGTTTCCATGATTGGCATATTTGATTTACTAATCAGTCCCTAGTAAAGTGCAATGAGTGTGCCAGGGCCTGTAAATCAAATGCTACTAGTGGGCCTGCAGCACTGATTGTGCCACTCACATGAGTAGCCCTGAAAAGGTAACTCAGACCTGCCACTGCAGAGTCTGCGCGCAGTTTGTAACTGCCATGTCGACCTGGCAAGTGCACCCACTTGCCAGGCCCTAATCTTCCCTTTTCTTACATATTAGTCACCCCTAAGGCAGGCCCAAGGTACCCCTGTGAGCAGGGTGCTGTGTATATTAAAGGTAGGACATGTACTGGTGTGTGTGACATGTCCTGGTAGTGAATTACAGTGCATTTAATTTTTCACTATGGAAAGGCTATCTGTCCCATAGGAAAGCATGGGAGTTACTTTATAACATCTTATAAATATATCTTCCCATTGGGACCAGATAGGAAAATAAAGTTTAGTATGCCTGAACTCAGAATCTAAAGACGCATCTTTTAGTAAAGGTGATTTTTACATTCTGTGTTTTAAAATACCACTTTTAGAAAGTAGGTATTTTCTTGCTTAGCCATCCAGTGTGCCTCTGCTAGGATGTGTATCGACTGTCTGGCTTTGGAGTGACAGGGGCTGGGGATGTGCAGTGGCTCCAGAGAGTCTGGATGAGTCAGGGCTGGGCTGAATAGACCTGGGCTGCATTCAGAGCAGTGGGAGGAGTTGTCACTAGCACCTGAATAGGCCCGGTCTGCATTTAGAGTGGTGGGAGGAGATTTGCCTTGCACCTGAATAGGCCCTGTCTGCCTTGGACAATGCTGTCTTCGCCTCCTGCTGGGAAGCTGGGCCAGAGAGGACCAAACTGGTTTGGACTAAGCACAGACACTCTCTGCCTGAGAGGACAAGGGAATTTGGGGTATAAATATTGGGGCCCAGAACTTTAGAACTCTTTTGAACCAAGAAGACTGCCAAGAAGAACAGCTGGAGAAGCTGTGAGGAGGGACTACCACTTTGCAGTGTGCTTTGCTGTGTTGGCCTGCAGTGGCTGCTTCTGTCTTGGGCAGTGAAAGGACTGGACTGAACTCTCTGCAATTTCTTTTTGTGAGTTTCTCCAAGGGCTTGAGGTAGAGCTTGCCCCCTGTTCAAGAAGTCTCAGGAACAGCAAAGACTTCAAGTTCTTCTGCCATCAGCACTGGGGACTGTGTGTTTTGTGCTGCAACAGAAGAAAAGCAACCCGACGCCGTCTACAACGCCGCTGCCGACTCCGTGTCCTGAGGGCACCGCCGCAACGCAACCCTGGTCTCACCGACGCCGCCACCGAGCAACTGCTTGCACCGTGACCTGTAGGCACCACACTCTGCACTGCCTCACTTCACGCCGTTGTCCTGGTATCTCCGACACCACCGCTCCACACCGACATTGACGCCACTGCTTGTACCATGGTTCGAGGGCACCGCTCGTAAGTTACACGACGAACTGTCCTCATCCTCCACGGCAGCCTTGGCCTACCGACGCTAGTGGCATCGACTCCAGTTCGTCAGCCGACGACAGCGCTTCAGCAACTACGATGCCTCTGCTTGCACCGTGACCTGCCAGCACTGCGACGAGCACCGCATCACTTCGCACCGCAGCCCTGGTCTCACAGACGCCGCTGGACGACTGTGACCGAGCCGCTGTCTGCACTGCGGCCTGAGCGCACCGCACGCCGCACCGCAGCCCGACGCTGGCGCTCCCGACTTCAACCGCGAGGAGTTCGATCTGCAACGCGTGTGACTTCAAGGGCCCGATGACTGCTGCACTGACCTCCGGAACCGACACCTGCGGACGCCGTGCTTTCGGGGCTCATTGAGAGGTTGCCGACGCCCTGCATTTCTAAAGCTACTGTTTTGCGGGTCTTACCGACACTGTAGCTGGCCCGCGACGCCGCGGTCAGCCAGAACTGTTTTGATTTGTTGTTCACAACGCCGTGATAGCCCCAGACGGAGCTATCGACTTCAAGGAACTATATTTTAAGTCTACTTTGATGACTGAAGATTTCTAAGTATGGATTGTGGATTTTTATCGTTTTTGGTCTTGTCTTCAGTATATAAAAATAGTGGATATTTTTCTAAACTGGTGTGGTGTCCTTTTGTAGTGCTTACACTATATTACTGTTGGTTATGTGCAAATGCTTTACACACTGCCTCTAAGATAAGCCGGACTGCTCGTGCCAAGCTACCAAGGGGGTGAGCAGGGGTTATTTTAGGAGTGTAACTCCCTTATCCTGACTAGAAGGAAGGGTCCCTACTTGGACAAAGGTGCAAACCCACGCCAACTAGAGACCCCCATTTCTAACAATAATATAGATGCTTTAACAATGACACCATCACACAGACACACCGTAGTGCAGAAGATGGAACTCAATTAGTGGGAGACATTTTTGGTGCTCCAGTAGGAGTCATAATAAATGACAAAAAGATTAGAAAACTTTCAACTGTTGTAGACAAACTGGCAACCAGTACGTGTGGAGCTTTATTAGTGATGAACACAGAATTAGTAGCTATTAGATCTATGGTTTAACAAGACCGCTCAGCATTAGACTTTTTACTTGCAGAGAAAGGCGGTGTATGCAAAATGTTGAAAATTCAGCATTTTTTTTTGGGGGGGGGGAATCTTTTTATTAATCAAGCTCATCATACAGTTTAAATTCTGAGATCTTATGGCAAGCACACAAATGCAGTTTAGCAAATGTATCGCATCATAAAAACATTCAAATCACAACTTCTGAATGGTTCCGTGACAGGCTAACAATACAATGTATAATGTTGGGCGTGGGTTCCCCATTGCCTTTTCTCTCCCAGTATGGGGCCCTAGCACCTGCACCCAGGGGAATCAAGTCTCCGATGATGTACCCCTATACTTCCACCAATGGGCCCATATCTTTCCCCACTTTTTGGGGCACCTCCTAATTTTATAAACCACTTCTTCTGCCCTCTGACACCAGTCAAGGTCGTTTTCCCATTCCGCCACCTACGGGGGGAGAGGAGCCCCCCACCACCTCACTATGTTGTGTTTCGCTACGCCTGCCGCCATTGCCAACCATAACCTACTGTACCGTGGCCATCCCTCCTCGCCCTGGATCATCAAAAGCAGCCACTTAACGTCCATTGGATATTTACTGCAAGGACTCTGGACATCACAGTCGTCACCTCCTGCCAATATCTGCGCATCACTGGGCATTCCTACAGGGTATGATAAAAGGCGCCCTCCTGTGCACAGCCCCTCACACATTGGGATGTCCCCACCGCCCCCAGTTTATGTAACAAAGTGCATGAGTAATAAGAGGGATGCAAGACTTTGAGCTTTATCAGTCGAAATATGGCATGGATCGCTATTTCTCGGGGACTGTGTAGGGCTTTTACACATTCCACGTTGTCAATGTTGCCTACATCATCTGTCCAGGCATGCCTAAGAGAGCCTAAGGGGGTCAGGCAGTTATTCATCAATTTCCGGTAGACCACCGATATCCCTTTCTCTGTAATAGGGTCTGCTAGTAAACGGTCCTCTAAAGGGGAGAAATCAGGGTTGTCCTCACACTCCCAAATATGGACCCAGAGGGCATGTCCAAGCTAAAGGTAGTGGAGCCTCTGAGTGGCCGACAGTTCATATTCCTGACCAAGGGCCTTAAAGGCCAACAGTGCTCCATTCCTCCAGACATCACCCAGATGCTCAATACTTGCCCATTGTGAGAAACCCCGCTGACCGGACACCTCCCCAGCTGATCACTATGTCACAGTGGGGTCCTGGCCATCAACCTAGAGCGCCATCCCTGACAGCGTTTCGCCGCAGTCCAACACCCCACTGTAGTCGCCGTATGTACTGGCAAGCCCACTCTCTCTCGGTGGGTGTATAAAAGGGCCTCCTAATTACCGGCTGGCATCGGCGCTCTGTCAACCCTGCAAGCTGGCTCTCCTCACTTTGAATATACCCAGTCATTGATCACCAGGAGCTGCGAGGCCCAATAATATTTTTCAATGTCGGGGATTGCCAAGCCTCCATCATAGATCCCCTCTGCAATTTTCTTATGGCAATATGTGGCTAGAAGAGCCTCAATTAGCTTCCATGCCCATCTCTCACGATCGGAAGGCCGCCGTGCTCTCCCGCAGGCCCAGCTCCTCTCTCTTTACAGGCACGCTGCCTCTGGTCCCCCTGTGCAGGTCTGGACCCTGGTCGCCGACTCGTATGGTACCCACAGTGCCCGTGTGGCTCAATGACGAATGCAGGGATGGGGGGGAGGGGGCTCACCAGACAAAGAAATGACTCAACAATCCTGTTGCTACCCAGTGCCTCCACAAGTCCTCACCTTGCCCCCAGGCAGTGCAGCACCACGCCGGCGCCTGCAGGCTCCCAACTGGCAGCAAAGCCTCAAATAAAGGGAGGGCACCGCACCAAAGACTCAATCCCCTGGCTCCCGCCGCTCCACTTGCGGCGCGCGGGTGACTGCCCCCTCCATCCCGTAGACCTCAACGGAGCCCGAGATCCTCTGTCCACAATCAGGGCCGCCCGCCGGGCCGCATACATGGGCGCGACCTCGCCTCCTACGGACCCAGCGTCCGCAAGACCCCCACAGCGGGAAGCAGCCTCACTCTCTCTCAGTGCTGTCAGTCCCGCATCGCCAGGTCCTGGTCCTCTCACCAGGCCAACCTCCCTTCTCTCAGCTCGTCAAAGAGGCAAGCACCAGCTCCGATTTCCACTCCGTCGGGCCCAGTCCCGAGCGAATTCAGGATAGGGATCAGGTAAACTTCGAATGAAGTCCCCACGCTATTCGCTGCCTGCTTCTGTTCTTGCCCGAGTCACGGCACAGGCTCACCTCAAGATTACGGGTTGTCTCCGCCACCCAAGCAGCTCATTGCCAACTGCCGTTGTGCACTCTGGTGTAGTGTGCAAGTCTCTGCGGCGGGCAAGTCGAGGACCCACGGATGATGATGGATTTTTTGGGGGGAATTCACGGACTGCTAGGAAAGCTTGTTCAGTGTGCGGCCATCTTCTTCGGCTACAGCCCACACCCCCCAAAAAATTCAGCATTGTTGTTTATACATTCCAGACAAAAGAAAATACAAGAATTTCCAAAGAACGTATCTGATCTGAGACCTGAATTAGACATATTAGAGACACCTAGTGTTTTATAAAACTTTAGAAAGGGAGTTTCAACTATTGCAAATGTGTTTGCCACTGCAGGCGGAGGAATCCTCAAAGCTATTTTTATGCAAATATTAATAATAGGGCTTTGCTTATTATCTTTTTTTGCTTTATACAAAGGCTGTAGATATTGCCTTAATAAACGAACGTATTGGGAAATGTATAAAAGGATGGAGAGAGAAATAGCACTAAATGATCGCATTTATAAAGGAGTGCAGAAAATTAAAACAATTCAAAAGTTTGAAAAGGAAAAGAAAAGACAACTGTAGATGAGAGAGAGCTCTGACAGATTCACATGTGCAACTGTGATGTTTAAGATAACCATCAGAGGGAAATTTGATAAGCAAAACACAAAATAATATAGTTAAAATATAGGTGTGTAGTGTGCAGATTTTAAAATGAACAAAATGCATATTTTATAAGTAGTAACTAGAGATATTTACATGCACTAGGCCTCAAAACTGTTTAAAGCAACATTGCTTAGAAAACTGGTTAGACTAAAATGGGCTGATGCACAATTTTAATGTTAATTTCTTGACCTTTTCATTATCATGTTTTATTAAATAAATGTTACACTTAGCTCTGCGAAATGTTTCTACTTATACCGAGAAGAATTAAAAATGCCCGTTTACAATTTATAATTTAATAGAATTATGACAAATCGACCACATAGAAGTAGTACATAAATGTAATTTGTTTTCTTTTAACATACTTGTTTTATTTCCCAAGGATAAAATCTTGAAGAAAATGATCTTTTATTAATACAGATGTTTCGATTTTACATAGTTCATTGTTAGCAAAGATAGAATTTGCTTTATTAGAAGGATAGAAATGTAGTTCCATTCTTGGGAAAGGATGTTTAAAGTAAAGAAACCTCATGTGTATTTGGATTTTGAAACAACAAAGTTGCATGCTCGAAGATTACTGTTTGAAACTATATGGTATCTCGGTTGAGAAACCGAGGAGTGAACTCAAAGATGATTGGACGAGAGAAGATGCAACATTAACTACAACATTGATTTTGAACATTTATAATAGTATGTGTACCTGGAGTGTTACACCATTCACACAACTTTTCCACTCTCTACGCTATGCCATTCCATGCCATTTACCCTTTGCCATTGATTGCAGTTACACATTTCCCCTGCATTATTCCTTATTTGCTTTGAGACTCTACTGAGTTTCATGAACACCTCTTTATGGTAAGTTCTGGTTTGATTGCTTATTGACGTTTGGATATTTTGAGCTTTATGCTTGATCTCACTCTCTTTCGAACTTTAACTCTTTATGGGTTCTGACTGACACCTTTTCACCCATTCTTAGAATAGGGTTTTTCTTCCTTTGTGGAACAAGCCTAATGCATTGTATTTGAATTGAATTAACCATTACTTCTTTATCAATTCTAATATGACTAAAATATATGATTCTGAAGAAAGACCATTTACTAAACTTTCAATTAATAAAACCCTTAAAATCTTCAATAACTCTCATTATTGACTAAACTTGGATGGAGACTGTGATTAATATTTTTGTGATGATTCGCATCTGATTTTCAGATTTGGCATCCGAAGTCCATTGGCCTATTGGATGAAATACAGCGGGGGATCAGCCCTGTGTGATGGTAAACCGTGTTTTATTTAAACTGATTCCCGATGCAGCAGATACAAAAGTATTAATAGACAGAAGAGGGCGTGATGAGAGAACTTCATTGACGGTTAAGTTGGGACTTTGTAACCTAGCACAGCAAATTTTCCCACAAACTGAAGTGTACCCACCTTGTGTTTAGCCTATGGCTGAGTTGAAAAAGACAGCTTTCATATGTTAGTGGACATTTGCTTTGATCACTTATCCTGGGCAATAGTGCTCAGAATTAACATGTTAGTTCTGCTAATGATATGCTATTACACCTCCTTCTACGTGGAGGGCTCGCAACTTTTATTTGGATGAAAATATAACACTGGATATGTTGGATTTATTTCCAAAATTCTTCATAATGAGCAAGGCCTGTGTGCTTCTATGCCAAGTGCATCAGGGAATGTCCTTTGCAACAGAGGCCACATGTCTTATATTACACTTCTTCTGCCACACCTACAGCCCCATCTCATTGCTGCCATTAAAATGCAACAAAACAATAAATCAAGCTGCAGTTGCCTAGACCATGGCACCTCGCAATTCAATGGTATTCCAATATTTATCTTAGTTAAATTTTTGCTTACCCAGAATGTGGCACTTGGACTGGCCCCTGGAATAACGAGCAAAACTATTGTCTGGCAATTGAAGAATCCTGCATTGTTTTCTGGATACCAGGCACATTAATTTCAAAAGGCTAATAATGCACTATCTTGCTGCCCACAACTCTAGCACCATCTTTATTTAATCCCATTTCCAGAGATATGTCCCTAGTCGCACTCTTCGTTCAGCAGTAGCCCCACTCTTGTGGATCTCACAATCCTGCGCTTGAGAGCTAGAGTGTGTGCTGCCAGCCTCTTACCTCGCTTCTAAAGTCTGGGATGGTTGTTTACTTAGAGCCATATCTAACTGTTTGCACTTTAAGACGCTGTATACTTTGTTTTTATCATAATGGGTATTTTCTCTTACAAAAGCCTTCCGCAGCACCAGGATACCCAGCGACTTGGTTCCCAAGCTTTGTAAATCTATTTCCAATCTAGCTCTACACCTTTTTTTTTTTGTCAATATTCTTTTTATTGTGCATCAAGAGCCAAGAAATCAGCATGAATACAATAGGGTGTGTAGGGCCTGGGGTCGCAAAATATTCGTCTAGTTGAAGTTCAGTTTCAAACATCCCCTAGTCCAAACAACCCCCCATAGATAAGGGTAGAAGATGCCAAGTGTACAACAACAAACTTTGAGGACAAACCTCAGTCAGGAACACCAACTCAAAAAAACTCCCTCCCCACCCCTCCCCCCGTCCCTGGTGGTGGTAATGGTGCACAATGAAATAACGTCAGGCAGGAGCAGCGTTGTGGGGCAGAGTGACAGAAGCACGGCTATCTCTAATCTGGGGGCAGGGGTCCCCCCCGCTCATGAGCCAGCTCTGAGACCGTTAGATATGGAAGAGGTGCATAGCCCTCACAGAGAATGGGCACACTGCAGAAGGCAGGCCGTGGGATAAGTATGTGACTAGTGGGCCCCATTTATGTTCAAAAGATTTATAATTATCCCTGAAAATGTCTGCTAGTCGCTCCATGGAGAGGATTCCCCACAAGCGGGCGTGCCACAATGACAAGGCCGGTGTGTCCTTCTTCTTCCATGCAGCCGCTATTGTGAGTTTCGCCGCCCCCAGACAGGTCCACATGATCGCCTTATCTGCTTTCGTTTGGTGTTCTAATGCCGGGTCTCTGATGCCTAGTAAGGCTCCCTCGATGGTGGTCGGAATTGGGTAGCCCAGCATATCTTTGAGGTGGGAGAGGTTTTCCTCCCAAAAGGGCTGGATGCCCGGGCAGTCCCGCCAGATGTGGCAAAAGTCCCCCTGAAGGCCGCATCCCCGCCAGCAGAGATCGGAGTCGTCAGGGAAGATCTGTCGATGTTTAGTGGGATAGAGATACCAATCCAGCAGCATTTTATAATGGGCTTCCCTCAATGCCACAGATTTTGTGTGTCTAGTGATATCGCCCCACACGTGCTTTCATTCCACCTCGGTAATATCCCGCCCTAGGACCCGTTCCCAGAAAGACATGTAGCGTGCCCGGGGTGCGTGCAGTGTCTTCAGCAGCATGTCATAGAGTGACGAAATGGCGCTTCTCATGGTACCTGCCTTATGAACCGCCAACCTCTCCATGGTCGTTAGCTCTCTAGTGGCGGCCTCTCTAACATGTGGGAGTGTAGCCCAATGCTTGAGCTGAAGGTAGTGGTAGTGTTCGCTGTGGGGGATCATAAATTCTCTTTTGCAGCTGTCGAACGATAGAACATCGTAGTTGTGAAATAGATCAGAGAGTTTTAGGCAGCCTCCCTCCCTCCAGCAGTCAAAGGGACCCTCACGTTGTGCTGGCGGGAATGCCGGGTTAAAGTGAATGGGAGTGAATGGGGAAGGAAATGAGGTCCAGCCCTCCCTCCTTGTAACCTGGTCCCAGATTGTCAGAGTGGTGCGGGTGGGGGTGCTGATGTATGCGTTGGCAGGTCGGTCCTTTTTGGGTTTCCAGAGGACATCCCAGATAGATCGTCCCACAATCGACCAATCCATGTGCAGCCAGTGCTTGTCGGACTCCCGCGCGGACCACTCCATCACCACTCTGAGCTGTGATGCCTGATAGTACAGAGTGAAGTCCGGTAGGGCCAACCCCCCCTTGTTCCTCGGCCATCTCAGGACATGAAAAGGAAGACGAGCCCTCCTCCCTTGCCAAATGAACGTGGTGACCAGTGAGCGCAGGCGTGGTAGTAGTTCCCGATCAAGTGCGATAGGCAGGGCTTGAAAGAGATATAAGAGTTTTGGTAGGACCGTCATTTTAACCGCGTTGATCCGCCCGAGCCAGGAGATGAAAAGGGGCTTCCATCTCTTGAAGTCTTGTTGCAGTTGTGCCACCAAGGGTGGAAAGTTGGCTCTATAGAGAGCTCCAATTTTGGGCGTGAGGTGGACCCCCAAATATAGGAGAGAGTGTTTGGCTCATTGTAGGGGCGTCTGGCCTCTCAATCCAGTCACCGCAGTGGCAGGCAGCGTAAGATTGAGTATGGATGATTTGGACAAGTTTACCTTAAATCCCGCCGCTCGTTCAAAGAGTTTCAGTTCCTCCTGAGTCACCCGGAGTGAGGAGGTCGGATCTGTAAGCATGAGCAGGATATCGTCGGCGAAGAGGGATGTCTTGTGCTCTATACCGCTAAAGCGAATTCCTCGGATATCGTCGTTGCCCCGGATTTTCGCCGCAAGGGGTTTCGATACTGAGTGCAAATAAAAGGGGGGAAAGTGGACACCCCTGCCGGGTGCCCCTGCTAAGGACAAAGGGGAGTGACGGACATCCGTTAACTATAACTCGGGAGCATGGGAGGTGGTAGTTGGCCTTAATCATGTTAAGGAATGTGTCTCCAAAGCTGAATGTCCGCATAGCGAGGAAAAGGAACAACCAATCCACCCTGTCGAAGGCCTTTTCCACATCAAGACCTACCAGGATAGCTGGGATCTTAAATTTAGACACTTTCTCAATCAGGTGAACGGTGCGCCGGATATTATCATGCATTTGCCTTCCCTTAATAAAACCAGATTGGTCAGGGTGGACCAGATCGGGCATCAGGTCTTCTAGTCTAGTGGCTAAGATTGCGGAGTAGAGCTTTGCATCGAGATTGAGGAGCGCGATAGGCCTATACGAGGCACATAATTGGGGGTCTTTACCGGGCTTGGGAATTACAGATATTACCACATCAGCCATGGATGCTGATACCCGGGCGTCATCCGCTATTGCCTGAAATAATATGGTGAGGTGGGGGAGGAGTTCGGACGAGTAGCATTTGTAAAATTGTGCCGTGAGGCCATCAGGTCCGGGGGCTTTATGCAGCCTGAGTTTTGAAATGGCCTGTCTCACTTCTTCTGAAGTGATGGGGGCATCTAGGGATGTCGCGGACGCGAAGGAAATACGGGGGAGCATCACGGAGTCAAGCTATTGTTGTTGTAAGTCCGTATCGGGAGTAGTACCTTGGTAAAGGTCCCCGTAAAAGTCACCAAAGATGTTGGCTTTAGAGGCCTCGGAGTGAGTGAGTTGGCCTCTCTGATCCCGGATGCCTCCAATGAATTTGCGTTCTCTCTTCTCCCGAAGTTGATGTGCCAAGTGGGGACCCACCTTGTCGCCTTGAGCATAGGACGTCTGGCGTAGTTTCAGGAGCATGTACTCCGCTCGATTAGCGAAAATGGAGCGCAATTTGCCCCGAAGTGCAGTGAGTTGTCGTTGCAGTGCCCGAGTGGGTGTGGCTTTGTGTGACTTTTCAACGATTTCTAACTCCCCCTCAAGGGCAATGCGTTCCTTTGCCCTCTGTTTGTTTAGGGTCGCGTTAAGTTGGATGCATTTGCCCCGCAATACCGCCTTGAAGGCGTCCCAATTGTTCTGCGGGGATGTATCCTATGGGTTATTGAGTGTAAAGTATTCTGCAATGGAAGCCCTGAGATCCTCACGCAAGGTCTTATCCCTCGTGAGCGCCGTCGGGAAGTACCATCTGGACGCGCAAGACTTAGGCCCACTCCAGGTCAGACTGATGGTGACCAGGCTGTGGTCCGAAATTGACATCAGCAGTATCTGCGCCGCCTGCAATGGTCCTATCAGGGCCTGACTGATAAAAATATGGTCGATTCTGGAGTATGTCTGATGAACGTGAGAGTAGTATGTGTAGTCTTTGGTGGCCGCCAAGCATCACAGAGACCTAACGTGAGTATTTTCTGTTTGACCCCTTTGGAGAACCTACTGGTCGTCGCTCGATTGGGGTGTGAGCTGTCTAATGTTTCATGCCAGGTCAAGTTGAAATCACCCAGAAGGACCACGGGACCCTCTGCAAAGTCACCCAGCATATCAAGTGTGTTGGACAGGAATGTGGATTGGCCAGAATTGGGAGCGTAGAGAGAGATAAATGTACAAAGGGTGCCCCTCAACCTCCCCTTGACCATTATGAGCCGCCCTTCCCTGTCTGTCTTAGTGGCTTCCGGTTGAAACTTGGTTGCGCTGTGAAAAAGCAGAGCCACTCCATTGTGTTTAGTACCGGCCGAGGACTTATATATTAAGGGGTATGATTTGTGTCGAAGCCTTGCATCCTCAGACTTTTTAAGGTGGGTCTCTTGAAGTGCCACCACATCGAATCTACGGTCTGTGAGGTATTTCCAAATTCTCTGGCGTTTCTGGGGGGAGTTCAGCCCCTTAACATTCCAGGATGCTACTGATACCATCATACTGGTAAGCCCCTCCGAGAGCCCTCCCCCTCAAGTTGCCAATATTGCAGAGGAATTAGATCTGCTGTCTCCCGTTGCACCATACCAAGAAAACCAAAAACAAATAGTACCCCGAGACCACCACCAGAAACCCCCGAACTCAAAACCCCAACAACCCCTGAGAAATCTGTGCCAAGACGCCAACAGGCCATCGGCTCGGTCTTTTGTTGTGATGTGTAACAAAACGTTGGGCGGTACGGACAAGACCCGCACCCCCTGGGTGCCTTGCGGCGAAAGCATAGAGAGCGATTGCATAGGTTCATTGTATCGCTAACTTCGGTGTACTCTAGTCCGGAGTCAAGATGTGCTGTCTGGGTGGCTCAATTGCACCGGCACTGTAGTCATCGCTAGTTCGGTGCCTAGACCTCGTGAAGGAGTTCCCGTGTAGGAGAGTATCTATAGTCCCCACCTTTCATGGGAGTTGTCACTTAGGGGCTTGCCTGTTCTTTGTGACGTGCGCCAAGATCGGGTCTCCCTCCGCAGCGGATCCGAGCTGTGTGGGGGGCCAGCAGTGCTATCATCTTCCGGCATAGGTAGGCCCAGAATGCGCAGGCCCTCGCTCAGTTCGGTGACATGGTGGGGCTTATTTTTGTATTCAAAAGTGAGACCAAAGGGATAGGTCCAGCGATAGCGAATGTTGTCCTCCCGGAGCTTGGAGGTGACAGGGCGAAAGGCTTGCCTGCGTGCCAATGTGGAGGGTGCCAAATCCTGGAAAAGAGTGCACTTATACCCCTGAAAGGACGTCTCGTCTTTCTTCCGTGCGGCGCTTAAGTTAGCCTCCTTCGTTTGGAAGGAATGCATCTTCACCAAGACATCTCGTGTCTTTCGGCGTTCTCCGGTTGACGGGGTCCCCACCCGATGCACTCGGTCAATCTTTATCTTCAGTTGGCGAGGTGCCACGATTTCAGAGAAGAGGCCAATCACGAACGCCTCAAGGTCCGGCCCTTCCGCGCCCTCTTCTAGGTCTTGAAGACGTATGTTTTCCCGTCGGGATCTGTTTTCCAGGTCCTCCGTCTTCAGGAGCACTTGTTGTAGCTGGGAATGGAGAAGCTGCTGGGTGTCGTGTGCCTTGCTGGAGCGAGCCTCGAGGTCCTGCGCCCGTTCCTCCACCTCCAACACCCTGGCGCCCACTGCGTCCACATCTTGTCTGAGGGTCGTCATCTTCTCCGTTAAATCGGCCTTCAGTTGATCTATCGTGGCGCGCATATCCTGTTTTATTTCTTGACATAAGTCAGTTTAAAAGTCTCGTAGGGAAGCCACCAGGTCTTCCCAGGTGAGGGCCATGATCTTCGCCTGCTCAGGGTCAGCGGTCTTATCAGCGGTCACAAAATAGCGAGACACTTTATTTTTCGTCTTCTTTGGTGGCATAGCGGCAAAGCAAGGGCTGTCTCCCAAGAAGGTAGTGATCTCTTCCGAGGATAGGCGCCAGGAGGGGGGCCCCGATCTCCCAAGCAACCCGGTGCAATATAGGCCAGCTGCTGAGTTATCTATTGGGGGCCATCTTAGAGTCAGGCAACTTGCTTAACAAACTGGCATGAGGGCACCACCAACCGGTCGTTTACTGGAAAATCCGTGGGGACAGCGAAAGAAGAGAGGGCGTCTAAGCTCACCTAATACCATTTGTCATCACTGTGGCAGGGTCCGAGCCAGAGGTGAGGGCTTTTTACCGGGCCGGCGCCATTTTGAGGTCAGGCAGCGGTATCTCAGGTCCCCCCTCGGGGAATAACTCACTGCGAGCGGAAGGCGGCGATCAGCCGAGTCCCCTAATCAAGCCTCCCTGCCAGTGGGAGTCAGGATCCAAGTGTCTCAATGTAGCCCCACGGTGTCGGCACGTCTCCAGCGTTTCTCCGGTGCTCAAAGAGGCGAGCCGCCTCACCTCGCAGCGAAGGGCTCTCCCCGCAGCAGTGTGACTGGTCCCCAATGGCGGCGGCATGCACCGGAGCCTGCCTCCATACCGTCTCCGCCGCCGACGGGGCCCATGATCAGTGGAAGTGCAGATCTGATGGGGCCAAGGGTCGCGGGCGCTCACTCCTCCGCAGCGGCCCCGGCCAGTGCCTCTCCCAGCGCCATCTTGGCCGTCGTCTCGGCCCACTGCCTCGACCCTCCTCGGAGTCGCCCGTGGATAGCGGGGCCGCGTTCAGGAGCCACCGTTGCCCTCTCGGTCAGTGCGGACCTTCGCCAGGTGAGAGCATTCGTTTTGCAGCTCTCTTTGTGCGCTGAAAATCGCCAGGGGCAGCCTCGGGGTCCGGAGCTGAAGCGGATCACGTCCGCTCAGCCATCTTACTTGGCCACGCCTCACTCTACACCTTTTTACTCCACTTACAGCAGTATGGCAGTGGTGTAACTAAAGTGGTATTTAGGAAGACAAGGGTGCCCCAATATATGAACCTGGGGTAATATGTAGTTTAAAGGAACAATGGTTCTAGAGTGGCCTAAAAGGTCCAAGGAGAAGTAACCCTGTAAAGGGCACTGAGATAAGTAAAGGGATAGAAACTTAATTCATAAAAGAGAGCAGTAGGAAATATAACGAGGGACATATAGGTCAATGTATGACAAATATTTATTACACAATGAAGGTATTCAGGTGCTCACACAGTAAGTGACAATAAGCGTGACGTGAGAAGTGAGGGTGAACTTAAAATAATGACATCGCATTGACAACAGAAATAGAAGCTCCTTTAAAGATTTTTACAGAGTATAAGGAGTTCATGTTGTAGGGGTCGACGACGTTTCGAACTCAATTATTCGAGTTCATCTTCAGGACAAAAAATGTGAGCAACTTGAATTGAGCTGAAGAAGGAAAGAATATCCTTGGTAAAGGCGTCTGCGTAGCGCTGTGCTTCTTAAGGTGACCGGGATAGCCTGCGAATTAATGCGCGTTATGGTGGGGCCCGGTAGGGGAAAAACAAACTTAGTTTGCTGGAAGCAAATGCTTAAAATCCTTCGCCGTTAAATGGCAATGTACTGTGCCGGGGAATTAATTAAATTGGCCGGTCACAGTTCAGTAAATGGAGGCCTGGGAGATGAAAGGAGCGTGTCCTGCTCAAAGGAAAATCCGCGCTGAGTGCCCCCACAGACGGTGATGAGGGACCCTCGACTATCCCATATGTTACGGATATTCATTGGCCTAGGACTGAATATGGGCACCTGGAAGGATAGTGGGGCTACACCCCTGTGCAGCTAAAGCGAAGGTGACCAGAATTTTAAAGCCAAAAACCGGGACATTTCCCAAAAATAGAAGGAGGGCTACAATTTTACTTCAACCGAGGGCACAGAATGACAGTGCACCTTAGCAGAGAATTACAGAAGAGGCAGTAAGAGCATAAATAAAATGCCATTTTTAAAGCCAGTATCACACTTGTTAATTAAATTGCTTTCTTATAACAGCTGCTATCTCTGCTTTGCAAAACATAAAAAGATATCGCCACAGTTTTCAGTCGACCCTCTCCAAAAACCGGGACATGAGCTAAATTTCCTGAAATCTGCCGGGACAGCTGGTGAAAACCGGGACTGTCCTGGCAAATCTGGGACACCTAGTCACTTTAGCTAAAGCCAACCTATTCAATCCAACTAACAGACTCGCATGCTCAAATTAACACATATTTCCTCATACTAATCCACCACTAATCCTTTTTGGGCTCTGGAGTAGCATCCTACTCGCCAAAGTTCGCTTCGATACCTCGTCAGTAGTAAGCGCTATATAAATACAATTACCACGCTCCCCCTGACCAGGCGACTCAACCACCTCCTACCATGTTTTCCCAAACTTGGTGACCGAACCACCCCATTGCTTTACAGAAAATGCCGCCGGAACCCTAAGTCGGGCACACCTGGCCACAATTACGGACCCTGGCCAATGAAAAGCCTACATGCCGAGCTTTTTCTCTTTTTCTGAAGTTTTACATAGCGCGAACTTGACCCGAACGTATATTAGAGCGCTTAACATAAGCACTAGTTACGTTACACAAAGTCTCTTACTGCATCACTCATCTATTTGGTAGAAGGTGGAGCTCGCAGCGACAGAAATCTGATCACCAGTAAAGGATCCGAGAAAGCTCCCGCACATTTCAATGTAACAAAATACTCCAGATGCCTATGTTGTTACGCTGAGAATAAACAGTCACTTCCGGGTAGAAAGCGCAGTCCCTTCTAGAGAGCAGCTGCCTGGTTCATCACTTCCGAGGGCGGGCTCTTCCGGAGCGACTGGGCAGTCCGTTCCGGGGCGGCCCTTTCCTTTTCTAACCAATTACGGACTCAGTGTGGCGTTTATGTCACTCAACCCATCCAAGTACTGTTCCCTAGCCTGCCAGTCATTATAAACGTAGCTATCCGATTGGCTTCTTCTGCTTTCAGTTTTTGAAGTAGTAAACGAGTTGAAAACAAGGCAGACAAGCAACCGGATTTTTAAGAACCTCCACCAGAAAAGAGGTAAGATGTAGGTGTAAAACTTTCGTAAATCATTTCGCTGGACCTGTAGTACACAAGATTAACGCTGTACACCAGAAGCACTCATTCTTTTTACTTGGTAGTACCATATTGCAGTCCTTCAATGTATCTGTATACTGGTTGCTATGCTTCATTGCCATATGGCTAAAGTTATAGGCACGTGTGTACATACATATGTTTGTGCTACTGACCCGCTAACATATTTGTTTCACTTGTTGCCCTGCTTGTAGTGAATTATCATGTTAGAACTGAAAACTCGCAGCAGTTAACATATTCCATGGTTGCTTAATCATTGTGCAGTTATCTTTTAATTGGATGATGGTGTTTATCTCTACGCATAAGATGGAATATGACCTCGTGTCTACCTTGAAGCGCGAGAGCGTGTTCCTGAATACTCCGATACCTATTCAAATGCCATTATTTGTGATTCGTTCAAACGTCATGCGAGTCGTGAGTTTACTTTTCAGCCTAGACTGCTCAAGGTTTGTGATCGTCTTATTTGGTGTTACTTAAAAAAAGCATGTAAATCACGGCAAAAATGGTACCAATTATACCCGAATTCTGAAATGTAAAATGAAGTAAGCTTGGTAGATCATTTTAGGGTTGCTCAAATTTTTAGTTTGCAAATGCTCTGATAAACAGTTTTCAACTATAGCCACAAATGTGTCAGCTACTTTCTTTGGCCTCAACATTTAGCTGATTTACTACCTTCGTATGATGTTTGCACCTTGGCACGTGCAATAGCCCTTCCGCAGAGTGATCAAAGGGATCCCCTGGTAGATTTTTGTTGAGCTATCCAGAAAATGTTTTTCACAATACATGGGTTATTTCTATTGTTGGTGATACATCTCACTAAATATGACGTGGTTGACTAGTGTAGTATTTAATATTGAATTGGTAATCGAATGTTGTGAAATTAATCCATTATGAAATGCTGAATAATTATGTAAAGAATAAATGGACATGTTTTTGACACTTTTGTTTGATGTTCCTTCATTCTTGGTATCATGACTGAGTCGCATGTAGACGCATAAATAAAAGACTGACATTGAGCACTGACTTGGGCACAACAGGACGTCCCAAATGCCTACGGGCCCGTATACTTTAAGCTTTTTCAAAGTGGTTGATATAATTTATGTAGAAAAGCATAACATTCTTCCCAAAACAGTGGATGGAGATCTACTGGTCAACAAACTGAGGTTCATGCTGTTAATTGGTATGTGGGCTGGAAGTGTTATTGCACGTCTTCTCCCTGTTGACCCACAATGGGCGTGTTTTGTGTGCTCATGGCCTTCTATGTATGTGCACCTAATAAGTTAGCGGCCTGTCGTTCTTTTCTTGTACCTTTGTGTTACAAGTGTTACCTTGGTTCATTCTCTTAAAGGTTCCAGAGTGATTGTTGGTGGAGCTTGTGTCAGGTGTGGCTGTCGTTGTGAACCTGCACCTTATATTTAATTGAAAAGCATTGTTTTGTATCCTGGTACTAGCATACGATGAATCTTTAAATAATGTCCGCAGCTTGACTAATGATTTCTTTTCTTCCGAGGGATCCTTAAGATAAAATCCACAGCTCCCCTGGGTTAATCTGGTGCGATGGCAACAATTTTTCATCACCATCTTTGCATTAAGTATCAAAAGGTTCAACAGTTTCTATGACCAGGCTTCTTTAGTATCTTGGGTTCAGTACATTTAAACATCTTGAAGAATGCATTGCAGGTGGAGGTTTGCATGTACTGTGGTGCCTTGGCAAGTAGTTGCAACAAATTTTTGATTGTTAGTTTAGGTTCTGAAAATGAGTTTTCAATGTCTGTCCCAAAAGTAGGGCATCATTCTGTACTTGAGGTGTGCAAGCACCGCTCTTGTCCTCACCTCTTGGTGCATGCTTGCTTCTTCATGGGACGTGCATGACAGACCTGGCAACGAATTCTGGGATCTCTGTGCTCGTTGGTGCACAGCAGGGCCTCCACAGTTTCCGGTTGATTCTCTGTGGGAGTGAGCTGTGTGCAGAACATTCAATGTAACATGCTAGTCGGTCATGCATGGTCTGGCTGCTAGAATGGCTAAAAAGGTGCATAACGTCAAGAGTACTCTAACACGTCTCATCCCTATGTGGATAAAGACATAACAATGTCTCTTGCAAGAGCCACTGCGCCAAAATACGGCGAGAAAATACATCACAGAGGAGACACTACATAGGAATTTCACACTTACCCGCCCTGGCCTTCTACCCCATTCCGCTTCAACCTGTCGCCAAAGCCTGGACGAATGCCGATAACTAACTTAAAAGGAATCAAACTTTTACCCCGCACCGTCTTATGAGCACAGGCGGCCACCTTGACACAATTTTCATTCAGCCCTAGTGTGTGTTTCTACAATTAAGTTTTTCAAACTTTTTTATAAACATTTTCAGTGGATACTAAAAGGTGCTCAATAGGGCATTTAATTATGAATATTTAAGTAATTACAATTGCCCTGTATGTACTGCGCACTTGTCACTATAAATCACTTTTAATTTGAGTTTTAGTCCAAATTGTGATGTTACTCAGTAATGCAAATATAAGCTTTTATTGAGGTATAATTGTGGAGAATGTGAACATGCACGTTGAAATACGGCTTAAAGTATATGGAATCAAAAAGCTGTGATATTTAGTCTGCTTTTTACTTTAGTTTCAACCTGTTCCTCTGGCAGAAAGAGAGACTTAAGAATGGGGATACACATTTAGAATTAAATCGGTTTTATTAGCAGAACTCCTAGCATAACAATACAAAGTATCGTTGCCTACAACCCAACGGGCCGGCTGCATAAAAGTAATGAAAGCCGATAAGAGCCAATGAATAACAAGCTGTTCGTATAGATAGATTACACAGCATGCCACCTACAACCCATCCTGGACCGGCCGCGTTCAACAAGAAGAAACATTAAGAGGTCCAGGTTCCATGGAGGTTGAGCATTGGAAAGGGTCAGCAGCATGCGGAGCATGCAAGTGCCCGATAAGCCAAAGACTCGTTATAGAAAGTCCGGGGCGTTAAAGTCTGCCTTTTAAGGAAATTAAGAACCACAAAAAGAGAAACATTAACAGAACTAAAATTAGAAGACCCGAGACCCTCCCACCACCCCCTCCCCACCCCTCCCCAGGTGAGCCAGTGAGTGCACTTGTGCGAATGGATGTGGTCTGGTGTGATAGTTACCAACAACGCTTGGCCCTAAGAACCCATCAGAAGCCGTTAGGTATTAACCACTCCCTCTGCTTTCCGGAATCAGTTTCAAAATCCGTAAGTAAGCAGGGATTGTCAGTTCCTGAAACTCTGTGGATAGGATGGAAATAAAGGGGGCCCATATCTTGGCGTATTCAGGTTTGTCCCCTAGGGTAGCCATGTAGAGTCTCCATGCCCAAAAGGGACCACAGCTGGTGAAGCCATTGCGTGTGATCCGGAATCCTGTCCGATTTTCCAACCAGATAAAAGTACCCGATGTGCAGCATTCAACGCCAGGGCGATCTGTCTGCCCTTGGTAGAGCGCAAGGGGAAAGTCGGAGCATTGGGCAATCCTAAGATAGTGTATGCAGGGAACCTGGGGATGGTAGTCTCAAAAGCTTTATCGATCTCATCAAGGATCTTGCCCCAATATCTTGTGAGCTTCGGGCAGTTCCACAGCAGATGAATGAGGGTACCCGGACTCCCACAGCCTCGCCAACAGAGACCATCGCACTGTGAGTTCCATTTAGTTAAACGAGCCGGGGTGTAGTACCAGTAAGATACAATTTTAAATGCAGTTTTGGTGTGGCCCATGCAGTGTGGTGGGTCCTATAAAAAATATCCTCCCATTCCTTGTCCGACAGGGTTCGACCGAGTTCCGCCTCTGTCCGGCCGTCCAAGCCCCAATCGTGCCCCGGGAGAGAAACATGTAGATGTCCGAGATAAGTTTACGATCATATTTTTTCAGAAAAAGCCACTTTTCAAACGGGAGTATTGGCCTGCTGACCAAAGAGCGTACTAGAGACCCAGACACCCAGTGTAGCATTTGCACATGAAGGTAGTGGTCTAAATCGGTGAGGCCGTAATCCGCCCGAAGTTGCTCAAAGGGGATATGCCCCTGGAGGTGAAACAAATGCCCCAAGCATTTGCAGCCGCCCGCTAACCACCGTGAACCCGCCCCCTTATCCGTCCCGGGTGGGAATTCGGGATTCGAAAAAATGGGGGACATAGGCGAAGGGAATGTTGTAAGGTTTGCCCGTTTGGGACACTCTATCCCATACTAGCATGGTGGGTCGAGTGACCGGCGAAGAGTATAGTCCCCAGGAACGGGACGGTCTAGATAGCCAAGCTTCCCTCCAGATATGATGGCCAGCCACCGTCTGGTCCATAAATACCCAGTGTTTCTCCGTCATTGGACGGTTCCATTCCATGAGATAGCGCAACAGCGAGGCTTGAAAGTATCGAGTGATGTTTGGCAACGCAAGGCCACCTTCCTTTTTAGGGCGTTGCAACAGAGACTTCTGCAACCTGGGGGAGACCGAACCCCAAATGAAATGCTCTATCTCCTTTTGTATGGTTAAGAGCGTATTCGATGGGGGCAACAAGGGGAGGGTTTGGAAAAGATATAGGGCCCGCGGTAGGACATTCATTTTGACTGCGGCTAGTCTCCCGAGCCACGAAAGAGGCAAACGTTGCCATTGAGTTAGATCTTAACGGATGCGAGAGTGTAAAGCAGCATAATTTACTTCCGCAGGCTTACCTAGTCTCTTATGAAGGACCAACCCCAGGTATGTTATGCCATCTGTCACCCAGTCAAAGGCAAATTGGACGTGTAAGGTGTCCACCGTTGTTTGCGTTGCGGTAAGGTTAAGCACCTGTGATTTCTGGAGGTTAATTTTAAATCCCGAAACCCGACCGAAGGCATGCAGGTCTTCTACAATGGCCGGCAAAGAAGTCAAGGGTCGCGTCACCAAAAAAATGACGTCGTCGGTATAAAGGCTAATTAAGTGGCGGTCGGCACCAAAAGGGACGCCCTGGGCGTGCAGATTGTCCCGGAGCCTCTGAGCAAAGGGCTCTATATAAAGAGCGAAGAGCAGGGGGGAGAGGGGGCAGCCCTGCCTGGTGCCTCTTCCCCACCGCAAAACCGCTCAAGAGAATCCCATTTACCCTGACTGCAGCAGATAGATTGCTGTAAATGCTCGCCACCCATTTGCGAAATTTCGCGCCCAAACCAAAGCGCTCCAGAGTGGCAAACAAGTACGGCCAGTGCACGCGGTCGAATGCCTTTTTGGCGTCAACCGCCAGCAACAGCGCCTCTTCCTTGGAGCGCTGTACCTTATCGATCAGGTGACAGAGCCGTTTAGTGTTGTCCCCACATTGTCTATTTGGAATGAAACCCGACTGATCTGGGTCTATCAAACCGGGCATCAGAGGGTTCAGCCTGTGGGCCAGAGTGCTGGAGAACAGCTTCGCATCAATGTTTAGCTAAGAAATCGGCCGGTATGAGCTGCAAAGCACAGGGTCTTTCCCTGGTTTGGGGATGACCGAAATTGTCGCCTGTAACATAGAAGCCGTGAGAGTGCCCGTATCTGCGAAGGAGTTAAACAATCGAGTGAGCAGAGGGGCCAGCTCCGCGCAAAATGTTTTGTAAAACAGTGCACTGAAACTGTCCGGGCCTGGCGCCTTCAGAACCTTCAGACGGGCAATAGCAGATATCACCTTGTCAATCCGTATAGGGGCCTCCAGACCATCTGCTTTGTTGGACGGGAGAGGGGTGACCGTAGCCCGGTTGACATAATTACGGGGGTCCGCGAGGGTTGAGGACTCAGCGGAGTAGAGATCCGCGTAAAAGGTCCGAAAAGCCGCTGCAATGCCAGAGTCATCTGTAATCTCGGAACTCTGTTCTCCGCGCACCGTCTTAACTGCCTGTCATTTACTGCGGAGGCAGTGTGCTAACATGCGACCTCCCTTGTTGGATCCCACATAATATTTATGTTTCAACCGAATCACTGCATGTTCAGCCCTGTCCAGATCCAAACGTTTCAACTGGAGCCGCTCCTTCTCCAATTGGCGCCAGACCCGTGGAGCGCCCGTGCGCTTGTGGATTGCCTCAAGTTCTTTAACTTTAGATTCTAGTTCCTCTCGTTTGGCCTGCCGAGTCTTATCATAAGCCGCTTTAGCGATCAAGGCCCCTCTCGAGACCAACTTAAGAGCCTCCCATACGGAGGCTAAAGCCATGGAGCCATCATCGTTAAGTGCTATGTAATCTTTCAATGTACGTCGAAGGTCTTCTACCACTTGTGGGGACTGCAATAGGGAGTCTCGCAGGCGCCAGTGAGAGGGGGATGAAGGAGTGGGAGGCAGACATAGAGTCCGCGTTATGTGTGCGTGGTCTCCAATCTTCCAACCTCGCACTGGCCGAAACCCCGCGCCTCCACAGAGCCAGAGCAGGCGGAAGATCCTTCTCTCACATTGCAGCCAAGACCTGGAACGAGCTACCGGCAGACATCAGACGCGCCCCCTCCCTGAACACCTTCAGGAAGACCCTCAAGACCTGTCTCTTCGGCTAAACAGATCTGCGGACCCCCCTCAGCGCCTTGAGACCCTCACGGGTGAGTAGCGCGCTTACAATTCCCTGATTGGTCTGAAAGAGACCGGGCTTCGATAGTAGATGCCTGAGTGCATGCCCACGCGGCCTGGGTGACAAGAAAGTGGTCCAGTCGGGCGTAGGACTTATGGGCCGCAGAGTAATGGGTATAGTCTCTATCGTTGGGGTGGAGGCTGCGCCATGCATCCCTGATCCCACAGTCCTCTAACCACTCCTTACCATTCCCTGACAAAGCTCCCTCCCCATTACCTCCTCGTCCTGTCTTCCCGTCCCATTCCTTAACAGTGAGCAGCTAGTCTGCTCCACAGAAACCTACTACCTAGCAGAGCTTTTCGAACTTCCCCCAACATGGCGCCACCATCAGGTGAGGATAAAAGGGGGAAGTGCGTCACAGAACAACCTGTTTGTTTTTTTTTTTGTTTGTTTTTTTTCTGCCTTCGCAGTCTACTGATGTCCTAGCAGGAGCTGTTGGGGGTAAGTTTCCTCTCCATTTTTTGTTGTTGGCGCGGCATGCTTTAGCGGCCGCCTTTTTTCTTTTTTGTTGCATGTGTGACTACCGGAGGTCCGATCCCTGCACTTTGTGGCTCCGCCTTCATGTACTTGTATGTGGAGGGGGGGGGCCCTATCACTTGCGTGGTCTGCTCTAGCGGCCGCCTGTGCATCTTTTTTAGCCGCTGCTCACCTGTGCCTCCTCGGCCTGCCCTAGCGGCCGTTGCTCTCCACGCCGGTCCCGATGCGCCCTGCTTTAGCGGGCGGGGATTCTTCAGTGGTGTTTCCTGCAGCGTGCGCAGCTCCCTGGGGATTTTTTGGGGCGGCCGGCCGCTTTTTTAGCGTCCTCCCCCTTTTTCCTGGTCCCGTGTGAGGACGGGGCCTCGGGACTTCGTGCCTTTCGAGGCGGGTCTCTTTTTCTTGGTTCCCGTCCTCTGTGGCTGTTTTGTTTCACTCTCTCTTGCGTTGCTACCATGGCACAGGGTGCCTCTTCTTCCGCACCTCCTCTGGGTTCCTTGCGCCTGCTTCTTAATGTAGCGGTTGCTGCTGCCTTCCGGGCTCGGGAGGCTGTTGGCCCTCCTGCCAAGGTGCCTCGTGGGTCTGTAGATGCACCTGACGCTCCTTTTGACGGGGTGGGCCCTGTTGATGAGGGATGTGTGTGTGTGGCAGATTTGTTCAGGGTGCGGAGCTCTCTGTCTTGTTCCTCCATGTGTGGGATGCTTTGGGATGTACGCAAGGTGCTGGTTCGTGATTGGTGGGAGGTGGACAAGTCTGCCTTTTTCCTCGCTTTTTGTCTACGCGTTATCCTCTGGAGGGGTTTGCTGCGGAGTTCCCCCAATCCGTCCTGGTTGGCGTTTTGCTGGCTGACCTTTCCTCGCACTGACGGCGCCCTTCCTTCTGGCGCTGTGGATAAGCGTGTTGAGGGGGCGGTGAAGCGTTCCTATGCTGCTTCCCACTTTTCTGTCAGGCGACGGCCTATTCCACTTACATGGTCCGTTCCCTTCTGTAAGATTTAAAGGCCCTGGCTATTCTTTACGGGGTGGAGAGGATGCCTCCTCTCTCTTGGCCCTCCTGGGGTTGCAGGTGCGCAGCTTGTCTGACATTTCGTTTGACACTCTGTGTGCCGCTGCGGCTGCTTCTGGTGCTTCGATTGCTGCGAGGCGTCCTATCTGGATGCGTTCCTGGAAGGCTGGGTCTTCTCAGTGGTCGGTCCTGCTTAAATTGCCCATTGTGGGATCCCAGGTGTTCGGGCCTCCACTGGTGGACATGATCGTGCTGTCGGCAGGGAACCGCAAGCTTGTGGCTCCTGTCCGCCCTCCTTCTCGGGGGCGTGGGTTTGGCTCCTGCCGTGCCTTGGGGCCTTCTGCTCGGGGTGCTTTGCAGCCCTTTCGTGGCAGGGGTCGTGGCCGGGGGGCCCCTGGAGGTGCCTAGTCCTGTGCCCCTGCCGGTGGTGCTGCCCCCGCTCCTGCCTCTGCGCAGTGACTGTCTGCTTTTTCCGGTTGGGGGTCGCCATCGTTGTTTTCCTGCCCCAGTGGTTGGCGGTTCCGGATGCCTGGGCGGTGCGGACTGTGTCCGGGGGTTGTCGTATCGAGTTCTCCTCTCCTCCCCCCATGGTCTTCCGGGTGACCCCCCCCCCTGCCCCGTCATCCTCTACGGCGGGAGGCTTTGCTGGTCGGTGTGCGCCTCCTGTTGGAGTAGGCGGCTATCGTGGAGATTCCTCCTCTGGGGAGGGGCATGGGTTGTTCTTCGATTCTCTTCCTGGTCTCCGGGTACGATGCTTCGGATCTGCGCCCTGTCTTGGATCTGGTGAGGGTCGTTCTCTTCGTCCCCCGCCGTACGTTCATGATGGTGACTTTGTTGTCCATCCTGCCTCTGGTGCTTCCTGGTGGCTTCCTGGCGTCCCTGGTCCTGATGGCTGCTTATCTGCACGTCCCGGTCCATCCTGCGGATCAGCGGTTTCTCCGGTTTGCGGTTGGTTCCCGGCACTTCCGGTTGCTTCCTTTCGGCCTTTCCTCGGCGCCACGGGTTTTCACGCAGCTCTTGGCCCCTCTGGTGAGTGTTCTCCAATCCAGAGGTCTGCATCTGTCGGATGTGGACCGGGTGTGTCGTCTTCTGGGGTCCTATGGGTTCCTCGTCAATCACCGGGAGTCCTCCCTGCTGCCCTCCCAGACTCTGGAGTTCCTGGGTGCTCTGTTCCGCATGGTTCTGGGGATGGTGTTCCTCTCCCAGGAGCGCCAGTTGACTTTGTTCCGTCACCTTTCTTGAGTTCTGTCCCAGTCCCGGGTGTCTGCCCGTCTCTGGTTGCGGTGTCAGGGGTGTTGGCTTCCACTCTGCCTCTCCTCCCTTGGGACCGGCTGCATTTGTATCCCCTCCTGCTTCATGTCCTGTCGCAATGGGATCCTGCCTCTCTGGTCTAAGATGCCCTGATTCCTGTCACACTGGGGATTCGGGATGCTCTCCAGTGGTGGTTGTCCCCTCAGTCTCTTTCCCGGGGGTTCAACCCTATTCCTCCTCGGAATGTGGTTGTGTTGTCCATGGATGCCAGTGCCGTGGGTTGGGGTGCGGTCCTGGGTGCTTCCAAGGCTCGGGTCGGTGGTCCCGTTTCGGGTCTCTCCTGTCCTCGAACTGGAAGGAGTTACGGGCGGTTTGGTTGGCTCTTCAGTGGTTTGCGCCTCTCCTTCTGGGCCATGCTGTCTCGGTTCGGACTGACTGCCAGGTTGTTCGGGCTTCTGTCAATCGCCTAGGGGGCATGTGCCGGTCTTTGTTTCTCCTTTCCAGGGTGTTCGGTCTTTGGGCCGAACGGTATCTCTGGCGGCTGTGTATCTTCCGGGGACGGAGGTTGGGCCTGCAGACTCTCTGTGCGGAGTGTTCCCTTCCTCTGTGACTATGTGTCTGTCCCCGGCTCTGTTCGATCTGATTGTCCTCCGTTTCCGCCTTCCCTGGCTGGATCTTTTTGCCTCGGAGGACTCTGCCCTTCTGCCTCGGTTTTGCGGCCTCGTTCCCTCCCGGTTGGCCTGGGCGATCGACGCTTTCTCTGTTCCGTGGTCGCTGGGGCTCCTGTTTGCCTTCCCTCCGTTTGCTTTGGTTCCCCGGGTCCTCCGGTAGATTCGGTTGGACCGGGCGGAGGTTCTTCTGGTTGTGCCGCAGTGGTCCCGTCAGCCTTGGTTTCCCCTGCTTCTGTCCTTCTCAGTATGCCCCCTTTGGCGGTCCGCACTGTGTCCCTCCCCTCTGCGGGCTCCTCTTCTCTGGGTTGCCTCCCTGCGCCGCCTCCGGCTGGGGGTTTGGCGCTTGTGGGGTTGAGTTTGTTGGGTCAGGGTTGCTCTGCTGGGGTTGCCCAGTCCATCCAGTTGTCTCGGCGCCCTTCCTCCTTGTAGTCCTACGACCGTCATTGGAAGTCCTTCTCCTCCTGGTGTCTTGGGTAGGGTCTCTCTTCTTCCTCCTGTGAGGGTGCTGGACTTCTTGCGGGATGGGTTCGTCCTGGGACTCGCTGTCTCTTCGCTCCGTGCGCTTTGGGCTGCCATTCTTGCTTTTCGGGGTTCCTCTGTCTTCTGTCTCCCCGTTGGTGGCTCTCCTTTTGCGGGGTTTCTTGATTCAGCGACCTGTCTCTCACTCTCCTGTGCCGGCCTGGGGTCTTACCCTGGTTCTCCAGGCCTTGACGGGCCACCTTTCGAGCCTTTGGTTTCGGTGGACCTTACGTTCCTTTCTGCTAAGGTTCTTTTTCTGGTGGCCATTACTTCTGGGCGGAGGGTTGGTGTGCTTGGTTAGCTTCGCCCCCCTTTTTGCGTTTCTACGCTGACGAGGTCATTCTCCGTCCCAGTCATATTTTTCTGCCCAAGGTTTAGTCCTCTTTTCCCTGTCAGGGGGTTTTTGTTCTCCCTGTTTTTTTTCCGGACCCTTCCTCCCCGGAGGTGTTGGTCCTCTGTTCTTTGGATGTGCTGAGGGCTCTCCGCATCTCTTTGGATCGGACCTGTGGTTTCCGGAAGGTTGATTCCTTGTTTGTCACCTGCGGCCTCTCTGGGAGGGGTCTTCGTCCTTCCTTGTCTACCTTGACTCGTTGGGTCAAGGGTGCTGTTTCGGCCTACATGTCCGCCCGCTGTCCTCTCCCTTCTTCGGTTCAGGGTCGGTCTACCAGGGGTGTCTCCTCCTCCTGGGCCACGTTCAAGGGGGCCTCCTTGGGGGACATTTGTAATGCTGCCACATGGGCTTCTCCCCATCCTTTTGTTTCCCGTTATCGCCTTCGGTTGGGGATGGGGGGCTCGGCTGCCTTTGGCACCCATGTTTTGTCTGCTGTACATGGTTTATGTTTTGTACTGCTTTGTGTTGATTAAATGGACCTGCTTTTCGCATTTCTGGTCTGTTTTCTTACAATCACCGTGTGCTTGGGTATGGGCTCACTGTTAAGGAATGGGACGGGAAGACAGGACGAGGAGGTAATGCCCGGTTACTCACCGGTAATATTCATTACTCCGAGTCCTGGTCTTCCCGTCCCATTCCTGAGCCCTTCCCTCCCTCCCTGAGTGTTGTGTTTGGTGATTGTTTCCTTTCTGGATTTTCTTTGGTATTCTCAGGATGTTCTGTGACGCACTTCCCCCTTTTATCCTCACCTGATGGTGGCGCCATGTTGGGGGAAGTGCGAAAAGCTCTGCTAGGTAGTAGGTTTCTGTGGAGCAGACTAACTGCTCACTGTTAAGGAATGGGACGGGAAGACCAGGACTCGGAGTAATGAATATTATCGGTGAGTAACCGGGCACCAGTCCTCGGGCTAGAACGATCCGTCCCTGCGTCCATAACTAAATTTAAGTCGCCGCCCACCACTACCAAGGAATCTGGTGTGTGGAGAACCTCGGCCAGGGCCCCAGTCAGTAACTTCTCTTGATGTTCGTTTAGGGAATAGGTTGAGGCTACCATGAGATTGGAGGTGCAGGTTTGAAGCCTCAGCGCTAAGAGGCGCCCCTTAATCTCTGCCACAGAGCCCACTAACGAACCTCTAAAGTGTTTGGAAAACAAGATGGCCACCCGCCCTTCTTACTCGTCCCTGAAGACCAGAACTGCAAGGGAAACCCCCTGTGTTCATACGGTGCGTGTCTTTGTGAAGCAGGTGAGTTTCTTGAAGAAGACATATATCCCCCTCTGAATGCTCAAGTAAGGAGAGTACCGCCCTCCACTTGGTAGGATTGTTAAGGCCTCGGACATTATAGCTGACTAACTTAAATTCCATCAGGTTGTAAAGAACCACAGGGTGATATGTCTAACGCTAAGAAGCCGATAGAGAGGAACAGACCATGGAAGGGACCACCCGAGCATATGTGATTGGACGAACCTAACCAGAAGGGCCATAAGTAAAAAGCTCACCGGAGAGAGGACCCCTCCCCCCCCACCCAATAACAATGTAAACAAACCCCAAAACTATAAACCAACAACAAAGGCCAGCACACAGTCAACCTCGACAGAGGGCCAGAAAGAAGTGGAGATTGCCAAAAGAGTGAGGGACCTCCCCATTTAGCGAAGTGAAAAGTCCCCCTGCTCCCGCCGGGCCCAGGGAGGAGACAACGAACCCACACTTACGTTGCCCTCAGTCATTAAAGTCCAGAGAGTCCCCCTCTGTACCAGCTAGGGTCCGGAGAACTGCCGAGCGCTCTTTGATCATTGTAGCCGGGTCGGGGCGAAGGCGATCAAGGCCCCGGCCGCTCTGGGGACCACGTCTGGAGGGACCAGGGGTTCCCAGCCCCGAAGCATCGGGCTGGGCGGTCAGATCGTCGTGGTTTAAGTTAAGCACCTTACAGGCCTCTGTAATGGAGTGAGCTTGGTGTAGCTTCCTGTCGAGACGGAAAATGAGACGAAACGGGTGCCCCCAGGAATAGGATATACTCATTGATCTGAGGTGGCTGGTCACGGGGCGAAAGTCTCTTCTTTTTTGAAGGGTACTGGCTGCCAGGTCCTGGAAGAGCTGTGGTGTGTGCTCACGGAAACGTAGAGGTTGACGGGAGCGGGCCGCCTTGAGGATCTCCTCTTTTACCTTAAAATCGTGCACGCACACCAGAATGTCTGCAGGTGGGCGATTTGGCTGACTGGGGGGGGGGGGGGAAGAGGGCCTACTCGATGACATCGATCTTGACGGAGGTTTCCGCCGTTGCGTTTAGAACTGCCCGGAAGAGGTCTTGAACATATCCTTCCAGATCTTCCCCTTCCACTCTGGTTGGGACAGCACGAATACGGACGTTGTTCCGCCTTGACCTATTCTCCAGGTCTTCGGAGTGCGACTGGAGGTCCAGCTGCTGGTCCCGCAGCCGTAGGATTTCTTGTTGAAGTGCAGCGATCTCTTCGTCCCTGGTAGTGGACGAGTCCTCCAGTGCGGCCACCTGTTCACTGACTGCGTCCACATCTCTCCGTACTTCCCGGAGATCCGCCTGCAGGTCCGTCTTGATGGCCAAGATATCCTTCCTCTGGGAAGCGAACAGGGCTTCAGAAATTCCCTCGTGACCGCACCTTCTGAGCCATCCCCAGTTGAGACCGGACCGGCTCTTGAGAGTCCCCAGCCGATTTCATAAGAAGATCCCGGACAGACTCGTCTTTTTTACCTTTAGCCGTCGTCGCAGCGGAGTCCCAATGCCATCCGGCCCGTGAAGAGAAGTTGCGTCAAGGGGGAGGAATGCACGGTCTCCAGGCGGCCTCCGGACAAGCAAGTAAGCGCACCCGCTCCCTCAAGCGCTATCAAGTGTTTTCATACATTCCGCAGGCAGTACAGTCGGCGTGCTACAGCAGGGCCGGGCCCCGGTGGCTCCACTCGCCACACGTCAATGGCCGTTAAGCTGCCCCTGGGGACTGCCCACATTCCGGTGTGGCTGAGGTCAAAACTCTGCAGGACGACTGTGCAACCAGTACATCCGCCTGGCTGCAGCCCCCAGGCGCCGCTAGGTTCCAGCCACACGAGCGATGCTAATTGTCAATGACTCCAAGTTCTGTTTTGAGTTATAGGCCTCCCGTGCGCATACACCACTCTAAAAGGCCCAGCCAGGGGAGAGAGATCCCGGTGCCTCCACTGTAATGCAGGCCGCACTGCTGCCCAGCCCAGGTCCTTCCCCGAGGGCCCCAAGGTGTCAGGAGGTAGCGCTCTTCTCAGTCACAAAGACAGGGGCACAGCAGGAGGCCGCAAACATACCACCGCAAGTCACTCTCTTCCTGGGCCTGAATACCCCTTTGTGGCTCACCAGTAGAATAGTGCGTGGCTCTGCTCAGTGGCCGCCCGGCTCCTCCTCTGAATAGGCCTCCTGACACTCTCCCCACTGCAGGGAGGCCGCATCCAAACTGCGCGTGCCGTTCGGGCGGTCGGGTCCGAGACAGACCAGTGGATGGACGCCCACCTGTGTTCAGAGCTCCGTCCGGGCAATGCGCCGCAAGTGACCCGGCCCCCCAGACAGCAGGGAGCCAGGCGGGTCTTCCACCGCGTCCTCGCGTCACGCCGCAGGCCGCCTCACAGGCCCGGGAGCCGGTCTCGATGCGGCCGCGGTCCGGCGACCGTGCAAGGCGTCACGTTACTTCGTGGGGGCCTTTCCGATCTTGGCAATGGGGTCCGTGTGCCACCTCGGTCTCCGTCAGCGCTCGACCGGCCCCCTCCACCGCCTCAGCTCCTCAACGTCTCGCGGCGCGGGGGCCGCAGTAATGCCGGAGGTCGCCCGGCTGCTCACTGGCAAGCATGCAAGTCGTTCTTCGCTCCCAGCCTGGAGCACATCAAAGTCCCTCGCATCCAGGTAGGGGATCCGGGCGCCGTGGGTGCTCTAGGGTATGCTAAAGGCCCGGCGGGAGCGGAGCTCGAGCAGGACACGTCCGCTCACTCCGCCATCTTGGCCATGCCCCCGGGGATACACATTTAGAGCGGGGCATTTACTAGTTGCATTCTTGGGTGATGCCTGGGGAATGTCATCATTTCTATTCTCTGCCCCTTTCCCAGTTACTAATCTCTACTTCTTTTAAATATCACCTTGACTTACGAAGCAGAATTTCGGTGGAACTTGGTGGCACATGTACGGAGAGGAGCTTCCTGGTCCATCAGAACCCCCTGTATTAACTATTTGAGCTTGCAGTGAACTCAGAGCTCTGTCCAAGGTAGTGGGAGGCAATGCCATTTGTGTATCAGTAGCCCCTTTGATTTAAAAATGTCATGTGGCCATTCATTTCAAAATTCTACTGCGTTATTTATCTCTGTGTGCCTCACCCACAGTTCTCTGTATCACTTTTTGTATTTCTGGTGGCATTAGTAGGAGTAGGTCTCACCAAGGCAGCGAGTCTATTGTTCAGTGTTCTTGCTGCCTCTTTCCAGGTCCCAGGATACTGCCTTGTTGCTAGCCCCCCTTTCGCCTCCTTCACTGTACCCCTCAATCCTCCAGCGTTGTTTGCTGCCCCCACTCCCTCCTCCTGTATTGTGTATTGCCCTGTCTGTGCCTGCCTGTTTTTTATTTACCTAAAAACTTGTGATGAAATTATCTGAGGTATAAACGCTACTGTTGGTCATGCCAGGGCTACAGATTTCTGCTCTGGTTCCTTTTGCCTGTCCTAAAGAAAAGAAAACACAATGTCGTGGCACTGTGGTGACATACAGCCGCACCTGCAGCAGGACTCACTCTAGCGTTGGTGCACTTCTGAGATAAATTTGTTTATCTGACCACTGTGTTGTGACTTCTTGCTATGTTATGCATTCTCCCCACAGTCTTAATGTTCCCTGCTGCTCAGCCAGTGAGTGAGGTCATTGGCTGGTTGAAATGTTGAGAGTGTTTGTGCTTGCATAAGTGGACAGTTGGATTGAGAAAGGCTGAGCAGCAGTAAGCTGCTCCTGGTGGGGCTTTACATGATTTATCTGTAACCTGATCTAAACCTACATCTTCTATAACCTCCAAGACTACATCCTCGATTGTAAATCACTGTGTCTTTGACATGGGTGCAAATGTTAAGTTTCCCTTCAGAAACACAGCATGGCCTGGGCAGATTCCCTTGGCGCCTCTCTCAGCATATTGTCTGCATAGCGACAGTCTGCAGAAATCTTGTATTCTTCTTCCTTTACCAAATGTTTGACAATTGCGAGATTTTTTTGGGGAGAGTGATAAACACAAACGTAAAGCGTAGTGTGAAAAGGTCACAGTCTCCTCAGTCATATTTTTTGCAGTGTTAAGTTATGCATTATGTGATGCCAATAACATTCTAACATTTTGCTACAACAACCTTTCGAAGTTAGCTATGTTGTTGGAACACAGAAACATGCCAACTATAAAAAAATAAAAAATAAATACTTTGCCTCATCCCACGTCACATGTAGCAACACCCAAAAGACTCGGATTATGGTGCAGAGAAACAGATATGCATGTTTTTTTCCCAGTTTTTGTATTGGTAGGAGCAATTTAATGGGACTGGCATACCAAAAAGTTGAGAAATGGTTTTAGTTTTTGCAGTTTTATTAAGCGCGAACTAGACCCAAAAGTATCTGAGCACTTCACATGATCACCAGTTGCATTGTAAGTAAGTAAGTCCGTTTTTATATAGCGCAGCTACTCACCCTTACGGGTCTCAAGGCGCTGGGGGCCGGAGTGGAAATTAAGTAAGCTATTGCCCAGAGTCACATGGTGCTGAGCTGAGCTGCCGCCGGAGCCGGGGATCGAACCGTGAACCCTGTGCTCCGAAGTCAGCTGCCCTGGCCACTGCACCACACCTCTCCACCTCTCCAATATGAATTGTCAAGAGCACATTCATATTTTTGTTGGCACAGAGATTTATCTGCCCAGAATCACAGGATGTTGAGTCGACGCTGAGATTCGAACCGGATTCCCCAGTTCCCTGCCATTCTGCCACACTCTCTCCCATGCAATGTTAACCTTTTTTTTATTATATATTTTTTGATTTTACAGTATTAGAATTCAAAGATAAGTGCATCTATTACAACACCATGCTAATGCTTGTTTTTATATTTAAACAGAACATCCTTTTCCTGCCCCCTCACCCCCCCCCGGTGAAAAAAGAAAAAGGTCCAGTGACAGAGTAGTGATGAAGGCATTGTGGTAGAGTATTCAGACATGAATACATGGACAGCATTACATTTTTTGTTTTTGTTTTTTTGTACAGAACAATTGTACATACTTTACTCGTTTCGTTCGCAGCTTCACTCATACCCCTCCTCGTGTATGATAGGGAGGATTGTACAATCTTGCAGTTTAAACGGGCGTATTCTCTCTATCGGCCATGTCTCCTCGGACACTCCGCTCTAATATCATCTGTCTCCACGCTTTCAAATCGTCTTCAAGTTTTTCATCCCGTCAGACTTGATTCATTCTGACTTCTTCGGCCATGGCCCACTCTATCATGTCTCGCACCCATTCCCCGTGACTCGGCGGGCGTCGGTTTCAGCCATCTAATGGCTATGCAGCCTTTCGCTAGCACCAGCCCCAAGTTCAGAAACCTACGACTATGCTTTTTTATTGACTGGGGCTGGTAGGAGACCCAATAGTATCTCACTTGGAGTACCCTCAAATTCCCACCCTGTTGTTCATCTAAGCGTGCCAAGTATCTCGCCCCCCCCCCCCCACTATGGCTTTATACCCACACAACCTCAAACTACATGTAGAAAGTCTGCTTCAAGGTCCCTGCAATGTGTGTATTCATCAGATCTGGTGGGGTAGATAGTATGTAGGATCTTGGGGGTGAGATATAATTGGTGAACAAAGTTAAATTGAATCAATTTAAACCGGGCATTCGAGCTAATCGTATGCGTCCCCTCATGGATTTTCTGCCAGTCTCGTTGGGTAATGTCTTCTTTGAGGCCCTCCTCCCATCTAGAATGTGCTTTTGGGACAATAGTTAGGGCATCTTCCCTTATAGCCCTATATAAAATGAGTAATGAGCTTCCGACCCCCTGTCATGTCAAGCAGCCTGGTCAATGTCTGGGAGGGAGCGGGCTCATCAGGGAAGTGTGGACAAATCTTCAGTGCTGTGGCTAACATTTTATTGTATTGTCCTGTACCCAGCGCGAATGAATCGGAGGCATCCTCCATTGTTGTATACTGACCGCACAGGTATAGGTCTCCCAGGACCTCGCAGCCGCCAGCTTTCCATTTTTTCATTTAAATGGTATCTTCAATTTCCTGGAAAGGTTTAATTATCCATATTGTCTCTTGCGTACAGTGCTCTACGAAGGACCGATGTGACCACTCTCTCCCACACGCGGGCCGCCAGTCTGGCCAAATACGGGTACCTGTCTGGAATACGTGCTCCCAGCATAAGGAGTTTGGGTAGGCCAACCTGACGACCAGCTCCCCAGTAACCTTTTCTCCCAGTTATCCCCCTCGTCAAACTAGTGGACTGCATGCTGCAGGTTCGCAGCCATGTAATAAGGTTCTAAGTTGTGGAGTTCCACGCCCCCTCTTTCCCATATTTGTTGTAACATCCATAGGCTGATGCGTTTTCACTTTGTGGACCAAAGAAGATCCACAATAAGACTATCAAGTTCATGAAATAGTGTCGAGGGATTTCGTATAGCGAATTCTGCGTGACATATAGACAGTGAGGTAGGCTCACCATTTTCACCAATGCTGAGCGACCCATTAGTGTCAACGGGAGGTCCCTCCAGAACTGGACCGTGGCGCGTAACCCCGCCAAGACCCTGCCCATGTTTAAGTCTAAGAATCTCTGTTTATCTAGGGCCAGCCTAATACCTAAATAGCGGGTCTCCTCCAGGCACCAGGGAAGGGAGAGATGCGAGAGCAGTGTGGGTTCAAGATTCGCCAATGTCCCCAGAGGCATAATTTGTGACTTCTGAGCATTCACTGAGAGGCCAGAGGCGACTCCAAATTCTGACAATGCTGTCTGCAGCACCTGTATTGCCCTGTCCGGATCCTGCAGGTAAATTAGGGCATCATCGGCGTAGAACGAAGTCACATGAATGTAGCCTCCTACCGGGATATCCCACTGTCTTAGTCTGCTTCGAAGCAACACTGAAAGCAGCTCCATCGCGAATAGCAATGGAGACAGCGGGCATCCCTGCTTGGTGCCCCTGCACAGATAAAAAGCCTCCGACGCAGTCGCCCGTGCGAACTCGGGAGGTCGGTGCTGCATACAATATCTGTACCCATCGTATATATTTGGGCCCAAACCCCATTTTTTTTCATGACTTGCCATAGATAATCCCACCTCACCGAGTCAATTGCTTGTTCTATGTCAAGGAAGGTGAGGGCACATGGGGCCGCTTGGGTTTCAGGGGCCTGCAGGACATGAAAGAGCCTACGAAGATTTAATGTTGTACTCCTTTTAGATATAAAACCGCATTGGTCTTCATGTACAAGTGTGGTCAGATGAGGAACTAGTCGGGATGCCAGCAGTCCACTGAGTATTTTAGCATCAACATTAAGCATTGAGAGAGGTCTATAGGACCCTACCTCGCCCAATGGTTTGCCCGGCTTGGGTATCAAGACCACAAGCGCTTCCCGCGTTGTGCCCGGGAGGTGTCCCACCATAACAGCTTCGTTATAGTCCTCTAGCAGCTTATCTGTGAGTGTACCTGCATTTTTATGGTAGAACTCGGCTGGTAAACCATCTCCTTCTGGGGTTTTAGCCGGCTTTTGGTTTTTTGGTCTTGCCTGAGCCAGCGCGCATGCGTTGCTCTGCGAGGCTTATTGTAAGGACTTCCATCTCACACATCTTTTCCTCGTGTTTTTTTTCCCGGCCACGCATTTGATTGGCCATTTGCGTAAGGCTTCCACAAAAGAAAGCACGCAAATGGCCAAAGGCTCAGGTATGTCCCGCCTTCTCTTTAAATGTTCCTTCCCATAGCCTATGTGTCTCGGGAGCGAGCGCAGTCATCAGGGGCGCGCAGTGTGCCAGCTGGATGGCAGGCTGCATTCCAGTATCTGGTTACTTGTTTTCGTTGCTTGTTTTAAAGGCCATTATCTGCGGTGCAGAGGTCCATGGAATTTTAATAAATCCTTTTGACTGGAAAAGTCGTCCTACCAAGTGCTCTAGTGTACCCTGAGGGCTGGCTGACGCTGCGAAGGATGACGAGCTGGACGTCCGAAGCATAAAAAACAAGGCCATTAATTCCTCAATTAAGACGCGCAGACATTTAAACCCATGACCCGGCCGCCAACGCAAGGCCTGCCGGACTGGGCGTTTGACTCCACTAAACTCTGTCTCGTGCTTCACCACCGGCTTCCAAACATCACAGGATTTTGTGCAGCCCCCCCTGGGCAAATACTCAGGCCCTTGGAGACCCCAGCAGCCCAGGAGGTGTCCCCGTGTTTGTACACGAGGCCGTGGTCTGCACTGGAACAATTACTCCTGCTTCATACTCTCTTGCTTCCATCCACTTAAAGCCAGACTCCTAATTAAAATCTCACTCTCTCCGCACCACTTGCCAAATGCAGCATAAACAGACGTGTGAGCTTCACACCCAGGAACAGGCGGCCTCCCGGGGACACGTGCAGGGAAGCTGTCAGCCTGGGCATGTCCCAGCGCCGTCCTGCGTGTGCGGGTCACGAATGCTTGCAACACTGGCAGTGCTCCCGGGGCACTTCTGCAGCACGTGCTGCACCTGTTCAAGGCAGGGCCTGGTCACAACTGCTTGCAGCACTGGCAGTGCTCCCGGGGCAGCTCTGCAGCACGTGCTGCAGCTGTTCATGCGGGGCCCGTCATAGTGTTTCCTCAGGCGCTCCACCCAAATCAAGTCAACCTCTAAGATGGCCTCAGGAAGAAGGGTGCCAGCACGCTGTATTTCTTCAGACACGTTCTGCTGCTTGCATTGTTATGGTAAAAAAAAAAACAGCTTTTAGCTGAGAGCCCAATAGCAGTGAGATGCTACATATGCGCTTAGATGACGTTGTTAGAACCCCAAGGCAGTTTAACCCTTGATTGTCAACAAGAAAAACAAGCATTGGCATAGCCAATAGGTCGTGCCTTTGGGACCTTATAAGTGTTTAGCCATGCAACAGTTGATGTTGTTGCACCAAGGATATTGTGCTGGATAACTAAACACTTATAAGGTCCCAAAGGCGAGACCTATTGGCTATGCCAATGCTTGTTTAATGAAGCTAGGATCTCATCACCAGTCAAGTCTGTCTCTAGTATGCTCCTGTCCTCCTCAGACAGTCCTGGTAATTCAAGGTCTGCCAAAATGTTTTGTAGTGCGGAGTCAGTTATTGTTGGGTTTGGCGCATACACATTCTTAAAATGTTCTTTTATCAGCGTATTTATAGGCACCTGTGACGTATGTAGTGCGCCCCCTGCGTCTCGCTGTGCCAGGATTGGGTCTCGTGTCTGCGGTTGTCTCGCAAGTCTGGCCAGCAGAGCCCCCGTTTTGTCCCCCCTCCGCATGCAATCGTCTGTGGGCCTTATGGGAATATTTTTCGAGCCTATGCCAGTCTTCTGGTGTCGTGCGTCATAGTTGGCGCCATTCCTCTAGTCTAGTGGGTTGTGTTGGAAGAGTCTGTTCTATTTCTAGCAATTTGGTCTCGTCGCATACCAAGTCACGCTCTAGTTGCTTCCTGACCCCATAGATAGTATTAATGCACACTCCCCGGAGAACCACCTTCATAGCCTCCCAATCGTGAGCCCTCGTCGTGGAGGTGCCCCAGTTCTCGCGGAAGTAATGGTCAAGTGCTGTATGTACCATGGCCAGAAATGGGGGGTCTGTCAGTGCCTCTGCTCGCAGACGCCACTGTGGCACTCCCAGTCATGGCCGACCCCATGCTGTCCAGGCGATGTATAACGCATTTCCTCCTCTTAGTCAAAGTCTGTTCCCGTTAACCTGTGTGTCCCTTTCCTGTAATGTATGAGTATCAAACTGGTAACCGTTTTAACCCATAACTCTCTCCACCCTCTGGGCAGTACAACCAACCCCTCTCATTTTTCGACATGCGACAAAATCGCTGGTCCCGCTTCATACCCAGTTTTATTTTTACAACAATACTAGAACCAAAACATGCAATGACTATTTTGCCGTGCTAGGGGTTAGCACACCATAACCGGTTCAGGAGGCTATAAGGAGCAAAAAACACGGTCTACTCCAGCCCCCCACTATCCAGACATAGCCATACTACCACTGTATGTTAACTTGGAAAGCAATGAACTCTGAAGTAACTTTTTCAAAAGATAGTATGACACCATCTCCATCAATACCCTCCACACAAATCTCCCTATAACAAATATCGAGAAGAGGGTCCAGTAGTAGTGGGCTTAATTTTCGGAGGCGCCCCGCCTCCCAGTCCCAAAGCTGCTAGACCCCAATTGTTTGTGTACCAGGAACTACATACAGTATTAGCATGATCTTGTAACATACCCCATACAGGGCCTGTGTACCATACAAACCCTTCGCAGTTGGCAGTAGAGAGTTACATTTTGCCATTGTCTGTACTGTCTGAAGGAGGGAGGCCAGTGTTGTCGGTTGAGCAGCTGCCTCCCGCAATGTCCCATCAGAACAAACCTCTATGCGCCGATTGAGAATTCGGGCGTGTGTGTTTCTGGGCTCTGCGTTTTTGTCGTGATGATCTACTTCTGTTCATTATGCTGGCTGATGCTTTCAGTGTCCCTGATGATTGGGCGGGAGGCTTCGGAAGAGTGTCAATCCAGTCCGAAACCTCCACCGCCAAGGTGAAGATCTGTGTCTTACCCTGGTACAATACTCTGACCTTGGCGGGGAACATCAGGCTATAGCCCAAGTTGTGTCATCGCAGTATTGCCTTTACCGATAGGAAACTTTGCCGTTGCTCCTGGACTTTCAGAGTATAATCTAGAAATACCGAGATAGGATGACCTTCGAAGTTAGGTGTACCACTTGCTTGCATATGTTTGAAGATTGCGTCTCTATCTCTATAGTTTAACATTCTTGCAATGATGGGCCTCGGGGTGTGCCCCAGGGCGAGGGGGCTGCTCTAAGGTTCTATGAGAGCGTTCTACTGTAAAGAACTTCGACAGCGGTTTTGGGTGCATAATTTTGCCAATCCATTCCTCGAGGAATAGCTCCGCAGACTGTCTCTCTGATTTTTCAGGGAATCCAACAAAGCGGATATTATTCCACCGGGAACGTCCTTCCGCATCCTCTACTCGGTCCTCCAAACGGGTGGCCAGCTTCTATAATGAGGATACTGTTTCGAGAAGGGACACTACCTCAGATTGTAGGTCCGTTATCACCTTTTCAGTAGTAGTCACTCGGCCTGCGTATGCCCGCCAGCAGAAGCGTTGCTTCTACAGAAACCGAGTCTATTTTATGAACAAGTTCTGTATGCGTAGTTTGAATTGCTGCCATAAGATCTGTTCATGTGGGTTCTTTGGGTGGGCTACTTACTATGTTGTAACTGTTGAGCGGGGTCTATATACAGTTCAGTGGTTTGCCCAGTCGGCGCAAGTACCTGGGTGTAGTGGTCAATTTTGTTGTATTGGGCGGGCTTGGTGATCTTGTCTTTGCCCATGTTGGTGCCGTCGCCTAGCAAGAGACAGGGCTTCCTCAAACCGGGTAGTAGGTTTTATAGCTCTGAAGCTAGTGGTTGTTGTGGTTAGGTTACCCGTGCGCCAGTGCCAGCTCACAGATACTGCAATGATGTGGAGCCAGGATGTAAGAGTACATGAGTCTGCCCTCCAGAGAATGTTCAGTACAGCACTCCTTAAGCAGGGGCTCGCCTAGTGTGCCCCCATGCCAGGCGCCCCAGGCGAGTGACCATCAACAAGTTCCGATTTGTAATGTGCGAGCTTTTCACCCGTGAGGGGATCCAGATGCTGAATACAATTGGTGGTCCGTGGGGGGAGGGGGGAGGGAGAGTCACTTGAACAGCCAGGTCTTCAGTTTCTTGGGAAAGGTTGTAAGCGATTGGGCTTTCCTGATGTCCAGTGGGATGGCGTTCCATGTCATTGCTGCAAGGTAGAAGAAGCAGTGTCCCTTTGCTCTGCTCCTGCAAATCCTCTGGGTCTAGGTGAGGGTTAGGAAAGTAGAACGGAGGTTTCAGGGAGATTAGTGGAACTGCAGACTGCGGTTGAGGTAGGCGGGCCCGTCTGGTGTAGTGCTTTGTAGGTATGGGTGAGGATCTTGAACTGGCAGCGTTTCTGTATGGGGAGGCAGTGTAGCTTACGCAGGTGCGGTGTGATGCGGGTGCTGCGAGGGAGGTCCAGGATCAGTTGGGCTGCAGCATTTTGGATGGTTTGACGCCTGCGGGTGGAGATGCCGAAGTAGAGAGCGTTTCAGTAGTCTAGTCTGCTCGCGATGAGGGCCTGTGTGAGTGTCTTCTGGGTGTCCAGTGGGAGCCATTTAAAAATCTTTCGGAGCATGTGGACGATGTTGAACCAGGCGGATGTGACTGCGATGATTTGGATTCTTATGGAAAGGTTGGTGTCTAGGATTATGCTGAGGTTCCTTGCTCAGTCGGTGGGGGTGGGGGGTGGGGTCCCAGCCTGGAGGGCCACCAGGTGGCATCTCAGGGTGAACTGTGGGTCCAAAGATAAGGACTTCTGTTTTCTCAGCGTTGAGTTTCATGCAGTTAGTTTGCAACCATCTGGCCACTTTTGCCATACCTCTTTTGAAATTGTCTTTGGTGATGGCGTGGTCTTCAGAGAAGTAGATGAGTTGCGTGTCATTGGTGTACGAGATGATGATGAGGCCGTGGGAGCGGGTGATCTCTGCAAGAGGTGCCATGTAGACGTTGAAGAGTGTGAGGCTGAGTGATGACCCCTGGGGAAGTCCGCAGATGATGTCGTTGGGGGCGGAGGGGAAGGGGGCTATCCGAATCGGTTCCTTTCCACCTGTGAGAAAGGAGCACAGCCATTAGAGGGCTTGGTCCTGGATTCCTGTGTTGTACAGTTTGTTGATGAGGGTGTGGTGGGAGACCATGTCGAAAGCGGCGGAGAGGTCGAGGAGGATCAGGGCTGCGGTGTGGCCTTGGTCCATGATTCGGATGCTGTCTGTGAGGATTGTCTCTGTGCTGTGGTTGCTGCGAAAGCCTGATTAAGAATGGTCCATGATGTCATGTTGTTCGATGTACTGGGAGAGCTGGGTGTTGATTCCTTTTTTCATGATTTTTGTGGGGAATGGTAGCAGCGAGATTGGACTGTAGTAGCTGAGGATTGCAGGATCTGAGGATGGTTTCTTGAGAAACGGGGTGACTTCTGTGTGATTCCAGGCCTCCAGGAAGGTGGCTGAGTTGATGGAAGTGATGATGATTGTACGGAGTGCCGTGCTGATCATGTGTCCGCCAAGGGTGAAGTGGCGGTGGGGGCAAGGCCTGAGGGGGGACCCCACGAGTGGTTAGATGCAATCAGAGCTGTGATTTCATCAGAGGTGATGGGGGTCTATTTAGAGAGTGTGTGGGTTCTTTCGTTGAGTCCCAGTGATAGTTGATGGGTCGAGGGAGGAAGTTGTGGGTCGAAGTTCTTGTAGATGTTTGGGATCTTGTTGTGAAAGAAGTATGCAAGTTAATTTCAGAGGTCCTGCGATGGGGTGAAGGAGTTGGCTGAGGTTGTGGGGTGGGTGAGTTCCTTGATGATGGAGAAGAAATCTTTTGGGATGGTGTTACTTGCTTCAATTCTCTTTGCAAGCACTCTTCTCTTGGTGTGTTTTAGGTCACAGTAGTAGGCTCGGAGCGAGTCCTTGTCGGTGGGCCCCTGGGAGGAATATAACTTCCTTCCCAGTTGCTTGCAGTGTTGGTCGTTCTGAGAGTGTCCGTGTACTAGCTGCTGTGTTTGCTGGTTCTTCTGGGCTTGCTTGTCTTTATGGGTGTTAGTTCGTTGGCACAGGTGTGGAGCCAGTTGTGGATGATCTTGGCGTTGCTGTTGGTGTCGTCTGAGAAATTGGGAGGGTGTTGCTAGAGGGAGTGGGTCGCTAGAGGGAGTGGGTCCATTCTTGTTGGGTGGCATTCTTCCAGTTGCGCCCCTAAGTGGGTGACGCTGCTGGTGCCAATAGCGGAGGGGTGAGAATGTTGAAGTGAGTGATGAAGTGGTCCGTCCATGTGAGCGGGAGTGTGTGTATAATTTCAATTGTGTTGTTGGTAGAAAGGATGGGGTCCAAGGTGTGTCCATGGGTCCTGTCACGTGCTGCGAGAGGCCGATGTTGCGGAGGCAGTCCAGTAGGTCAGTGATTTTGGGATCAGTGGCGTCGTCCATCTGGAAGTTTAGGTCACCTAGGAGGAGGAAGTGATCGGAGTTAAGGACGGTGGGGGAAATGAGGTTGGTGATGAGATCGCTGAAGTCCCGTCTCGGAACCGGTGGTCGATAGGCGAGTAGTCCCTTGGTGGTGGATTTGCCGCCTGTCTGGATCTTGAAGTGGAGGTGCTCTACGAAGGTCATGTCTGGGCCGTTGGTGGTGGTGCAAATTCTATATTGTTTGTGTATTAAGGCGAATTCTCCTCCGGGTTTAGCTGTTCAGTTCTGGTATCGGATCTTGTAGCCATCCGGGATGGCATTGGAGATGTCTGGGCAGAGTTCAAGTTGAGCCAGGTTTCTGTGAAGGCCAGATCCGGTGAGTGCATGTGCATGAGGTCCTAGACCTCAGTGGAGTGTTTTTTGAGGTAGCAAGTGTTGAGTAGCATGCATGCGAGTGGTTGAGGGAGTTGATTGGTTGCAGGTATGTGGTGGTCTGGCGAGGTCCTGTGTGTTTGGGTGGGGTGCATGAGGTGCGGTGAGTTGAGGCGTGGAGGAAGAGAGTGGGCGCATGAGAAGTGGCAGAGTGATCGTGAGAAATGACTGGCCGTGGTGGTAGCTAGGTGAGGCTCGGATGCTGAGTTCTTCTCGTCGTCTGGTGTTCAGGCGATGGGGTTCCATGGATGAGTAGCTGCGGGTGGCGAGAGGTCCAGGGTTCCTGGCACTGGGCTCGGTCCAGGCACAAACGAGCACAGACAGGCTTGCCTTTGGCGCGCCAGATGCGCAGACCCACTGCACTGTCATTAAGTAGTCAATAATACTTTTATTTGATTTCATTAAAATCATAAAAGGGTGGAGCAAGCCACCAAGGTACATAGGCATCAAGCAATCATTTGGTAAAAACAAGGAATAAAAACGCAACAAAATTCATATCCTCAAGGAATGAGCAGCTGGTTAGATAGAAAATGTATAAAAATGTAAACAATGCGATAGAAAAAGTGTGCAAGTAATTCAGTTTAAAAATATTCAGATCTGTTCTCTTTTTTGTCCAGTTCTTTTGCCGCAACGTTCCAGAGTTTTATGGCGCTACAGGACAGTTGGATCGATGAGCCTCCAAGGCATTTTGTAACTGCCGCTCTGCAAGTCCTTATTTGTTCTCTCCTTAATATTTCCCGAAGGACAGTTTTTCGAATTTCTAGTAATGATGGACAGATACATAAAAGATGTAATAGTGACTCGTCACCTTGTCCACAGAGACGGCATTCCTTTGTCAACCACGTCTGTTTCCATTTTGGGGTAAGGTCTTTCGTGGGGAATGACCCCAGCCTCAATTGCATCAAATTTGGCTTTTTTTGGTGTGAAAAGTGTTCGGACAAGTACGGTTGGGGTTTCAGCGTTTCATAAGATTGTATCACCGCCCATGCGTGTTGTTTTTTTGCGAAGGCTGTTTTGTCCATTCACAGTGAGATCCGTTTTGTTGCATTATTCACTGCGTTTTTAAATCCAGAGTAAGTAGTGATTGTGAGCCAGTCCTCCTCTAGCTGTAGTGCCGAAAGCAATTCTTTTAGGACTGTAAAAATAGATTTGTTTAGCCTGGCTTGATTTTCAATCTCCTGCCAACAATAATGGGCTAAGGTGTTATCTTCTGCTGCCCTCATCCTCCAGTAATAATTAGCCAGTGCTCCATGTCTTGGTGGTATCTGTTTTCTTAGACCATATTCTAATCGTATTTGTGCCTGTGAGATGTGTCGAGGGATTAAAAACAAGTTCTTAAAGAGGCTAGATTGGGCTGTGTTTAGCGCTATTGTGTCCTTTGTGTTCAACATTTCCGACCCGTATGATATGGATGGCAAGAATTTTGCTGCAATTACCTTAAGCAGGTGACATGTTGAACAACCTTTTGAGCTTTTTCTGTAAGATTTTAAATGCAAAGAGCAGTTGTTTGGCTTTAGTTTTTCCGTCGTCCAGATGTTGCTTAAAATTGAGGTTGCGATCTAATTGAAACCCCAGGTATTTGTACGAATCTACCCGGGACAGTGGTTTCTCGTTTAACTTCCAGATGAATTTGCTTTTTTTCTTTGATTTGTGACATTTAGAGAAACACATGACCTTCGTTTTTTGATGATTGATTATTAATTGAGCAGAGGTGGTGTATGGTCCTAGTTGGGCAATCAATCGCTGCAGGCCTATGGGTGTTTGAGCTAGGAGGACAATATCGTCCGCATATTGGAGGCTTGTTATTGGTGTTTTACCAAGTTTTGGGGGGTTAGCTTGAATTGAGCGAAGGTTCTTCTCTAGGTCAGCTGTATAGAATTTAAATAAACGGGGCCAGCATGCACCCCCGTTTTAGTCCGTTGGTTGTTGGAATTTTGTTTGTTATACTACGCCCCTCTCCTTTCCTTATTTGAACCCATGTTTGTGAATAGAGATTGATAATTGCTTCCAAGAGTTTGGTTGGGGCACCCCCGCCTTTCATTTTAGCCCATAGCTTAGCTCTCGGTACTTTATCGAATGCTGCTTTGAGATCTACAAAGCATGAGTACAGAGTGCTAGATTTTACACAGGCTTTGTTGGCTAAAAGAATGACCGCAGAAATGTTCGTGAGGGTGCCCATTCCTGCCCGGAATCCGGTTTGAGTATTTGGTATCTGGTTTATTTGGCTGACCCAGTCCTCCAAGTCTACCAACAGATTTGATGCATACATTTTCACCTCAACATCAATGAGCGCTATCAATCTGTAATTGGACGGGTCAGAGCGTGCACCCGTTTTGTATATTCGGTGTAGGATGCTTCCTCACCAGGAGTCAGGAATCGTGCTGGTCTCTAAAATGTGTGTGAAAAGAGGAGTGAGGCGGCCAGACCAAAATGGTGGATCTTGTCGGAATAAACCATTTGGCAAGCCGTTGGGCCCTGGTGCTCCCTCGGAACTTAATTTTTTTATAATTTTCGATACCTGCTCTTGTGAAATCCACGGGGAGAGTTCCTGTGATTCTGACCTGGTTGTATCCTGGACTGTTAGTTCACAGTTGTCCTCCTTCCCTGTTGATTTTCCAGGATTTGTGATGTCTTGTTCACCTGGGAGTGGAATTGCATTGTATGTGACTTCAATATGGGCTCTCCATGTGTCCTCCATTATATCCGAGTTGTAATGTCGGTTCTTGCCATTTGATAGCTGGTTGATGGATTCCCAGAAAAGTTTGGAATCTCTGTTTGCTGGCGTGGAGGAGTTTCGCCCAAAATTGTTCTTTATACTCTTTCTTGGCCGCCTTAATGTCCTTTTTTTTATTCTTGCTATTGACATGAGGATTTCCTGGGAAGGTTCTGAGCCCCGAGTTCGCAGTAGTCTTAAGTGTTTGTTCAATTGGTTTTTTTTTTGTCCTTGGGTTGTTAGTGTACCAAGCTGCCCCTGTTGGTCTACCTACTTTGTGACCATTGTCCTGTCTGGAGAATATTTTGTTTAGTTCACGGATGAATGACTCCCAGGCCGTTATTCGCAGCGGTTCGACTTCGAATCCCTCCAGTAGTCTGGTGCATGTCCCCATGATGTCACCTATGTTGTCCTTTTTCCAGGTGAGACGTTTTAAGTTGTAACATTGAGTTGATAGAGACATCGCATTGTCTTGGCCTGATCTTTCAGTAGTTGTGAGCAGTGTAAAAGTTTGGGGATGATGGTCGCTTTCTGCCCTTTCTTTTATTTTGAATTGCGAAATAAAAGGAAGAAGGTCGTGGTCCGTGAATGTGTAATCAATAATTGAACCTGTTTTGTGTGTTACTCTTGTGAATGCTGCAGGGCTGTCTGCCTGCCCTCGTCCATTGAGCGCGCACATTGAGAGGTCGTCCAGACGAGCCGCACATCTCTGGCCATATGTGTCACGTCGTTTTGTGGCCTGTGTGCAGCCTGGTGTGTGTTTTTTTTCTGCCATGTAGTAGGTTCATATTGAAGTCTCCGGACCGTATTATGTTGGCTTGTGGGTAAACGAGTTTCAATGTTACTAGTGTTGCTATTAGTTTCTCGATTCTTGGCCCCTTTTGTTTAGACGCGGGTGGATATAAATGTTCAATATTAGAAGGCTGATAGAGAGCGAAACGTCTAGTTTAATACATAGCATCCAAGAGGAGTCGAGATCTATAACGGAAACTTGCCATAGGATGTCTGTCGAGATAAAAATAGAAAGGCCGCCTTTTGCTCTCCCGTGCTTTGTGTCTCTCTTGGCCGGGTTCAAATATTCCTTGTAGCTTACTATTGGTGAGTGGTTTGTCTGCAATGTTTCTTGGAGAAGAAGTATGTCGTACTGTAGAATAAATTCCACGAAGTCGGCTTCTTCTAGTTTTGTGTTTAGGCCATTTACATTCCAGGAACAGAACTTACATCCCTGGATCGGTTTAGTGACCATGCTCAGTTTTGTTCACGCCATTCCGTGGATGGTTGGAGAAGTAGTCATCTGTCGGGTACCGGAGGACTTAGCTGCTTCGGGATGAGCGAAGGTGATGGTAATTTTCCTTGCATATTGACCTGTGCCGTGTATTAAACTGTGTTCGTCCAGGCCTTTAGCACCTTTTAAAATGCCCTCTGTCTGGTTGAATTGTTGTAGCGGGTTTGGGTAACAGGGGTAGCCGGCCTTTTTTAGCTCAATGCCCCATTTGGTGAATGTCTCCTTCTGCCGCCAGATCTGCTCGATAAAGGAGTTATTGGACAATGTAGCTGTTGTAATTTCTTGTCCGATGAGGTTGGGATTAGGTTTGAACTCTATACTTTCCGGATCGCTGGTATTGATGTGGCTCAGGGAAGGAAGAGCTTTAAATAATTTTAATAGTGCGCTTCTGTTAAGAATATCATGTGTTCCCCTCGAGACGTAATGGGGAATCCAGTCTATCTTGTGGCTCTTATTTGAAGGATCAAATCGTAGTTCCTTGTCTGGGCTCCTTTCAGTAGCTGTATCGACCATAGTAAGCTCCAAGTGGTTTGAAGGCAGGTTCGAAGTGATCTCGTGTGTTATTTGGTACGTTGATTTCGAGATTCGCTGCAGGGTTGGCCTCATTGCCTCCCGAGCAGTGTCTGTTTGTTGTTTCAGTGTTGCGCCTCTCTTCTCTGGCGATTAGCTTGGTCATGATGGCCTGCTGAGGGCAAAATGTACTGATTTCGGTCGTTTTGCCCCTTGATATTAATGTGGTGTTCGTGATTTGGGTAGCTTGAGTTATTGAATTGTTTTTCTCTCGCCCTTCAGAGGGCTTGAATATGCTGTATATTTTTGTTAATGGAGATTTTTCCCTTGTATGTTGTTTTGGCAGCTTGAGGCAATGGACGGGTTAGTAGGTGGGATAGTGTACTCCTCAGTGCTTGCTGCGTCCGTAATAGTTTGTTTGGCGTTGTCTTTACTTTTGTTCCTGTCATGCTCAGTCAGAGGGATAGTTATGTTTGACCCCTGTCCAATTAGTTTGCTTTTCCTAGCTTTTCTCAAGCGTTTTCTCTCCCGCTTGGTTAATGAAGTTGTTGCTTGTATTTGACTTGCTGGTAATAGCAAACATTGGTCGGTGGACGATGTGTCTAGTACACCTATATTGCCAGGATCGCTTGGTGATTTGAGTGTGGATGGACTCGCCTGTGCTGGGGCTTTGTCAATTCCTATTTCTCTTGAGTTTTGCCCCCTGGGAGTCCTAGGGCATGCCTGATCCTCTCTCCTTAAAATGTCTTTTTCTTGCTCAATTGTCATTGTGGTCTTGGATGGGGCATCCCTGGTTGCCCCCAATAATTCTGACATTAGGGTAGGAACCACTGCTAATTTGTCGATTATTTGAGTGCAGTGGCAGTGGCACATTTGATATGTTGTTTCCCGGTCTCGCTGGACCTTCGTGATCTTCTCGTTAAAACTGTGCAACTTTTGTTCAACCCCCTGGATGTGGGTTGCTAGGATATTTAAGAGGTCTACTTGGGTGTCTAACTTGTCTGCGTGGTAGATCATTGCTTTTCCAATGGTATCCATGGAGTTTAGCAAGTGGAGCCAAACTGAGGATGTTGGTGAACGAATTGGTTCTTCTGTGTGTGAACAAGTGGTGGTTCCCGTTGGAGTAGATAGTCCGGAGAGCCCAGGATCCTGTTTGATTGTTCATTTTTTTGTAAGAATGACATAGTGAAAGTTGTTTCGTTTTTTTGGGGTTTAAATTGCGTGTAGTCGCTTAGTTTGTGGTGCAGTAATTCCTGACCGGGTTGGTGTGCCATTTCCAATGAAAGGAATGATAGGTTGAGATTATCTTGCTCGTGAGCATTTATTTTGTCATTAAGTAGGTCCTGGGGGTGGGTGGAGCTGGGAGGTGGGGCTAGGAAGAGGCAGGAAGCAGGAGCTGATATGTCAAGGAGGCCCTGTAGGGAAAAGGAAACAAAACGAGACCCAACAGGCTACAAAATAGCCAACTACAGTAAAACCAATGACTAACAGAAAGGAACAAATGCACCATCAGATCTGAGAGTGCAATAAAAGGTCACCATACTCTGCTGATATTTCTCCAAGGAATATCTTGAAGCTTTGATGCTGCTTGGTCTTAGTTCAAATTGAATTAAAAATTTTAACAACAGGAATCCTTGCATGATCAGTCCCCATTTCCTAGCCACATATTCCGTGTTGATGTATAATGCAATGGTAGTTCAATAATGAATAGAAATCAGGACCTGCTTTACAATTTGCAATGAAAACAGAATGACACCCTGTCATTGCAGGTGCACCATCAGTTGTTATTGCCACTAACCTTTCCAATGGGACATTTTGTTTTGCAAAATAATTCTTCAACTCATTATGATGTCAACGCCTCTAGTTGTGGTTTTCAGAGGCAATAAAGATAATGCCTTTTAATTGGTGAAATCTTCAAAAACCATCCTAACAAACATTGCTAACTGGGCAGTATCGCTTGCATCACACTGACTAGAAAAAATATATTTCTGTTTTTAAATCCCACTCTAGCTGCTTTATCCTGTTGGCAGATAATGGAGAAACCCGACTTGTAATAGTGTTGACTCCCAACTGCACATCTGAAATGGCGGACATAATTTCAGGGCTATTTTTGAAATCTTAGAATAAGGACTCCACTATTAGAATCCTTGTTTACTTCACAATTGCTTGATCCAAAAATGTTGCTTTGTTCTTGATCAAGTAATGCTTCACTTAAACAAATTGCTGTGTCTGTAATGCAGCTTATAGGTCACTTGCTTTTGTGACCTCCGATTGTTTCCTTTAGGAAACTTCCTCTTAAAATGCATGTGCATTGTTGAAAAATGCCTCTCAACATTGCCTTTTTTCCCACTACAACTGTTGAGCCACAGATTAAACATACACCGGCATCTTTAATATGTGTAAATCATTCACCTACTCTGGATAGAAGTAATATGTCTTACAGTTTTGCCTTTTGTAGGACCTGGCTCTTCATCCATAATTACAATTGTTAAAGCTGTAAGCAAGAGTAGAAATGTATGAGGTCCTCACCCATGTTTATCATGCACGAATGCCATGAGTGCAACTTCAGTGATAGCGTTTCACGCAATAGCAACCAGTCTGGTAATTAAACAGGACAGTTAATAAGTGAATCAATTAATTCACACATGGCATGTTTAATTATGAAGACTCATGTATGGCTGCTTTTCACAAAATTGGCCTAGGCTAGGGAGCGTTGGCTTTGAGAGTTGATGCAAGGAAGGAAATTAGCATCTTTTCCCTATGGTTAAGTAGAGAGCAATGGCGGCAATGGGGCCTTCAGTGGCTCCCTCACATCCCTGTGCTTTGGTGCCTCTGCACCTACTTCGCTATTGATAAATATTCCCTTGTACTTGAAGATCATATTATAGCAAAATATCTGGCAATGAATGGATCATCGTGATCCTTATGCACCCTTTCAATGGGCCCCTGTACTCAAGTGTACACAGAACACACTCTTGGAGTAAAAACTTGGTACAAACAATGGTACTGATCAGGAGAGCCATTAAAGCAAAATGAATGGTTACAACAGGGTACGCACAACAAGCATTTCCAGGCCAAATTGGCACTCTGCTGGAGAAAGCTCAGTGCAAGGGCTACAAGTGCATTTTTCAGCTACCAAAATATACGCGCAGTACCCTGATTCGTCCGGAGTTTAGCCTTATGCAGCAAAAATATGATTGTTTGGGCACTCAGGCTAAATACTACTATTGGGTCCTACACGCTCCCATAGGATCCTTGAAGGAAGTGCTTAAACCAATCTATGTAGCAAAGAAAAACCCTTGAAACCGCTATCTACAATAAGCGGTGTCGTCCCAAAATCTGGCAATTGAAAATTGGACGACAGATTGCACAAGCTATATGCAAAAAGAACAATTGATGTACGAAATGCTGAACAATGTCAAACCTCATGTCCACCCTAAAAACATTGCATTGACACCCTAACCAACACTGATCACAATTCAAGACTATGCCTGACCCAGAAAGCACAGTTCCACCTGAGTATTCCTCTATACTTAAGATCTCCCACATGGGTCAATCCTCTAGGATCAGACTCCCAAATTCTTCTTGTCACCCATTTTCACAATTTCACTGATTCAGGGGTAGATCATTAACTTTCAAGTGAATAGAAATGATAGTAATGATTTAAGCCTAAAATTAGACTAGCCACATAATCCAACTTTGCATGTGGCACCTCTTTGTATTAATTCCAAGCGACCAATTAACCAGGAGTAACTGTTATTTTCCTCAGAGTTTTAAGAGTCAAAAACAACCTGAAGAAAGCATGCTAATGTAAGGCTTTTGTTAAAGCCAGACATTGAACATGAAGTCAAGATTATATACAACCAATACCTACATATGTGTATGCCTATGTTGCTTGGCCTTGATTCCTTTGGGCAGAGATCTTGCAGTCCTCCAAGCACAAGAACGCTAGTCTTGTCTGTATTCAATATCAGGTTGTTAATGTTAATCCTAAAAACAGTTGTGAAGCCGGGAGGTGGGTGCATTGGCATCCAGCTGGAGGACTAGCTCGATTTCACTAAACGAAGAAAATTTGAAATTAACTAAAAAGGTTGTGTAAAGATTAAAGGGTGTAGGCTCTACAACACCGCAAGTAAGCTTATTATTTTTATTTCGTTTTATTAGTGAAATGTAGAAGATACATCTGTTGACTGGATTACAGCACAATTTTGTATATACATGTCATGTGCATTCACAGTGTTTAAGACATATAACCAGTATCTTATGTCTTCTAGTGACATTCATATTCGTACAGTTGTCATCATTTAACAATTGTCTTCCAATACATAACCTGTGTAACACGCTTCGCAGATCTTTCTCTATCCAACTGCTATTTCTATTTGTACAGTTCTGATCATCACGGTAATGTCTCCTCTTGTGTCCCTTTAGTGTGTAGACTCTAATGAGTCGTGTCACACAAAAATTCGAATACTTCGAAAGAAAACCTGCCCAAGGGAAATGATATTCGGATAGAGCGAGAATCCACTGCATTCACTTACTAGAAAAAAAGCTTTTTTTCTAGAGACCCCTCACCCACCAGGGTTGCCCTTAGGTGGGATGCTTCATCATCAATCCTCTACGAATTGAGGCGTGCTGTGACTCGGCGATTACGCAGGAGCACTTACTGGTTTAATTTCAAAAAATGAAGTGGAGGTGAGTGGAAAAAGTGAAGTTAAAAATGCCTAACTTGTGGGCCACTATCTTATTCCCGCCCCTAGTTGGCAAGGTTAAAATCAGGGGTGATTACTGGAAAAAAGACCATAGCGAGTCTAGTTATCTCAGTAATGTAGGGTCAACATGTTTCGAGCCGTTCCCCTATTGGCTCTTCTTCAGGACTACACAGGAACCAGTCCCGTTAGTACCACTCCTAACAGGTCCTTTAATAAGGACACACTCGTACATACGTAATGTGCATGCACTCAAAATACATACGGTTTAAAAGGAATTATCCTGTATCTGTAATAGAAAGGAAAAACATTAGAAGTTACAGACCTGTCAGCACAGGTGGCAGGTCACAAAGGCCATCCTAAACCATGTCTATAATCCACGGTATGCTGTGGGTGCACAATAAATGTAACCAGTGATCACTCTTTCTAGCGTGAAAAAATTGTCGCCACACTCTGTGGTTTGTGGAGAAAAAACACTTGTGGGACAAGACAAAACAACACGCTTAACATATAGGAAGTAAATACTCCATAACATACTTAGAATACGCTATACTATAGCGTCATGGTCAAAACCAGGGTCGAGGGGCCTGTAGTCAAACCCTGACGGAAGAGAAAGAATATCACCAATGAGGAAAAATGGACTGCTGTCGGCAGTGCAATTCGAGTAAAATGTCGTCCGCCGGGTGGGGAAATACCCCCGTCACTTACTTCGTCAAGACCGCCTCTACTCAATGCACCTACTTTCTACCCTGGGACTGCATATTAGCGTGTTGTTGCTCCGGTCCCTTCTTTTCAATCTGCTCGGGCGACGCGCATGTGACACAGCAGTGCGTCCGCACAATAGACTAGAACGCTCCGTGTTTCAAAAATGGCCGCTGTTAATGGCATAACGAGAGCGCCTTTTTGGAAGTATATCAAGCAATTGGACGTGATATCTTTTGAATTTGGTAATGTATGCTTGTATTACCAGCAATATTATATAGAGACATCATAGTAAAGGACCTAGTTACTCGTATAAATCGGACAATTATTCCATAACGGAACAGACGATCAAGATTCATTCACAGAAAACTGATGGTATTGGGAATTGAGAACTTGCCTTAATATAGTTAAGGAGCACTAGTGTCCCATAAAAACCAAGAATAAAAAAAAAAAAAAAAAAAAATGGGTTCATCCGGTTGAACTGGTTCAACCAGCTCAAAATTTGTATTATAGCTGTTCTGACTGGGAATGTCTTCATAATGTATGTATTTTTATTGTCACATCATTTTCCTCTTCTGGGATATTGGGTGGATAGAGGTCTTTTTTTCGGGCTCCTGATTCTTAATCAGAAATTGTGGTGAGGTTAGACTCTGTTTAAGAGGCCCCATGGGATGTTGTCATTCAGTCCTTGGGTATCCGTTCGAATTTTGAAAACCCATTGCTGCTCTTTTTCAAGGAGTTGTTGTTCTAAGTTCTCTACAGTTTTTATGTGTTCCAGGATCACCCATTTCAGGTCTTTGGGTGTATGTTTTTGTTCAACGAAGTGCGATGACATTTCGTGGTGATGCGTTGGCATCGGACGTTACTGCAGTGCTTGCAAATTCTAGTAGTCACTTTTCGTGTGGTCATGCCCACATAGTGTAGATTGCAGGGGCATGTGATGAGATAGACCACTCCTGTTGTGTTGCAATTAGTTAGTTTGCGCAGTTCCCAACTCATTCCATTGTTGAAGGACACTGTCTTGGTAATAGTCGTGAGGTGGCAAACACTGCAGTTCCCACAGGAATAGTGGCCTGTTGGTGGGGCGCCCATCGTAGTTTGATTTTTTTTTTTTTTTTTCCTCTGGTTTCTTTTGGTTTTGGGCGGGTGTGAACGAGTATGCCCTCAGAAAAAGCTTTTTTTCTAGTAAGCGAATGCAGTGGATTCTCGCTGTATCCGAGTATCATTTCCCTTGGGCAGGTTTTCTTTCGAAGTAGTCATATATTTGTGTGACACATTCTAATAAAGGAGGATAAACCTAGCCGCTACCTCTACCTCCCCCCTTTTTTCGTATTACTTATCGGGCTGCGTGCAGCTGCGGGAGTCAGTTCCCTATCGCCCCACGACAAGACAACACCAATATGGCTGAAATTACTGGCCTCACCTTCTCTGAAGAGGAGGTGGAAAGGATTCTATCAACAATTTCCCCATTTAATGAAACAGCAATATCTGGAACAAATGCAACAGGACCCAGTTGGAATGAACTCACGGAATTGAAACGGAATCAAATAAAAACTATGATTCATGGCATCATGATGACGGAGTTCCTAAGGGTCAATGCAGCACCCCGAGGCCTAATCATACTCAATGAGCCGTTCATCTTTCAACATGACAAGACCTTTCAAATGGACTGGTCCCTGATATCATGGCATTGCACCAGGGAATGGTTGGTCCTGATAATCAAGACAGCCGCACGCTTATCACAAGAAATGAAGGAAGAAATTCACACCATTGAGGTGCGCCTGAAGTCCTACCATTCGGTGACGGAACTTAAGAAGAGACTGGAGGAATTAAACAAAACAATGTGTGAGTTTGAAGATACACTGAAGGACACTAAATTTCAAAAATTTAAGAAGGATGCAAAGAGCTTTTCGCATGAGAAAGTGTATCCTTACATAAGGGAAGACTACAACGCATCAGGAAAGAACCCCGGATACAATACAGATACAGACATCAGACACCTGATCTGAAAGTTCAGACTCCAGCAGTAACAGGAGAGGGAACAACGAGAACAAGAGGGATTTCGGCAGACGAATGGGACACCAAGGGAGCAAAGGACGAGGTTGCCCACCTTTCCAAGGACCTTTTCCAACCCCGTTCTATTACGGTCCACCACCATTCCAACAACAACAGTATGAATACTGGAATCCAGCCCAAACTCAACAACCAGGTTATTTAGGACCACCAATGCCTTTTTTAGGGCGGGGCAAAGGATCCCAATGAGGACGAACGAAGAAGGGCCATCAAGTCCAGTGGTCGAACCCACTAGAACTGAAGAGGAGACAACGAGGAGCATGGACTCCACGACAACCCTGGAACGAGCAACCGACCAGTTTAGTGGTCAATTTGACGGACAAGATCTTATCACCTACCCACCTTAAAGTTTTGGAGAAGGGTCTAGGAGTCGTACCTACAGCAAGCCTGGGCAAATTTAAGTTGAGCTGTGAGATCAATGAGTTCATCCGTAAAATCAAACTGCAAGTCTTCTTCGCTGGTAAGCCAATCTTCAATGCCAGCAGCAGCGACGCAGGATTACATACGAAATCCACCTTTACACCACCTTCAAACTTACCGGTGGAACTCCTAGCCTTCGAGAAGGCAGTTTTAAAGGACATAGGGGAGATTGATCCCATAACAATCAAAACCTTCCATAATACCACCAAGGAGGAAAAAATTGCCATCCAGCAACTGGCGAATGACGCCAGTGTAGTGATAAAACCAGTGGACAAAGGGGTGCAATTGTCCTACAAACTACAGAAGCATACCGCCGGGAATGCTTGAGACTCTTGGATGATGAGAGAAACTACTAGCGGGTCAGAGACGACCCCACAGAGCGCATAAGAATACAGACAACCAGTATGGTGGAAGAAGCAGTATCACATGATTGGATTACCAAAAAGGAAGGGGATTTCCTGATTAACACCAACCCGATAATCCCATACTTTTATACAATCCCCAAAATCCACAAATCATTGGAAAACCTCCAGGTCGACCGATTTGTATCAGGCATTGGTTCGGTGTTGGAACCACTTTGTAAATTCACAGATGCCTTCCTGTGACCCCTGATTCAGGGCACAAATACATATCTACGGGACACTAAGGCTGTCCTATGCCTCCTCCAGGACCTACAATTTAATCCTGATACCAGCATTCTCATCGGATTGGACGTGGAGAGCCTATATACAAGCCTCCCACACAACGAAGAAGTTCTTTTTGAAGAAAATTGGACCCATCATACACCGAGACACCTGGTTTTAGAATGTTGCAAACTGGCTTTGACAGAAAACGTCTTTCGCTTCAAGGACATGCTATTCCGGCAACAACACGGGACTAGCATGGGAAGCACCTTTGCCCAGAGTGTGGCAGGGTTGTATGTGCATCATTTGGAATCCCATAAAATTATAGCAGAAACCAACCCATTCCTGCAATGCATAAAACAATGGAAACGGTATATTGATGACATCTTGTTGATCTGGGAGGGTGAGGAGTCAACAGCTGAAGAATTCATTGGATGGCTCAATACTCAAGACACCTTTCTGAAGTTCACCCACACTATGAGCAGATCCAAGTTAGTATTCCTTGATCTCAACATCATCGCAGCAGATGGGATCCTCAACACTACTACTCACGAAAAACCTACAGCAAAGAATTGTTTATTGCTGTATGACAGTTTTCATCCCAGGCACTTCAAAGAAAATCTCCAGTTTGGGCAATTTCTTAGAATAAGGAGAAACTGCACGGAAATGGATGACTTTGGAACACAGACTGCAAAATTGTCTGACAAACTAATAGTAAGAAACTACCCAAAACGGATTGTGTCACAAGCAAAAAAACATGCAAGTAACAACCACAGAGACTCCCTATTGGAGGCACGTCCACAACATAGCAAAGAGGAAGACATTGTCCCATCTGTATTACCACCTTTAACGTAGCCTCTGATCGAGTTACTAAAATTATATGCAAACATTGGCGTATCCTCAACAGCGGACAACTCGACATCCCAAATCCTATGTTTTCCCACAGGAGAAAGAAGAGCCTGAGGGACATACTCGTTCACACACGCTCAAAACAAAATGAAACCAGAGAAAAAAATCAAACTACGATGGGCGCCCCACCGACAGGCCACTATCCCTGTGGGAACTGCAGTGTTTGCCACCTCACGACTATTCCCAAGACAGTGTCCTTCAACAATAGAATGAGTTGGGAACTGCGCAAACTAATTGCAACACAACAGGAGTGGTCTATCTCATCACATGCCCCTGCAATCTACACTATGTGGGCATGACCACACGAAAAGTGAGTACTAGAATTTGCGAGCACCGCAGTAACGTCCGATGCCAACGCATCACCACGAAGATGTCATCGCACTTTGTTGAACAAAAACATACACCCAAAGACCTGAAATGGGTGATCCTGGAACACATAAAAACTGTAGAGAACTTAGAACGACGACTCCTTGAAAAAGAGCAGCGATGGGTTTTCAAACCTCGAACGGATACCCAAGGACTGAATGACAACATCCCATTGGGCCTCTTAAACAGTCTGACCTCGCCACAATTTCTGATTAAGAATCTGGAGCCCGAAAAAAGACCCCTATCCACCAAATATCCCAGAAGAGGAAAATGATGTGACAATAAAAATACATACATTATGAAGACATTCCCAGTCAGAACAGCTATAATACATATTTTGAGCTGGTTGAACCAGAGCAACCGTATGTACCCATTTTTCATTTAAAAAAAAAAAAAAAAATTATTCTCTTTTATTATTCTTGGTTTTTATGGGACACTACTGCTCCTTAACTATATTAAGGCGAGTTCTCAATTCCCAATACCATCAGTTTTCTGTGAATGAACCTTGATCGTCTGTTCCGTTATGGAATAATTGTCCGATTTGTACGAGTAACTAGGTACTTTACTATGATGTCTCTATATAATATTGCTGGTAATACGAGCATACATTACCAAATCAAAAGATATCATGTCCAATTGCTTGATATACTTCCAAAAAGGCGCTCTCGTTATGCCATTAACGGCGGCCATTTCTTAAACCCGGAGCGTTCTAGTCTATTGTGTGGATGCACGGCTCTGTCATGTGCGCGTCGCCCGAGCGCGAGCAGATTAAAAAGAAGGGACCGGAGCAACAACACGCTAATAGGCGGTCCCCAGGGCAGAAAGTAGGTTCATTGAGCCAAGGCGGTCTTGACAAAGTGAGTGACGGGGGTATTTCCTACGGGATGTTTCCCCACAAGGCGGACGACATTTTACTTGAGTTGCACTGCCGACAGCAGGCCATTTTTCCTCTTTGGTGATGATCTTTCTCTTCCGTCAGGGTTTGACTACAGGCCCCTCGACCCTGGTTTTGACCATGGCGTATTCTAAGTATGTTATGGAGTATTTACTTCCTATATGTTGTGTGTTGTTTTGTCTTGTATTGTCCCACTAATGTTTTCTCTCCACAAACCACATAGTGTGGCAACAATTTTTTTCACGCTAGAGTGATCACTGGTTACATTTATTGTGCACCCACAGCATACGGGTGGATTATAGACATGGTTTAGGATGGCCTTTGTGACCTGCCAGCTGTGCTGACAGGGCTGTAACTTCTAATGTTTTTCCTTTCTATTACAGATACTGGATAATTCCTTTTAAACCGTTTGTATTTTGAGTGCATGCACATTACGTATGTATGAGTGTGTCCTTATTAAAGGACCTGTTGGGAGTGGTACTAAGGGGACTGGTTCCCGTGTAGTCCTGAAGAAGAGCCAATAGGGGAACGACTCGAAACATGTTGACCCTACATTACTGAGATAACTAGACTCATGGTCTTTTTTTTTCCAGTAATCACCCCTGATTTTAACCTTGCCAACTAGGGGCGGGAATAAAATAGTGGCCCACTAGTTGGGCATTTTTAACTTCACTTTTTCCACTCCACTTCATTTTTTTCAATTAAACCAGTAAGTGCTCCTGCGTAATCGCTGAGTCGCAGCACGCCTCAATCCGTAGAGGATTGGGATGAAACTCAATGATGAATCATGCCACCTAGGGGAACCCTGGTGGGTGAGGGGTCTCTAGAAAAAAAGCTTTTTTTTCTAGTAAGCGAATGCAGTGGATTCTCGCTGTATCCGAGTATCGTTTCCCTTGGGCGGGTTTTCTTTCGAAGTATTTGAATTTTTGTGTGACACATTCTAATAAAGGAGGATAAACCTAGCTGCTACCTCTACCTCCCCCCTTTTTTTGTATGACTCTAATGAGTCCTCTGCTTTACTTTGCCCTGCGCACCCTTCATGGGGGGAGACTGCTTCTCCCTCCGGTTCTCCTGTTTCTTTGCCCACTAAATATACCTGATAAGTTTTCCAGATGTTCTTTGGTCTGTTCCGAAATGGGAGCAGTTCATTATATGTCTCTGAGTGATTATTGCAGTATAACATGTCGCTGTGCCAAGCTTCTAGGGTAGGGGTTGTGCCTCTTGCCCATCTCGTCGCCACACAGCCAGTAGCATACCGATAGATATCAATTTGCGGTCTGCCTTTCAGATCATTTTGCTATAACCTAGTAGCGCCAGGAACAGGTCCATCTCCAGTGTCATACCCACTATATTCCCAAGTTCTAACGTGACCTTCCTCCTGAAGGAGAATTCTTCCGGGCAGTACCATGCGACATGCATGAAGCCCGCATGCTGTTCAGAGCATCTATAGCATGATGCGGTATCCTGCAACCCATACCTGTGTAGCTTTTCAGGAGTATAATATATCCTATTTATTTATTTATTTATTTATTTGAATTGTATTAGCCTGTGTCTTCCATTTTGTGAGGCTTCTCTGATCATAGTGCAACAATATTTCCAGCAGTCATCTGTAATGGCTGTATCAAGGTCTCTCTGCCATTCTAGCCTAGCCTTGTCCATGGATGGCCTACGGGCTTCCTGAGCGAAGTCGTAAAGTCTTGTGATTAATTTAGTGGGTGACTTTTCCTTTATCAAAGATGTGAGTGGCGGCATGTCTAGGGGTTCTAGCATGTCATCTCCCAGTAAAGTGCGTAGCTTGTGTCTAACTGAAAAAGTGGAATCTGGTGATGGCTGTCGGGTGCTCTGATTCAGCTCCTAGTGCCTCCCAACTTTTTACTGTCCCATCGTCAAATATGTCCCCATCTTGGTGATCTCCAGTGACCTAAGGACCTGTATCACCCCTTTCACTTTCCCCAGCATGAAGCACGAACACCATTCCACCAGCATGTGTGGCGAATACAGCACCGCTCCAGCTTGTTTTTCTAAGAGACTCCACCAAACTTGTTGGTGGTGTTTAACGAGCCAAAGGCCCTGTGTCGTCTCCTGGGGGTGGAGAATAATGTTTGAGGGAGTGTAGTGGGAGCCACCATGTCTCTCTCTATGTATAAGTAAGGTAGATCTGGTGGACCATGGAGCCAGTAATGTGCAAACGAGCTCTGCGCGACTTTGTAGTATAACTCCAAGTCTGGCGTGTTTAGTCCTCCCATATCATATGGCAAAGTTAGTGTCTTGTACTTCACACTTGGTTGTTTTCCCGCCCAAGCAAGTTTGATCATGAGGGAACGCAATGTAGTGAAAAATGTGCGTGATAGTAGTATTGGGATGTTTTGGAATAGAAATAGAAATCTTGGAAGGATCACCATTTTTAGGTCGAGCCTAGCGCAGCACGCATGCGCTGCTTTAGGAGATGACCTTTTAGAAATTGATCAGCTCTTTTCCACACACTCGTGCATGTGGCGGCATCCACCTTGCGGGAGCGAGCAGCGGCGCGCGCAGGGGCCATCTGTTTTCTAATGAGCTTTCACTTTCGTGCTTTTTCGATCAGCGGCGCGTTCAGGGGCCATCTGTTTTTTTTTTCCTAATGAGCTTTAACTTTCGTGCTTGTGCTTTATCGAGCAACGGCGCGCGCGGGGCCATTTATTTTTTTGCTCGTAGTTGCCGGTTCTTCACTTTTCTTCCGCTTTTCTTTCCTTTTGGGTGAATAGCCACTCTGTACAAGCCCTGTTTGATTGATTGTCACTCAGCACCTGCAGACATGCTCAGCATGGAGGTAAACAACATTCATGAATAGGAGTTGCTGTACATGAACTACGGGACCTGAAGCCAACATATATTGCCAAACATATAGCAAATGATGGAAACGCTTAAGTTATTCTTAGCCAGTGTAAGTAAGCATGACTGCACTCTCTTTCATTGTTTGTGCCTCGGGACAGCATTCCATTGCATTGGTTTTGTGCTCACTATGTCATTACAAGCAGGGACAGCCATATGGAAATGGTTCTCGTGCGCACAGCTTGGATGTGCACAGACGTGGATCCCGAACTTGTTCTACCACAGACTCAGGTTTCACTTCACTGAAGAGGCCCAGAATGCCCGAAACGAGTCCGCTGTTTCTTATCTACTCTTCGGGTGTCGTGACTTAGCAGTTCAATCTAGACTGCGCCATTTGTGATGAGCCAAGTCTGATTTCCACAGTGGTGGTTACTCTTTGTACTAGCACGTATGAGTTCAAAACAATTGCATTGAAAGCGCCCATTATCAGTGATTCACATTAAACCCCTATTCGTGCTTTTGTGCTGTCCTGTATAACCCCCCCCCATCCCCATCCTTTTTAGCTGGGCCGGAATGTATGAAGCATGCCGTGACGTAGCATACACAACGACCTTTGTACTGCTGGGGTCACACGGTTGAGTGTGCCCCCGCCCTGCCTGTCTTTCAGGGGCACATTGTTGTGGGAGAAATTCCCCCTTTGCTCTAGAGGCAAGATCATCATTTCTGCCTCAGGGAAATTAAGGTGAGCCAGAAGGGCAGGGCTACCCTGTTAAGGTTATAAATAGGGTTGCTAACTGCATTCACTTGCCAGTTCTGACAACCATGTTTGTTCAAATAATGTGGGACATCGTGATGCAGTTTTATCTTGATGATCGTATTTGGGAGCATGATAATCTAATGCCAGCATATGGTGTCGACTGATCTTTTATTAATGGCATATCGACCACTTGAATCTGTTTGTCTTAAAATGAGCGTGTTTGATAAAGAAAGAAGAGTTGGGTTTGGTGAAGAGATGTGGCAAATTGTGCTGTTTTGAGAGTACAGGGTCTTGTTTGCTGAGGTAATAATGTTGAAAGTCTTCTCTGTGTGAATGGAAGCACTGGCAGGCATGTCAGTTGAAGCATCGATTGAGTGTGCTTTGTTTTAGGGGAGTCTGTGTCAGTTTAATTGATGTATGGTTTATTTTGTTGTGCTTGTGGTGGAAGAATAAACTCTTGGAACATTTTGTGCTTCGTATGGGGTTTTGTGGCCGTGTTTGTTAAAACGATCGAGGTCAGTTTGGTGTGCTTGATCCTTGTTTAATAAAGTTGTTCAATTATACATAATCTCATCTTAATTATAGACAAGGTAACACTTTTTTTAATTATAACTTTGCAAATTGTTGCACACAAGGCACACTACTCTACAACATAGGCAAAGCCAGCAGCTCTGGCTAAACACTTATAAGGTCCCAAAGGCGAGACCTATTGGCTTTGCCAATGCTTGTTATAATGGCGATTTCTACCATTAAAGACAGTGGTAGCTTATTCCATCAATCGATATCTTTCTCGAGCTTTATCGCTGTCCCATAATTTTCAAGAACAACTGTCGAGGGGTCTGTATGTATACGGATACCTAGGTACCTGATCTGTTCCGACGTCCACTCTAGCGATAATTCAGGGGGGGTCGGCCTCGTGGCTGGGGTAAGGGGACATACCATGGACTTCTCCCAGTTGACACGAAGTCCTGATACTCCTCCAAAGCGCACCACCTCTCTCAGAATGGGGGAAAGATTATCCTCTGGGTCTCTAACATATATTAGCGTATCATCTGCATATGCTGAACTTGAGTCTATAGTCTGGGAAACAAATACATCTGTGACTATGATATTCTCTTATAGCACATGCCAATGGTTCCGCCACTAAAGCATATAATAAGGAAGAGAGAGGGCACTCCTGTCTGGTGCCTCAAGAAATATTGAAGGGTGCAGTGACTGTGTTCCCTGTTCGGACCCGTGCCACTGGTTCTGTATACAGTATTTCAACTAATTTTAGAAAGACCTCCCCAGCCCCCACTCGACGAAGAACCGCACGCAGAAACTCCCATTTGACTGAATGAAAACGCTTTTTCAGCGTCTAGGAATATCGCCGCTGCCTTCACCTCTGGGTCTATTTGCAGTATCGCGCCAAAAATGGTTCGGAGATTTGATGTGACTGGATTGCTCCGGTTGTACCAATCCAGGCAATTGTGGGGCCAGTCTATTCGCCAGTATTTTAGCATATAGTTTGGTCTCAACATTTAGAAAAGAGAGTGGTCTGTACGAGGAACGTTCATTTGGAGGTTTGCCTGGCTTTAATGAAGTAATAATCATGGCCCCTTGCATAGATTGAGGCATGACACCAGTTTGTACCATTTCCTCTAATAATGTGACCAAGTGTGGGATTAAAAGGTCCTGGTATGCCTTGTAAAAAACTACTGTTAGTCCGTCTCCACCCGGTGCCTTCCCAGACTGCTTGCTCGAAATGGCTGCACGCCATCAGAAGCTCTCTATGTTCAGCAGCGAGCCATGGCATAGCTATGTGTGCTAAATAATCAGTCACATTTCCTCCGTCTGGTGGTATGTGTGTATGATATAGATCTGCGGAATGTTTCAGCTATACTGTCTTCGTTGTACAATGTACTTCCATCATCTGCTAAAAGTTTCACAATCCCCCTCAGTTTCGTTCCTTGGGCGCATGAGGGCGGCTAAAGTTGCACTTGGGTGCTCCCCCCTCTCCAGATCTTCTGCCTGTGGCATATTTGCCCATGTGTGTCACTTCGCTGTTGGCGGTGTCGTGGTATTCTATTAGTTTAGCTTTAATATCCCCTAGTAGGGAGCAGTCCCCTGTTCGTTGATGTCGCGATTCTAGATCCCCCAGTTCCCTTTCCAGGAGTGATAATCTCCCTTGTAATTACTTTAGAACGCCTGAGTGTTTGGAGATTGCTACTCCTCTGATATAAACTTTAAACGTTTCCCACACTGTGGCAAATCTGTCCACTGACCCCACATTGTTTGTGAATAATTCTTCTATTGATGCAGCTATTTCTGCTTTGAATTCCGGGTCAAGCAAGGAGTAAGGGGGGGAAGCGCCATGTAAATGCCGTAACTCTGACCGTAGAACTCCAGATCAAGTACTGTGGGTGAATGATCAGAGTAGGTGCGCCGCAGTGGTTTACAATTTACGGCCCGTATCACAAGGCTTTTGGACACGAACCAATAATCTATGCGAGTGTGCATGATGTGCATAGCAGAGTAGTGTGTAAATCCCAGTTCCTGTGGGTTACGATGCCTGCACAAATAAACCAGTCCCAGGTCTGCAGTGTTGCTAAGTGCACACGCTGCCGCAGAAGGACGCCGGGGGGGCCCTTGGAGCGATCAAGCTTGGGATTCAATAGGCAAAACAAATCTCCTCCCCAAATTTGAGGCAAGTAGGTCCACTGCATTAGGCGTGTCCCCAGTGCTTGGTAAAACTTGGGATCATCGTAATTTGGGCCATTTACCCCTGCCAGCACTACTTCACTGCTATCTATGATGCAGATTGCCACTACGTACCTGCCTCCCGGGTCAACATTAACTTCCTTTAACTGTATCTTTGATTTACAGTCTACGCATATCAGTACTCCACGGGCCTGTGATGTGAATCCTGCTGCGCAGAAGCGGCCGCGCAAACGCTGCTGGGAGAGTGTGCTACTGTTGTGTGCTAAGTGTGTCTCCTGTAGTATAGTGATGTGCACTGCATGTCTTTTAAGGTATGCTACCACCTTTCGGACTTTCCTATGGTCATTAAGCCCTTTCACATTCCATGTAATAAATCTTATCTGCGTGCTGGCTTCGCTATTTTCCTTATAATTCACGTCTGCATGTATATAATCATAATTTGTAATCCTCTAGCTTTTCCAGTCAAGCAGTACATTTCACTTGGTTTTAGTAACTCAGAACTCAAAACCATCCCTAAATGCAACCCTCCCACGCCAGTTGCAATTAAACTTTGCATGGCTGAACTTAGTCCCACCCCCTCCCTACTCTGTGTACTTCGTACCCCAAATAACAGTTCACTATTAAGATAAGGTGTATAACACATGGGGGTGGATGTTGCCCGCCCCAGGTCCTTCCCAATACCCAGCTAGTCTTTTTGATGCCAGTATAGCGGTACCACTCTTGTGATCAGAGTCTCCATGTGTTTGTAATTATATTCATCTTCCACTTTACTGCAATTCACAGGTGTACTCGGCTGTCTCACCCATCCCGACCCAGTGACCATGTATCTTCCACAGTCCAAATTGCGTGCGTCGGAACACTCTTACCAGGATTACAGGACCGTGGTTGAATTGGGCTTCCAGGGTGGCCCCCTGCAACTCTGAAGCAACCTTGCACCCTATCCACCTCTCATAGCAAAGAGAGCGGGGGGAGGAGAAGGAATGGACTAGGACAGTAGGCCCGCAGGTCCAACCGCCTGAGCAACATGTTCTATACAGTTCGATCTGATAGTTCCTCTTGGTATAAGCGTGCTCCCCTCTAAAATCCACCAGCACTGTTCATTCTTCCGCGTCCTGAGCTTCATCATCTTCGTTGGGGCTGGAATCAGGAGAGTTTCTCTTGCTCCTCGGTCCTCCTTTGCCTTTGAGGAAATGGAGTACCAACTTGGGATCCGTGAAGTAATGGGCTTTCCCTTCGGATATGAATCTCAACTTGGCCAGGTACATCATGCTGTATTCCATAGTTAGCTCTCTGTCTTTTCTTTGCTGGGAGAAACTGTCAATGAGCCGCTTGTACTTGTTGCGTAAAGTCAGGGTAAATGGCCAGTTCCGCACCTTCATGACGTAACACTTTCAATTCTCTTGCCTTGCGAAGTGCCACATCTCTGTCCCTGTAGTTCAATAGCCTTGCTATTATTGGACGGGGTGGAGCCCCCGGGGCCGGCCTCTGTGCTAAAGAACAGTGGGCGCGCTCTACTACACATATGTCAGAGAAGGTGTCTCTACCTAGCAGTTCCACCAACAGTCGCTCCACCTATCGCTTCATGTTCGTTACATTTGTAGATTCCGCCACACCTATTCTTATATTATTTTGCCTAGACCTTGCCTCCAAATCTTCCATCTTTACTTGCAATACATGCAGGAATTTGTCCACTTTCTGTTGCGCTTCTGAGTTTGCATTTATTGTATCTTCAGCGTCTGAAATTCGTTTCTTGGCATTATTTAACCTTTCTGCTTGTTTATCCAGTCTTTCTGACATCCTGTCTATACGAAACGTGAGGGCATCTATTTTCCCATCTATTTTTGTCAGACTGCATTGCATAGTGGTTAGAATTTGTTTCAGGTCCTCGTCCTCTGGAGGGTCTGTGGCCTCAGAACCCGAGCACAGTGCGGCAGCATCCTTCTCTTTAGGTCTGGTGGATTTCCTCAGTTCAAATGGAAGTTTAGTTTGAGTTTCATCAGTTTTTCCCATCGCGGTTCACAAGGTCTTTGGTTTAAGGAATATAGTTGGGGGGGCTCCAAGCTGTTTTCCCTATTGTGTGCTAACTCTCCCCCTTCCGTCCTGTGTTCCAGACTCTTGCTCCCATCCAGGGCACGTTGCTCTATGATTCAAGCCTGCCCTTGTATACTTTTTGTGAACCTCCGTACTGCTCGAGGTTTCAGCCCTCTTCCAAAGCCAAACTTTTATCAAGGTAGGCTAACTATCTGTATTGCGCGTTCTAACAAAAATCATGCGCGTTGCAGTTTACTATTGAGGCGGCCTTGTTATGTACAACCAGACGTGCTGCGTAACTAGACTGCAATAATGCGCCAGATCAGTCTATCACATCTCGCCCATGTGTCCACTGGTCACAGTCACATAGGGCGGTACTCAGTTTATCCCGCTCTATAGACATTGTGCCCGGTACCCACTGGCTAGCTCTGTTGTTGGAAGGAGGCACTACTCTGTGTGCGCAGAGGCCCCACCACGGACCGCGCTTGAAGCCCTCTGTTCTGCCGGTCCGTTAAATTCCGTACACACTATGCATCCTCCGCGCAGATCCTGTGCCATCCGGAAGCACCAGCCAAATCGCCCGTATCTCCAATTTTTCATCACGCGGCCTGCGCCTCGAGCCCGCTCCCTGCACGTTACGTCCCTAATCCACTGTCGCCTACTTGCGGCTCACCTCCGTCGTCAGTGGCCGCGTCAGGTTATCAACTCTTTCTGTAGGCTTCCTCCCCAATTTGCTTCTGTCTTGGGTAGACTGCTTCCTGGGGCCCCCCACATCAATTAATGCAGCTCTTCACGCTGAGCACCGCCCTCCGCTACACACAATATTCGGGGACCCAGTCTCAAGCAGCTCCGATATCGCGCTGGCCTCTGCACGCTCGGGTCCAATTTCCGCCACACGTTGTCTTACGCGGTTTGGGCGGCGATCTCTGCAGTTTCAGCGCCTGTCGGGTGCTGCGTGTGGAAAGCGTATTAAGTTGTTGCCTATGATATAAATTACGGCGTCTTCTTAGAGGATTATGAAGGGTTATGTAGCTGGGTCTCTGGAGCTACGCTATGCTGCTGCCATCTTGGAACCAGGCAAGCTCCGCTCCCAAGTAAGCTATTTAAAGGTGGGATGGAAAGGAGATGTAGATGCCACTGAACAAGTAATGCCAGACATTCCAGTGCTTGCTCCTTCACTCCTTATTCAAATACAAACCTTATTAGCTGGGAGTAGTGGACCCTGTCATGGCATTAGAAAAATGTTGGAATATAAGGCATTTATGTCTCCTTTTTTTATGATAAGAATGGACCTGGTGTTATTTTGGGGGCTAAACCTTGCCTTAATAGTATCCGAATATTGGCCTTGATCCGAAACATTGGAAAGCTCTGTAGACACAATGCTTTTAATAATTGTTGTTGGAAAAGGAAGAAGGAAAATGGGCCAATAATTGACCAAAGTAGCAGGGTCCAGTGTAGAGGGACATAAGCCGCTTGTTTCCATATAGCAGGAGCCATTCTAGTATCGAAGAATAGACTACATCTCCCAGTGAGAGCTGGAAAATTGACCTCACTGGCATGTTTGATGTCGTTCAACAGGAATGCTCCCAAATGAAAGCCCAATTTAATGATGTCAAATTTGGCATGCAATGTATCCTCTGAAAGAATAGAGAAGGAGGAGAGCATGTGCGGAGGCGAATTGGTGGCAAACGGATAATTTGAAGTGATGGTGGTAGATTGTAACTTTTCAGTATGAGTAAAAAGAGGCAGCAGTCGGCTCGATTTTGAATGGAAAAAAGAAAGCTTGTTACAGGTAGAAAAATGGAGATAGGTTAACATGTTAGAATAGAGAGTTCTTGAATAATGCAAATAAATTGATGGACATATTCTTACTATTAAGAATATGCTATTGATAATAGTTGGCTTGCCCACTAGTTGTAATATTCTTATGTTTGTACACTTTCTGTGAATTTATATGTTCTTGGCTTTAGTCAGTCCACAAGTAGACATTTGGCTCCTCACATAGAAGTGTCACATGCCAAAATGTCTTGTACCACAGAGCCTGCGGACAGTCCCGCAAACAATTTATCTCCTAATCACTACCTAGGAATCTAGATGATGAAATTGTTAAAATTCTCTGCACCAGTAGATACATTTTCAGTCAACAAAATGACTCCCAATAGTGAAGATCTATTCTTAACGGCATAGGCTTTCATACAATTTAGTAGTTTAGGGCTGTAGAAACATTTTAACTGTAGTGCATAGTGATTAAACCGCTCTGAAGGCATCTAAAGACCTGAATATTGTCAATATAAGTGAAAACGAGGTCAGTCATATTTCTTACCTAGAAGAGCAAAGGCTCAGCAGAGGCTAGACTAAAAGTAGTAGCTTGTTCTGGGTTAGGGGAATTATCTATTTTACACTTTAGGAGGCAGTAGAATATTGATTGCAAGTAATTTTACAGACTCAAAATTAGGCAGTGCAATGTGAGAGACACAACATTCTGTTTTTTAATATATAATGGCACTGCCCCCACCCATTTTGTTAACATGATTAAGATAGATTATCTTTTGAGTAATGTGAATATTGAAATATCACAAACAGATGAATTGTGAAACAAATTTTCAATTGGAGAAAAATAAATGGATATCTTATTTCTTGGTACACAGTTAAATAATGAGAATTTTGTTTTTACTCCGAGAACCAATATTGAGTAATAAGCTTTTAATAGCTCCTGAATGTGAACTGCTATGAAAATCATCCAACAGCGGATTGTTATCTACAGGCAAGCAAAGACAGTCACTGCTTACTGCGTGAAGGCCAGAAATTGACATCTTGAAGCCAGTCGGTCTTCAGACTGGCTTGCCTTTACTGTATGACTCAGTTATATAGCCGTCTGCAAGCCGGCACATGCTTCTCCAATAGAAGTAAGAGCGCAACAAGGAAATCCCCAAAATCCAGCCTTATAACCAAAAGGTTGATCAAAGATGGTACATCAGTAAAAGGACAAGCCCTCCCACTACAGTAGAGAGGGACTACTGCCAATAGCTTATCTAGCAGCACAAACTAAATTGTGGCAAAATGTAGCCCAACAACATATAAGTTTAAAAGTTCAGAAATAGCAGTTTACAACACTGTCTGATGCAAATATCTGCTCAATCTGAGAGGGAGAGTGACAGCCAATAAACATACTGTTAGTAGTTAAGCAAGAGTGTTTGCAGCAACGTTTCTTATATATCAGTCTGGTGGCCGGCTCATGCTGTTCCAATGGAAGCTAAAGGGCAGTGGGGAGGAAACCCCTCCAAAGAGAGGTTTAAGAGAAGGGTTGAAATATACACAAAAGGCTTTTCATGCAAATACTCTGAGTAAGCTGTGACCGTCTTGGCTTTCTAACTACAGTCACAGTTATCCATAAAGAGGTAACCAAAAGGTGGCAATTTTAGAGTTTGTAATGCAAGACATAATCACTGCTGCTAAAGAATGGGAGCTCTGGCACAAACCAATGGCAGTTTGGTAAAGTGTCTCACAAACGTCATCAGTACTGGACAAAATAACCACACATTAGAATCCTTGCCATAACCACATAAAAGAATCACACTGCTGCATTTGCTGCCTGCCACATTTGTTCCTCACCATACCTGTATACCGTTGCATTATGCAGTAATAGTCTTATGGCAACCTTTCAAGCGTGTAAATTGCTTGGTGTTGCTACACATGCACATATGTTCTTTGAAAGCAGACATCATTTGGCTCAAAGAATGAAAATGTAAGCACCGCCATGAAGATGCAATGGTTTTGTCCCTAGACCTGCTGTTGGGAAGATCCATGCTGTAATGAAGTGGCATATTTAATGGCAAATTCAGTACTGGTAATTGTGTGCATGTTCTGACACATACAGAAAGGCTACATGTGTCATGAGTTAGCAGACCCTCCATGTGAAATAAAGAAGTGTCATACCAGAGGCAGGATGCATACATAATATGTGAGATGTCCATCCTGCACTGTACAAAGTACAGGACATGTAAAAGTAGTCATGCCCGCAGTTCACACTAGATGGGCCCATGTGTAAACCGCTACTCATGGATGTCAGGACAGTGCCCAGTTCTTTTTAACTAAATGCCTGATATTCAAACTGCAGTGGAATTCTGGCAGTCCTCAGCACAGGCTGTAATCTTACCTTGTTCAAACAGGACCTCATGGAAGTACCACGTGTTCTGCCTGCCCTGGTTGAGCAGACATTTCTTGAGCAGGTTTGTTGTTGCTGGTTGTGGTCACAACAGACATTCTGAGTCCTGTTGCCAAACTTGAAGAATTCTTATACATGTGTCTAAGGTTAGGAAGTGCTTTACTGCAATACAGTCCCTGTTGTTAAAGCATCTTCAGCTAGTAGTGTTTAATGTTCACAGGTAGAATGCAGCATACATTGAACAGGGTTGTCCTATCGTGCATCTGGTGAGGGCAGTATTCATGATACATTTTTAAGACGCCCATGGAACATCTATTGTATATACCGTGAAATAGTTCACATAGCTAGTAATTGTCATGAAAAAATCTGACCTGGATTTTACCCTTCTTTATATACTTTGAACACTCCTGCACTACAATATTGTTGCATGGAAGCATTCCACCAGCTGTCATGGGCCAGACACCAGGAATGTTCATGTAACCTTGACACAGCTTGCCCAAAGTAAGGGCAACTCCTTTCAGTAGCAACTGCACCACTCCATGGTAGAAGCACGTGTCTCCCAGAATGTCACTATAGGAGGAAAAAGCTGAATGGCAAAAACCTCCTGTAACGGATTGTGGATATTCCAGATTGTAGATTAGTAGGCGAAGAATGAAGAAGGACCAGGTATTGAACAGTCCTAACGTAGCTGTACAGAGGCTATATATGAGAATCTAAACCAGACTGTAGATAAGAATCCAGCACAAGGCTGTAGTCTGGCCTGGAAAGACACAAACAACAAAAATAGCAAGACAATGGGGTGCCAAACCAGCTGAAATAAACTGCAGTTTAACCATGTTGTGATGCACTGATCACCAAGATTAATTATATTATATGGGGTAAAATGTGGATTGTGTATAGAGTAGGAGAAATTGTATCAAAGGAACTCATCAGGAGGCTACCACAATATTGGATTGGGATCTTCCTTAATAATATATAGGCAGTCATCTCCTTGCAGACTGGAGAACCCACAGCCATGGCCGTCACTGGTGACCTATCCCTGGCCCCTGAGCCGATTCCAGGAGATCAGATCAGCGTCCCAGCATAGCATCTCCAGCACATGCTTAGCAGTGAAGAGAGATTACACACTCAACAATGATGTGGCATGTAGCCACACAAGAGGAAGAGGAAATGACCACAGATCTAGGCTCCTGGGCAGCCCACCTCAAAATGCTGCCCAGGGAGCCGGAAGAAGAGCACTGCCACCAAAACCCAAGGTGAGTGCCTGCCATGAACATCTCTTGGCAAGTGTGCACTGCGAGCCTCCCAATCCCCCTCTGCACCACGACCCAAAGGCACAATAGCAGCTAATGATGGGTTCAGGATGCTAGACTGAATTCCAATAATGCTTTTTTGGCACTGACATTATGTAACTCCAGCAAACAGTATTACATCTTTCTTGATAAGGCAGTGACAGTAAAGGCATGTCCATATTCTGGATGAGTTAATTAATGCTATCATTACTAAAGCTTCTTTGGCATCATTTTTGTTTTAAAAAATAAAAAGCCTTCCTTTGAAGGATACTTTTGATTATTGGAACAGGTCCATGCTGAATCTTTCCAGTAATTTATAATAATATTTGCAGGTAAAAAACATATAACATTTTATGAAGTTTTTTTAAAAATTGTTATGACTTTTCAGAGACAACCAAGAAATACAAATGAAACTGAAGAAAAAGAGCCAAGAAGCGGAGCTGGTGTATTATAGTTGCATCAATTGTAGATAAGGTGAGTGTGGAATAGAAAAAGAGAGAGGGGAAGAGGTGAAGACGGGAAGCTTGCACAAAAGAATATTGATATTAGTCAATTAAACCATGAACATAGGGAACGTGCGGCTGAATCAACAGTTCTAAAACCATGTTAATGTCCTGACCAATCCTGAGAAATGCAACGACCTGCTTGGATACTTCAGACATACAGTGAAGCATATAATTACGATACTAGAAAATGCCCACGTATCTCATGGACGAAGACAGTACTCAAGGGGGATTAGAGTTACAGCTAGGTACAAGATACTGTTTTCCTTCATTTCCTTTTATGGCACAGCTATCCTATTTCAGGGGCTTCCACAATAACCAATGTAAAACTATGAGGCAGATAAGGGGCGTTGGATAGTCTCTCTTATTAATTCTACATTAGCTGCCATCCCTCTAGTGTCATAAAATGGCCCTGTGGTTGACACTCGCGAAGCAATGCTGCAATTATAATCTATCTTGGCCATATATCCCCCTCATGTTTATGTGAGATTTCAGTATACCATCATCTGAGCTAGATTTGTTAAGGTACTTGCAATTGGGCAAAACATCTTAAAATCTTTTCATGTCTTACTTAAATGAGTTGATATGAGGTTTTTGATTGCAAGACCTCTGACGAGATAAACATCCTCTGACGCTCCAATCTACATATCGGAGTGTTTGTTATGCAACACAAGCCTCCCTAGATTTCGTCTTAATATTTTTTTTTAAACATCTTTTTTATTAAACAGTCTCGACATAAGGTACAAAATCACAATCAATTAGGGTTACAGTAAAATCAGGTTACATACAATACAGCATCACAATTCATTGGAATTCACGGGGATTGGGGGTCATCGGCTTCACGGGGAGGTGTACACATGTCTCCTCGGTATGCGTTCCAGGGGGCCCAAACCTTGAACCATTTTCGGGGACAACCCGAGCCACATATACTGTTTTCTCTCTCAGCATACACCAATCTAGATCTTGCTCCCAGGCTACTCTCGTGGGCGGATGTGGGGCTCCCCAGAGCTGTGCGATATTTCTCTTGGCGATCATGCAGCCAAGCGTGACCCATATCTTAGTATAGGTGTTGAGGTCAGTAGGTTCCCAGATGTTAAGGAGGCACCTAGGTGCCTCCGGTTTGAATTCTACCCCCAACACTGCACTCAGGACCGCATGGATTTTACGCCAGTATTCCTGAATTGGCGCACAGTGCCATAGTATGTGTATGAATGTGCCCAATTGTTCGCATCCCCTCCTACAAGAGCCGTCTGTCAGCCCACCCATGTGTACTAGCTGGGGACCAGTTATATAAATTCTATGAAGGATCTTTACTTGCACCAGTCTGAGTTTCGCTGGGATAGCGACCGTCTTAGGAGAAGAGACCGCTTCCTGCCAGGTTTCATCATCTAACTCTATTCCGTCCGCAGTCCACTTGTCACACAATTGTAATAGGGGATTGTCGATATTGTTGATAAGTTTTCGGTATGTTAGGGAGATGGCCCTGTCAGGCAGGTGTCCATCCAATAGTCTGTCCTCTAGTGGGGAGGCGTCCGGCGGAGTCGAATCGTCGGGAATAGCTGTTTGCAGCGAGTGTCTGATTTGTAGGTATCGATAACATTCGGAATCCGCCAGGGCATATTGCTTTTGTAAGGTATCAAAGGATTTCACCCCCCAGCACACCAAAGGTCTTTGACCTGGGAAATCCCTATTAAGTCCCATTTAGCAAATCCTTTTGAGTTCCCCATATATCCTAGTTTTTGTGAGTCCCACAAGGGTGTGGCCATCGTCAACTTATTTTGCCATCCGACTGATTTAGTAGCAGAGTGCCAGATTGTAACTGTGTGGGCAGTGGGTCCGGTGAGCGGGTATTTTTCCGGTTTTGAGTATAGAGCTCTCGAAAAGGTCCCCTTGGGTAAGAGCCAACGATCCATCAGGAACCCCGGCTTGTCAGGGTGACCATACATGCAATGGTTGATAGCTTTTAAATGCGCAGCCCAGTAATATTTTTTAATATCAGGCAACCCGATTCCCCCATCATACCAGCTAAGTGTCAACTTTTTCATGGCGATACGCGGTCTCCCTCCTCCCCATAGGAGGTCTCTCAGGAGCCCTTCGAGATCTTTAAAGTACGAGTTTGGGACCAGGTCGACTGAGTTCTGTAGCGCATACAGGAAACGGGGCAGTGACATCATTTTAAATAATGCAGCCTTGCCCAATAGCGAGAGCGGGAGGGATTTCCAGTGTGTTATGTCACTTTTGAGCCGTTGCAGTGGGGGGAGCAGATTGCGGGCGTATCGAACTGATGGGTCTAATGATATAAATATGCCCAAGTATTTGAAGCCGTCCGAAACCACTGGGATCGGGCAGTTTCGGGGCAAAGGTGGAGAAGTTCCCCATAGAACATATAGGAGTGATTTCTGCCAATTGACTCGAAACCCAGAGTACCTACCAAAAACATCTAGTATGTCAAAGGCTACCACTAGGGATCTCTTAGGGGACGTAAGATGGAGGAGAATGTCATCAGCGTACAGGGATATCCGATCCTCCCATTCCGCCGACCAGCGAAGTCCGCGGATCCTCACATCTTTACGGATCCACGCTGCGAGTGGTTCAAGGGCCAAAGCGAACAGTAAGGGAGAGAGGGGGCACCCCTGACGGGTCCCCCGGCTGAGTACAAAGGGTTCAGACTTCCTGTTGTTTACCACTACCTGGGCCAGCGGCGCGCTGTACAACAGTCGTATCCAGCGGCAGAAATTTGGCCCAAATCCCAGTTTACCAAGCACTGCAAAGAGATAGGGCCATTCCAGTGTATCGAAAGCCATGGTGGCATCTAGGGAGACCACAACGGCGTCCTCTCGTATCATCGGTATCCTGCCTAGGACCCCGTGTAGTCTGCGCAGGTTGAGAGCAGTGTTTCTTTTTGGCAAGAACCCTGACTGATCTGGATGGACTAGATTGCCCACCACCTTGTTCAGCCTAGTGGCGAGAACTTTAGCTAGAATTTTGGGTTCTGCATTCAGCAGCGATATAGGCCGATAGGAGGTACACTGCATTTTGGGTTTCCCTTCTTTATGGATTGTGACTATCGTGGCAATTCTCTGGTCGTATGGCAATATCCCCTGGGTGAGGCTATCCTCATACATTGACTTCAAATAGGGGGCCAGTTTATCTGGTCGAAGCTTGTAGAGCTCAATCGGAATGCCATTTGGGCCCAAAGCTTTCCCCGAATGCAGCGCTCTTATTGCCGTAGTTATTTCATCAGCAGTTAATTCACTGTCCATGAATGTGAAGTCCGAGTCCGACAGTGTCGGAAGCAATATGTCTTTAACTAAATCAGTGAAGTCTGCTTCAGGATACGGCGCCACCGAGCTATATACGGTTTGGAAATGAGCTGCAAAATGGTTAGCTATGTCTTGGGGATCTGTCACCGAGGAACCATCAGTGCCCCTAATCTCGGGCACGAGCCTGCTGGCCTGTTCTCTCTTGTCTAACCATGCAAGCAGTTTGCCGGCCTTGTCGCCCCAGTCATATATCCGTCTCAGCTGTTCCTGTCCCAGTAGTTTGGCACGGTCGGTGACCAACGCCCGGTATTCTTCCTGCCGCAGGCGTAGGAAGTAGAGGGCTTCAGGATTGGCATCCGAGGTGACTTCCTGTTCTAGCCGGTATAGTTCCTGCTCTATGTCAGAAATTTCTTTGACCCTGTCTTTTTTGGAGCCCGCCACCAAGGAGAGGGCCTGTCCTCGGACCACCGTTTTGAAAGCTTCCCATAGTGTTTGGGGTGACTCAACTGTGTGTTCGTTTTCCAGAAAATAGTCATCAAGAGTTTTAATTAGGCCTTTCCATATTTTAGGGTTCTTGAGGTACCAGGGGTTTATTGGGGCGATCCTTCCAATCTGCGTGTGATCTAAGACTATGTGGACCCAGAGAGGGAATGGTCGGAGATACCTCGTGCCAGGTGACGGATTTCATGAATGTTAGTAATTTGCGAGGCCGGGACAAGTATATAATCCAGTCGGGATAAGCTGTTATGCGCCCCAGAATGGAAGGTGTGCTGCATCTTATCGGGGTTGTATGTCCTCCAGCCATCCATCAGTCCCATCGCCTCCAAGAAACTGGAGAACGCATGAGCAGCTTGAGGGGTTGCACGGGGGTGTCTATCTAAAGCACCCGAGACAATTGAGTTAAAGTCGCCTCCGAGCACCAGGTGTCCGTCAGGCAACGTCAAGAGTAGAGCGCTCAGGTCAGTGAATGTTGTGCCCTGCATCCCGGGGGGCGCGTATATTGACATAAAGGTGATAGGCTTGCCCTCCCAGGTGCCTGTGATTCCAACATATCTGCCTCGGTCATCTATGTATGTAGTGGTGAGTGAGAAAGGGAACGACTTTTTTTGCATAATGCCTACTCCCCTGGAGCTAGAGGTAAAGCCTGCATGCACCACCATCGAATACCCCCACCTGTGCATTGCCCTGCATGTGTTGCCAACGAGGTGTGTTTCCTGGAGTAAAACGATATCCGGCGACTGTCTCCTAATATACTGCAACACAACTCCCCTCTTGATCTTGTCCCCCAATCCGTTAACATTCCAACTTAAGATTTTGACGGCCCTGTTGTACTGTACTCCCATTGAAAGCGCGGCAGTTCCCCATATGTGGGGTCCCATGTAGACATCGTACCGTTGAGATAATACAAAAAAAAACATACAAAATAAAAAACAATCCCTCCCAACAGCCCCCCACCCTGCTCCCCTGCACTCCGGGCTTAGAACTGCCCATATTATTTAAATGCAGAGTGCCTGTCGCCCAACTATTCTACTAATAGAAACTAAAAGAAGAAAGTGAGGGGAGGCATTAGCGCCCCGATGGCCCCCTTTCCTACCGTTACAAGGTTTAGGTACACTTTGTAGTGATAAGCCCAGAGACAGATTGTCAAACCTTTTAGTACATTAGCTTACAAGTCGACGTCCTCAAGCTTCAAAAGACTATGCATGATGTTCAATGTTAGGGAAGAGCCGACGGTCCAGAATGTTCGAGAGTCAGTTCAAGGAATGCAGATCGTCGGTTTCAGTGGCCGTTGGGGCTCCGTTCCGGTGAGGTCCTCCAGCCGTCCAGCCAGTCAGATGCCAACTCAGGTAGGTCAAAGAAGCGAGCTTTTCCATCGGACTCGACTCGCAGACGCGCAGGGAAAAGCATGGCGTATTTAAGGCCTTTTTCACGTAGCCTTCGTTTGACATCAAGGACTGAGCGTCGACGCATTTGCACTGCCTGTGTAAAGTCGGGGAAGAAGGCGAGTTCTGAGTTGTCTATTTTGATCGGAGGAGCAACCCTGGCGGCCTATAGAATTGTGTCTGTCTCTGTAATTTTACAGCCGGGCCAATATCGGACGGGGGGGGCCCCCAGTTTTGGGTGGCCCCCAGGTACTCTGTGCGCCCTCTCAACCACAAACAGCTTGGACAGGCCCTTTGGTTGTAGCTTCGTCAGTACCAGGTTTTCGATGAACAGGTCAGTAGCGGGACCCTCCGAATTCTCCGGCACACCTAGAACGCGGATGTTATTGCGTCTCGAGCGCCCCTCGTAATCGTCCAGCTTGTCTTCAGCGAACTTACGGAACGCCTGGAGTTCCCTGATGTCCGACCGTAGTTGTGAGGTGTCTTCCACAAGACTGGTGGTGGTGAGCTCCAGCTGCTTGACTTTCTCCCTGTGTTTCGTGAGGTCAGCCCTAATCAGCGTCACTTCAGAGGATAGAGTGTCTATGGATGTGCGCACTCCAGTGATGGCCGCCAGTAGGTCTTTCATTGTGGGCTCTGAAGGATCATGTTCCGCCCCACCTTGTTGTGTGTCACCAGTTCCTTTCCGCTCGGGCAATTCCGCCCTCGGGCAGGTGTATCGGTCCAGCCTGCTTTGCTGGGATGTTTTTGTACCCCTCTGGTTAGACATGATTAGGCCCGCGTCCGCACCGCCGTCCAGTTGCGCAGCGTCTGGGGGATCTGCCAAGCTCAGTACTCTCTTGCCGGGGCGCAAACGCAGGACCACGAGCGAAGGCCACCCGGTGAGGGGCGAAGGCGTCTAGGGCGTGGGCCGCACTCCAGCGGCAGCTATTCTGTAGGTGCAGAGGAACTAGAGCAGTGGGTGCACTGATGCTAGGGCCCGGTCCGCGCCGTGGGGGAGGGGGGGGGCCCTTGATGATGAGGGTCATGAGTCCAGTCCCAGGCGCCCTCACCGACGCTGGGCTACAGTGTCAGGCACCTCCCCCGGCGCGGTGCGCAGAAGTACCTCTCTGCTGGTGACCGGCCGAGACCTCCAGGGCCGATCCCCGGGACCGGCTCCGACGTTGTATGCCCAGCGGGCAGTCTCCAGGCAGTGGCGCAGATGTGCAGCGCCTCAGTATGCAGGCCGCCACTGGGTGCTAGTGAACTGCCGCGTCAATCGCCTGCGGCCCCTCCGGGAGGGGGGGGGGGGTCCACCGGCGCTGCAGGCGTCCAGGACGGCGGGCGTGCGCACTCGAGGTCCCGGCTTCCCCAAGGTTGTAGGCCGCAATCGCCGGGCGGGATATCTCTGCTTTCTGACGGCCGTTGATGCCCAGGATTGCAGCAAAGTGCACCGCTGCACCTCCGGCACGCGAATCCGGCACCGGAGGATCGGATGAATGAGGCGGATATGCGGGGCAGGAAAGGGGGCCTCAGAGGAGCCCTAGCAGGCGGCCATGTTCTTTCGCCGCGAAGCCACGCCCCCTTCGTCTTAATTTTTGAAGAGCTAAAAGCAAAGTAAATTTAATGCTGGCAATGTTTTCCAATTGCTGTCCACTGGTAATGTTGGCTAAAGTAGAAGGGTGATTATTGCAGGGTCCTTCTATTACATGGAGGTTTAACAGTCATAGAGTGCCTTCCCATTTTATAAGTAGTGATAGACTACAGAGGTGCTGTTAGTGGGATTAGAGGCTGCAAATTCACAACATGAAACAGATTGAATGTGCCTACAAATCAAAATGTATGAGAAGGAGTAGGTTCCGCATGCTACTCTTTACTGATAACGATTATACAAGGAGGGACGAAACATTGGTAAACTCATGGCATGGCAAGCATGGAGTAAAAAAGTACATGGGGAAATTGGATGCATGGCAATCTTATCAGCAAATGTATGGTGATTGTTCAAGGAAATGTTGCTTCTTGGTTTCACAAATTCTCTCAGGAACGATATTCCCAGAGTCAAGCCCGTGGTAGTGTAAGTGTTTTTTTTTTTTTTAGTTCTTTTTCTTTTTAAAATAATAATCCAGTTCCCTCTGTAAACCTAGAACAGGTGACTCTGTCAGGGTCACCTGTAGAGGTGCTTGAAATAGAAATATTGTTACAAAATTAAGGCAGGACGCCCAGCGCCAGTGGGTTCAGAACTGAATTGTATAAAAATTTCTGAGGGCATCTCCTCTCTCATTTCTTCCAACTCTTTAAGTACACATTTAGTCAAGCCACATGTCCTCTGACTTTTAAACAAGTCAATATTTGCATTTTTCCAACACTTTGGAAGGATCCATAGAAGTGAGGGATCCATACCATAACTGTCCTAAACCTAGGAGTACAAGATCAACAGGAAAGTATTCTCCAATTGATTGGTGCCCATGGTAGAGAGCTTGGTACGCAGAGATTTAAGCAAGAGATTGCTTGAGTCTGAGTAGACATGTGCCCTGCAATGCATTTCTAAAGCTTCTACCCACAGAACTTACACGTACTTGCAAACCTGTGCTACAAAAGATGCCCCCGTCGATATGCTCTTCTCAAATGTTCAACATTCTACAAATGTCCCAGAAGCGATTGCCGAAACAAATAAAAGAACTATGAAAATGTCTCAAACAGTAATGATAAACATTATTTCTTTTTCATATTCAGCTCATAAACATTGTTTGGTGTAAACCTAAAAGGATTAAAAACCATTATTATTTGTTTAATTTCTATATATTTCTCCTTTTACTCTATTATAGCTGCAATTTTGGAAAATGGTGGAAGGGTTGCTCCGAGGAGTTATTTTCTGTCTCTATAAGACTACTTGACCCCTGGTGAACTGGAGTGGCACCCTATAAAGATTTCCAGATCAAAAGTATGAATCCTGTCTTCCAGAAGGGTTTCAAAGAGACTCTTCACTTTTTTAGATTTGGCCCGGATCAGCAATGACGTGGGGTCTTCCATTGCAAGCCACAAAGAGCTTCATCTCTCGCTCCAGAATCGCCTTTGGGTACACTGACAAACAGTCGGGAGGAAATCTTGGAGTCGCTGCCCGACCCCAAGAACCAAAGACAGGCCAAATGGGGATTAGTCATATAAATTTATCTGACATTCCCTGCAAGGTTAAAAAGCCATAGGTTTTGGAGGGGACATGTCCATATCACACTTAAAACAAGAAAAAAAGAGCCTCGACAAAAGCTGAGAAAAAGTTGGTCAAAAAGTGACCGAGTTAGCTCTCTGAATCTGCGACTGTCGGCGCGGGAAGAAAAGTTACACTTATCTTTCTCTACATATGCATGATCAAAAACATTCACACATCTTCTGATCAAGTACAACAATTCATTGGTTCAAAATTCCTGGCCCCCTGATATACCTCCATTGTGCACTATGTTTTGACACCAAAATGTCTACCCATCCTTCGCCTTCTTGCGTTTTGCTGCCTCAGAGATCAATGTATACCAAAGGACCACCCTAAGGGTGTCTCAAAGAATGGCCTGTGACATGTCAGAGTTATCGTTTACTGCTGTTACTTCTATTCATGCCTGCTCCCAAAAGCATCCTTATCACGTCCTTGTTGGAGCCATTGTATGTATTTTTTTTAATCTGATGGAGATTTAGGTTATGTTCCTAAATATCTGACTTGTTTGCTGTTCCCGAGAATTTGAGTGGCGTACATAACTACTGCAAATCAAGTACTATAGTTAAAGCACTGTAAATAGAGGGCTATTCTCTTAACTGTGATAATAAGTTAATACCAAACATGTCTGACAGTTTGTCTTTTAAGGGCGAGCCTGAGCCAGTGCGCAAGCGCTGCTCTGGCGATCTGTTGTAGGTAGAGTACGAAGGAGAATTCCCGCCCATATTTTTTATTGGGTTGTGTCTTTGTCCTTTGTAAATGCTGGAGTTTGATTCCTTAATAGGCTTGTTAGTGCCTCCTTAGTACGGCCATGTCGTCATTTGTATGCTCCCATGGCTACTGGCCCCTTTACTTGGTTGTTACACGGTACGTGTGCTTTTTTTTCTTTATTCAGCTCCTCCTACATTAGGCACGACGACGTGCTTCGCTTGCATTCAGTGCGCCATGCCCGCTTTTACTTTCGAAGCAGGGACAATGGCGGCCGTTTGTTTGCAATGCCATAGGTCTCGCATTTAATGCGAGACCTATGGCATTGCAAATATTTATTTAACCGTCTTTAGCGCTGAAAGGAACTGAACGTGAAGGCAGGAGGCTCCGAGCGAGGTGTTCCTTCTCTCCGCTCCTCAGAGTGCTGGGGAAGCCGCGACATGGTGTCATTTGTGGGGCGCTACATCATTTTAAGGGTAGGAAGGGTGTGCGGAAAGGACAGAGCATCATCTTCGGGCACAGCTTCCCAAATGGCAGAGCAAAGCTTCACACAGAGCTTTAGGTAGGAATCTGAGGAGTGGAAACAAAAACCTCTCCGAAATAAGAGCTGTTCTGGGAGCCGGTGGGTTCCCCCTTCACACGGCACAGCCCGTCTCTGAGCAAAGGAGCCCCCGCTTCCGTTGCATGTAGACTTCTGCCCCCGTTCGCGTTTCAGGATTTTATTTTTAATGCTCTTGGTATGTCAAAATTAAAATTCACCTGTGACACCCCCGTCCCCACCCACACCACACACTTTCACCCCACCCACACACAATCAGAACGCAGATATTTTCATTTTCTGCCAGAAGTGATTTATATCATTTTGGGGGTCCATAGAATTTGACAACATTTTTGCTGTTGATCGGCTTAATTGTTGTGCCAAAATCTGTTTTACAGAAGGATTGTCAATGTCATTTCTATTGCGAATATAGAGAAAAACATCAACGGAGATGAAATTGTTTTTATTTAATAAATAAATGGGAGTAATAGTTTTTATTTGAACATGCATAAATAAATAAACTCCGCTCTATGAGATACAATAGGAGTGTGTTGGATTGTCGTAGTATCTTAAACTAACAACTAGTGATGCTTTTTCTCGCAGGGCACTTTGCTTGGATTGTTACCACCTGTCTCGACATTCGATGGACAGTTCTTACATTTTTGGGAGAAAGTTATCATTCTTGTCAATTACGTATGATTTATAAAAACAAAAGTGCGCTGCATGTACCTTAACCTCCAGCAGAAATTTCCATTACATCAGCAAAATATTTTTGTGTGTTCTATCTTTGGCAGCTCACTTATATTTCTCGCGTGCCCCAAATGCCCCTGTATTTAGTTTGTAAGCACTATTTACTTTATTGAGTTTCTCTTACTGCAAGCCGAACATGCGCTGCTTCAGCTGAAACCGCTTGTGTTTTTTTAAGCACCTGTAGCTCGGGCACCTGCTTTCAATCACTTTAACCCGGCATTATCTCGTGCCTGTTTCAACCCCCCCAAGTAAAATGGATTTTGAAATGATTTGCGAATTAAGCCATGTGAATTCCAGGTAGCATGTTAGATGCATCTGTACTAAAGCCACCTGACGGGTTGTTTTCAAAAGCCTGTTTTATTAACAACAACAATACCACCATCAATACCACCGCCTCTACCACTACCAATACCACCACCACCACTAATACCATCACCACCACCAATACCATCACCACCACCAATACCATCACCACCACCAATACCATCACCACCATCAATACCACCACCAATACCACTACCACCAACACCACCAATACCACTACCAACACCAAGTCAATTCAAATTGACTTTATTCATAAAAGATGCACACAATAATAGATAAAAAAAAAAGACAAACAACATTATTAACAACACAGGTTAAAAAATAGCAGCCACATTTTCTCTTAAAAATATAAGCACAGATATCCGGATATACAATAAATAAAATACCAGGGCAAGAAGGCTAATTTAGCCGCAGATAAAGTGGCAGTGCAGCAGTACTGAATCCAAGAATAGCAACAATGAGGCAAATAAATACAAATTTAGCATCCGTTATGAGCATATAAAAATCATTTTCAGAGGGATAATTGCTAAAAGAGCTCTAGAATTCATTTTATAACAAATAGTGGGAATTAATATCAAAAATGAACATTTAAAAAGACATTTCAAATACAGTGATTACTAGGGCCACTAAAGTGCTTTTGTATCAAAACAGCATACTTTTTCTCTTTGCTAAGGTGCACTTCAGGAAACTCGCAACTGCAAAGCAGACAATACAGTCATTAAGTTGCTGTAAGTAATAAAGGGCCGCTTTAAACTTAGAAAATTTATGTCTGGCAGTAGCGGTAAGAAGAATTTCCTTGTAAAGGGGAGATAAAATTGGCAAAAAAAGACAAAATGTAAAATAGTTTGACTCAGCTGCTCATCACATGGACAGATAGCAACAGTTTCAGAAGAATACTGGCCTAGAGGGAAGCATATCATCCAACGAAACGACCCCAACCTGAATCTTGTCAACAAGTTTCTTTCATAGACATTGGTCACGTATAATAAATACGGAGCAATTGAAGGGGACACTTGAATGAGGCAGTAATCTCAAACTGAGGGTTTAATCACTTCAGATAGTTCCCTGGAAGATTGCTTGTGCTTATGGAAACTATCCGTAACCCACTTTCTGTCCCCTTTGCCAATTGACTCTGGGTGCTCAAACAATGAGGCACAACCAAGTGCCGAAAAGCAAGTTTTGATATATTGAAGCCAAGGGATGGACAGGCCACGGGCACATCTCAAGCAATCTCTAATAACAGCCCGGTTAAAATCGGCTTCTTTGTTGGACCAAATTGAACAGCAGGTGGCTAAAGGGACTGCATTAATTGTATCTTGGACATGGTCCATACCTAGCTCCAGGTGGAGGGAGAAATGCGGAGATGAGGGGGAACCCCTAGAACTCGACGACAAAATCTGTTCTCCTCAATCTGCATTGCGTGTGCATCCCTACAGCCCCAGATACCCATTCCATATGTTAAGATCGGTAGGCATTTACGATTGTAGATCTCTAATATTGGAGCAATGGGCTTTTTACCATTGGAAATTGCAAGCGAAAAAGTGGTGCCTACAGCTTGTGTATATCGAATTATTCTGTTTTTTACATAAGTAAGCCACGAACAACTTTCTTCAAACTCCAGGCCTAGGTAAGGGAAGGAACTAACCCTCTCCAGAGGTTTGCCCTCTATGTTTAGACTACGGGTTTTAGTATTTTTTGGGTCGCATATCATTGTAAAGGTTTTCTTGTGGTTTGGCTCCAGGCCCAGGTCCTTCATAAAACTGACATAGCTGACGATAAGTTTTTTTTAAGACCATTCGCAGTCCTTGCCAGGAGGACTACATTGTCCGCATATAACAAACAACTGACCCGCTACCTTGAGGAGAACAACATCCTGGACCCTTCCCAGTCCGGCTTCCGCAGCAACCACAGCACCGAAACCGCCCTCATCGCCGCCACCGATGACATCAGGACCCTGCTAGACAACGGAGAAACAGCAGCCCTCATCCTCCTGGACCTATCAGCCGCCTTCGACACGGTCTGCCACCACACACTACAAACACGCCTTCACGACGCCGGGATCCAAGAGAAGGCCCTGGACTGGACCACATCCTTCCTTTCCGGCAGAACACAAAGCGTCCGCCTCGCCCCCTTCCGATCCAAGGCCACCAAGATCATCTGCGGCGTACCCCAAGGCTCCTCCCTCAGCCCAACGCTGTTCAACATCTACATGGCACCCCTCGCCCACGTCGCCCGACAGCACTAACCTCAACATCTCCTACGCCGACGACACCCAGCTGATCCTCTCCCTCACCAAAGACCCTCACACCGCCAAAGCCCACCTCCACGAAGGAATGAAGGCCGTCGCCGAATGGATGAGGACCAGCCGCCTGAAGCTGAACTCGGACAAGACGGAGGTCCTCATCCTTGGTTCCAACCCTTCAGCCTGGGACGACTCCTGGTGGCCAACATCACTGGGAACAGCCCCGCCACCCACCGACCACGTACGCAACCTAGGGGTCATCCTCGACCCCACCCTCTCCATGACTAAGCAGGTCAACGCCGTTTCCTCATCCTGCTTCAACATCCTCCGAATGCTCCGCAGGATCTTCAAGTGGATCCCCACCGAAACAAGAAAAACAGTCACCCAGGCCCTCGTCACCAGCAGGCTGGACTACGGAAACGCCCTCTACGCAGGAACGACGGCTAAGCTCCTGAGACGGCTGCAACGCATCCAGAACGCCTCTGCACGTCTTATCCTCGACATCCCCCGACGCAGCCACATCACACCCCACCTGAGAGACCTGCACTGGCTCCCTGTCAACAAGAGGATAACCTTCAAGCTCCTCACCCACGCACACAAAGCACTCCACAACTCCGGACCAGCCTACCTCAACAGACGACTCAGCTTCTACACCCCCACCCGCCAGCTCCGCTCGACCAGCCTCGCCCTCGCCACAGTCCCCCGCATCCGGAAAACGACCGCCGGCGGCAGATCCTTCTCCCACCTCGCCGCCAAGACCTGGAACACCCTCCCCACCAACCTCCGACAGACCCAAGACCTACTGGCCTTCAGAAGACTCCTCAAGACCTGGCTCTTCGATCAGTAGCAGCACCACCCCCCTCTTCCCCCAGCGCCTTGAGACCCTCGCGGGTATGTAGTGCGCTTTATAAGTGACATGATTGATTGATTGATTGATTGATAATAGCGCGGGCACGGCCTTATTCTCCACAAGTGGGACGTCTGCTCCAGCCGAAACTAAAGTGTTCTCCAGATCGTTAGTATAGAGAAGGAATAAGATTGGGGCAAGGACGCAGCCTTGGCGCACCCCACGCTTGATGCTGAACAGCTCTGTACATTCGCCGGCACCACCAAACCTAACTGAAGCAGAAAGGACATGATTGAGATGCCTTAAGAATGTAACCAAACCCGCATCAACACCCATGTTTTCTAAGCTAACCCACAACTTGGAGCGGGAGACGTAATCAAATGCACTTGTCGGGTCCATAAATGCCAAGTGAGTGGAAACATATTTATAATTTGCCACGATGAGGTGGAGATTAAGGCACTGTTATTGTGCCAAGCCCCTTTCTGAACCCATACTGGCTAGGAGCAAGTATGCGATTGGCATTAATCCAGTCCTGTAAGCGGTCCAGAACGACTCTCCCAATAATTTTGATGGAAAAATCCAAAAGCGATATCGGGCGATAGCATTTAACGTCGTGCGGGTTTCCTTTTTTAAAACGGGCACAATTACATATGAACGCCACGACCTTGGCACTCCCTCGCTGCAAACGGAATTAAAAACTGAAGTGAGGACCGGGGTCCAGAACACAGGTTCTTCCTTAAATAAATCAAGTGGAATGCCATCTGGCCCCGGAGCCTTCTTGCCTCTGCTATTAACAATTGCTTTAAAAACCTCCTCTTCATTAAAAACAAGGTTTGGGCACGTTGTAGACACCAGTGCTGGGGCATCAACAGCCCTGCAGTCAGAGGAATACAACCCAGCATAATGCGCCACCCATGTCTCGGCCGGAATGTGCACAGTCACTTTCTCAGTTGGTGAGACTGGGATAGAACAGACCTTACTGCTTTCCAGAAGGCTTGTGGGTCTTTAGAATGGCATGCACCCACTAAAGACTCCCATTTCTCCTCCTTCATAGCCGACCTTCTTTTAATAGCATACTGGTATAACTTTCTACTTTCCTTAATCGCAAGCTGGTCTCTAGGGATTTGCTTTAAGGCCCCACGTAGGGCGTTATTGGCTGCTCTACAGGCGTTATCAAACCAAGATTTAACATGGTGACGCGACTGGACAATGGGTCTGGAAAGCAGCATTTTAATCTTAGGTAAGAGAATTGTAAAGTCAATTAGGATGCAAGCCGGATCGCAGGGTATGCAATTACAGCTGTTCACCAGGGCAGTACTATTGCTTATCACCTGGGACATAATGCTGTTCATGTTCGCGAATCGCCATACCACCCTATGCCCTGCTTCCTTAGTAGATAGGACCTGGGAAGGCAGAGGCTTAGGCTTATGTTGCATGTGTGGTAGCCCTATCTTGGCAGAAATAGAATTGTGGTCGCTATAGGTCTGGATGAGGACCTCACAATTCTTAATGGTTGGGGACATACTCCATGTGGCAAAAATGTAGTCCATGGTGCTCCCTGCACCCCGCCCTATGAAGGTTGGGATGTATTGGTCAATAGAGTTAGGAACCTTATTGGCCATGCCCCGTTCTGCCAGATAGGAGAATAAGGCCCGCCCCCCTAGCGTCCATCACATTACAGTCCGACTCTCGAGAGAATAGGTCAAGAGTAGTTGAAGAAAGAGGCGGAGGGTGCCCCAAATTGGCATTAAAGTCCCCCGCCACCAACAACTTAAGGGGGCATTCCACCCGAGCCTCTCTCTCCACAAGCATATCAATCACTACAAAAAGGCCTTGAAAGTCACCCTTGGACGAGAAGTTATTGTAGAAGTTTATCAAATAGAGCTTATGGGTATCTTTCCAGTTGAGGCAGAAGGCCTGCGCCTCCTCCTACTCGTGGAATAGTGGAGCAATTGAACAGCCAATATCCACTTTAAACCAGGCCGTCAAGCCCCCTTTAGCTCTGCCAGATGGAGATGGAGTCGCGGGCAAGCTAAAGCACATAAAACCATCAAATGCAATATCATTTGTCTCCCAGGTTTCTTGCATGAATACTATATCGTAGTTCACGATAAAAGATCACCATCCATCAGTCCGAATTTTGGAGGCTAGACCCTCTATGTTCCAACTTAGGAAGTTCAAACAAGCATTATCTGTTAGGCCTTCATCCATACGTGTGCTCACACTGGCCCCTGCGGAAGGAAAATTCTGAGTAGAAATAGAGGACAAGTGGGCAGCAGGGATTAAACTGTCGGGTACCCCGTCATTATTCAGAGCACAGGGTCCTGCGCAGAAGTGGTTCTGGGAAAGGATGGTATACATTTGGGCAACAGAGATGGATTTTCAGGGGCCCCACCCTTCTCTAGTAGACCCGGGACCGTGGGCAGAGGATTCAGTAAAGAAGTGAAGGCCATTTGGGCAACAGAAGTTGGAGTAACAAGTACCCCGCCCTCCTCCTGAAAGCCAGAGCAAGCAAGCTCCTCACTAAACCGTCAATCAATATCCTCCTGCCCGGCCAAGGTTGAAAATCTGTTGTTCAAAGGGAGTATCATTTGGGGGGGGTGGGGGGAGTCTGGGCAACACACTCATTTGAGAAATAAAACTGCCAGGGGTACAGGATTGATTAGCAAGGTGCTGATGCAAAAAGCCAAGTGGCACTATCTTAACAGGGCTAGTTTTAACCATTCCTATACTTGCTTTATGCAGTATTTCCTGGACAACCATAGGATTACGAAGGTTGACCACAATGACATCCCCACTGTGCCTGCGTCCCCCCACCACCAATCCCACCCGTCTTACCAGCAAGATCTCTTTTGATATGTCCCAATTGCCAGCAACGTTGTTATTCAACCAATGGATGGATTTGTTCATTAGGCCCCTGGTGGATTCCATATAATCTTCTGCGAGCCTGGGGACATTAGTCAGAGCAACAACATGGGCGGATGCAGGGGGGAGATCAATCACAGGTAAAGGGGCCTGGCTTGGAGCATGGGTTACCAGTTGTATTTCAGGTTGGTTTGAAGGTAATAAAATCGGAGGTCAAGTACAAACGGAAGTCCTGGATTCCAAGGGCTTCACCAATTTAGATTCAATTACTGCTAGTCATTCAAGGATGGGGCGAAATTTGGAGTCCAATAGATCATCTATGCACTTACTCAGTTTGCTCCAGGTACTGCTAGTAGGAAAGGACCATGGTCGGTGGAGTGAGCGCTGGTGGCCAGCCAGCCTCGGTACCCCCCCTTCTCCAAAGCAGGCAGTAAAAAACTTAGGGGTTTGGCTGGACTCTTCTTTAAACTATCGAGTCAAACAAAAAAGACGGCAGGGACCTGTTTCGGTCTCTTACGAGGGCTCAGACCCTTGCTGGTTTTTTTTGACGCATCTACACGTCGGGTCATTATTCAAACGACAGTTATGTCGAGACTTGATTATGCCTGTTCGCTCTATCTAGGGTCCAATAAAGCGGAGGTCTCGAGGCTGCAAAGGGCACAGAATGCAGCAGCTAGAACACTCCTAGGTCTGTGTAAATCTTGCTCTGTGTCAAACGCCATTCGACGTCTCCACTGGTTACCCGTGGCCAGACGCATTGAATTCAAAACCCTATGTATAGCTTTCAAGATTTTAAAATTGCCCATGCCCCCTATTCTGGCTGATCTTTTGCTGCCATATGCCCCTACTCGACTCCTCCGCTCACAGGGTCAGCATTTGGTGGTGGTTCCTCGGACACGCAGAGTTAGGGCTGGTGGCCGCTCTTTTCGTTTCAGAGCCGCCACTCTCTGGAACTCACTCCCTGGGCAGATTCGTGGCCTTGTTAATTACTTCAGTACATTCAGAAAGGCCATTAAGACCTATCTTTTCTCTGCATCTTAGTGCTTGCCGTTTCGTATGTTCCGTCAGCCTTTCCTGCATTAGCGCCGGGACGCCCCTTCGCTGGGGCAACCGTTGCGCTCTACAAGACACGATAACATAACATAACTTATTTTCATTAACCACTACTGAACCCCCAATAAAAATCGTCATTGCCAGTCCTGTTACGCAAGGCCATTTTGCTGTTTGTGGCAGGGTTTCTAGACTTTGTTGATTTGACAGTTGTCTTCCTGCGCTTGGCTTTTGGGCCACACTCCCCATCAGATTCACAGAACAGGTCGCCACCCTCTGTGCCAGTTAGGCTGGGCACGGGTCCCCCTCCTGGCACCGAGAACCCAGCCCCCAAACAATCTGGACCGACACCCAAATTTTGACCTGGCTCCACGGAACAAACCTGGCCCGTTTGTGCCGCTATTGGGCTTGTTGCTGTAGATACACTCTGCAGTGGTGACAGCTCAGAGGAGCTTTGATCGGTGGGCAAGTGAACAACATCTTCGGTTGTAAGACAAAGGCGACGTTCCACCAGCCCAATTTCATTAGTAACCATGTCCACAGCCCGAGTTAGATAATTATCAATAGTCAAACGGGTGCGGGGGGGAGGTATCACGCTGGGGACACTTGAAACACCCTTCCTCTTGCCCATATTTCAGGCCTATTTGGACTAAGGTGGAATTAATGGGGAGAAGGACAAATGGACTGGCAAAAACTAAACCAGATAAGCACAGAAAGCCATGGCTCTCAAGGCGTAAAAATGGGAAATAAAATTAGGGAGAAAATAAAACACAGTACCTTAATCCATGCTGGCTGCTTAAAGGGCTCAGAATAGCGAAGGGCTCAGTAAATCCAGGAACAGACTTTAGGGGGGGCCCAGCCCAGCCTCTTCCGGGCTTTGACGGGCGCAGATGGGCCTGCCCTTGGCCCAAGAGGGGCCCGGGCACGCCCACGCGCGTCCCGCGCTGCGGGTGCCCGAGCTGACTTTGTGCCTCCGGGCGCGGAAGGATCACGTTGGCGCCTCCTAGTGCCAAGTCTGCTGGGGGATGGAGTCCCCAAGGAAAGTGCGGCGTGCAGGTGGCTGTGAAGGGCTCCCGCGCTGCGGGGGCCCTGAGCTGACTTTATGCACCTCCGGGCGCGGAAGGATCACGTTGGCGCCTCCTAGTGCCAAGTCTGCTGGGGGATGGAGTCCCCAAGGAAAGTGCGGCGTGCAGGCGGCTGTAACGGGCTACCACCACCAATACCACCACCTCCAATACCACCGCCAATGGCAATACCACCACCAATACCACCAGCACCACCAATACCAGCACCATCAATACCACCACCACCACCAATACCACCACCTGGGCGCCTCTCGCTCACTAGTAATAGCAGGGGCACTGTACAATCTGGAGCTGCAGCCGAGACCATCCCTCCCTCCTTCCATGCCTGCCATAAAACACAGCCTGCCCTGCACCAGGAGGTGAAGCTAGGGCCCTACTACAGCTCGAGTGTTTTTTATTTGGCCAAAGATAGCAAGGACATTACGCAATGTCACACTGCACACTCAAATCACTGTGAGGGCAGGAAATAACCCCCCCCCCCCTCGCTCTTCCTTCTGAGCCGCGACAGTGTAATCACAGTGCAAAAGGTGTTGGAGCGCTTTGTTAGTGTTTATAGCTCGGATCAAATGTCACTCTCACTTCACGCTTTGTGTCTGTGTAATTTACAACACTTACACATCTTCTTCACTGCACTATTTATCACTACCTTGAAGACGTCACTGGCCGGTTTCTTCCTCTGATATTTACATTCTAACAAGTGGTCGAGAAGGCCCTTTATTGCAATGCAATAGGTCTCGCATTTGCGAGAGTTTAAGCTATTAGTATTGTAAATGATAATGCCTTTTATTTATGTTTCAAAACCCAAAACATAAATAAAAGGCATTGTCATTTACAATGCCAATAGCTCAAACTCGCGTGATTGCAAGACCTATTGCATTGCAAATGCTTGTTTTATAATGGAAGGACAATTCTCCCACCTCCTCTGTGTTTTAATGCATTTTTTTAACTGTTGGTAACCCACTCAGTCCCCATGCTATATATCTTCCAAATACCCTACTTATATACTTAGCTAAGCAGCACTGATTATATAGATGTTTTCTTTTAAACATTTTATTATACATTATTTTAATACATTTATATTACAATTTTTTTTAATGTATTTTTATTAGTGTAGTTCTGATTTTAAATGGGGTTAACTCCTCCCATTTAATTGGGGGGTTAAACCCTCCCAACCCCCTTTTTTAGTTGTTAATTGTATGTATATATATGTATGTGTATATATATATGTATGTGTATATATATATGTATGTGTATATATATATGTATGTGTATATATATATGTATGTGTATATATATATGTATGTGTATATATATATGTATGTGTATATATATATATATGTATGTGTATATATATATGTATGTGTATATATATGTATGTATGTGTATATATATGTATGTATGTGTATATATATGTATGTATGTATGTGTATATATATATGTATGTATGTATGTGTATATATATGTATGTATATGTGTATATATATGTATGTATGTGTATATATATGTATGTATATGTGTATATATATGTATGTATATGTGTATATATATGTATGTATATGTGTATATATATGTATGTATATGTGTATATATATGTGTGTGTATGTGTATATATATGTGTGTGTATATATATGTATGTATGTGTGTGTATATATATGTATGTATGTGTGTGTATATATATGTATGTATGTGTGTGTATATATATGTATGTATGTGTGTGTATATATATGTATGTATGTGTGTGTATATATATGTATGTATGTGTGTGTATATATATGTATGTATGTGTGTATATATATATATTCACTGAAAAAACCATAGGTTTTAGGGACAGTTATAGTTACTTGGACATTGCACTCGTACAAAACCCGTGAAATTCCCCCGTTATAGTTAGTTCAGCTAACTATAACTCGCGCCCGCAATGCACTGCTGATGACGTCACATATTACATCACTCATGACATGGTCAGTGACATCACTGATGACATCACTGATGACATCTCAAATGACATCACTGATGACATCATCCAGTGACTGTGTGTTTCTGTAAAGTTTAAATATTTTTAAAATATATAGGAAAAGACGTATTGAAGAATGAGTGGGTGTCTAAGTGTCTGTATGGATGATTTAGTAGGTGCGTGACTGACTCTATAAGTGAGTGATTTAACGTATCTTACTGAATGCATGGGTTAGTGACTAAACTGGGTGTATGTCTGTATCCGTCTGTCTGTTGCTGTGTAAGTGGCTGCATGTGTTTGTGAATAGCTAAATGATTTTCTATATGAGTTATTGAATGCTTGTCTGAGTATCTGTATGGGTGCCTGAGTGTTTGTGTGGGAGGGTGTGTGCAACTCTGTGCATAGATGTGTGAGTGGGTGATTCACTGGGTGGATGGTTTCAAGAGTGCATCTGTGATAGACTGTATGGGTGGGGTAAGTGTGTGTAAGAGTGTGTTAGTGAGTGAATGTATGTCCCAGTGGTACATGTGTGAGTAACTACATATGTGAAAGGCAGTATATATGTGTGTTGGAGTATATAAATAGCTATAAGCAAGAGTGAGTGATTGTGATAGTGGCTGTATGGATGATTGTGTGCTTGTATCAGTGATTGTATAAGAGCGTAACAATGTGCTACTATTTGTATGAGTAAGTGAGCTGGTGTGTGTATAACTGTATAGGTGAGTAAATGGCAGTGTGTTTAATTATTTGCATGACTGACTAGGTGTGTGAGTATCTCTATGGATGAGTGGCGTTGTTTGAGTGTCTATATAGGAGTAAGAGTGCATATGATAGTCCTGTACTGAGTGACCGTAAGTATGAGTGACTGTACGGGTGAGTGAGTGGATGTGTGTGTGTAGACCTAAGAATCAGTGAGTGGGTATGTAGTTATTGGTGTTGGAGTGTCTATGGTTTTGCGAATGGCAGTCTGTAATTTAGAGTGGGTGTATCAAAGATTATATTAGGGTGTGAGGAGGTGCATCAGATTATCACGTGGATGATGTCATCAGTGATGTCATTTGAGATGTCATCAGTGATGTCATCAGTGATGTCACTGACCATGTCATGAGTGATGTAATATGTGACGTCATCAGCAGTGCATTGCGGGGCGCGAGTTATAGTTAGCTGAACTAACTATAACGGGGGAATTTCATGGGTTTTGTACGAGTGCAATGTCCAAGTAACTATAACTGTCCCTAAAACCTATGGTTTTTTCAGTGAATTTCAAAGGTTTTTAAATGCTAATTTGTAACTATAACGTGTCTGAAACCTATGGTTTTTTCAGTGAATTTCAAAGGTTTTTTAAATGCTAATTTGTAACTATAACGTGTCTGAAACCTATGGTTTTTTCAGTGAATTTCAAAGGTTTTTAAATGCTAATTTCTAACTATAACGTGCCTGAAACCTACGGTTTTTTCAGTGAATTTCAAAGGTTTTGTAAATGACAATTTTTAAATGTATTAATTGTTATATTAATTTTTTTCATACTGATTTACTACATTTTTAGAATTTTTTTTTTAGATATTTTATTTGTCAAATTACATTGTAATTACATTATACATTACATTACAAAAAATACTTTCTCAGAATGAATTACTTTAGTTTAAATACTTTGCAGATAGGCAATAGACTTTTAAGTACAGTAGTTACAGTTGTTGCAATGGGCAACACATTTTCAAACACAATGCAACATTCAGCTCAATGTGAATTTCTAGTTAAATGCAATTAGTTACTTTATGGATTACTTTTGTAACCACAGGACTGGATCCTAGATTCAGTCCTGGTACATCTCCTGTAAACAGTTGAGTAAAAGCGTTTTGGTTACAGTCGTGATTTTTAAGGAATATTATTGTATTTTAAAAGTTGACACTTTGAAACTTTTTCTCATAGAATCACCAATGTTATCCTATGGAAGGAAATTCACTTAGCAGGTAAAAACTGTTATCGTTACTTTTTCTTACTCAGTGTTGGATCCTGGATCCAGCACTGGTGCATCTCCTGTAAACAGTTGAAAGAATGCGTTTAAGTCATACAGGCGATTTTTAAGGAATATTTGTAGTTTGTGAAAATCAACACTTTGAAACTTTTTGCTGAAAACCAGTCAATGTTAGCCTATGAAGGAAATTCAAGTTACCGGTAAGTACGGTTAAAATTACTTTTGAGGATCAGTACTGGGCTGAAACATGCAGCACTGAGGTCTCTCCTGATAACAGGTGAGTAAATCGGAATTCGTATTTCGGCTGATTTTAGAGGAATATTTTAAAGTTCCAAAACTCCACACTTAGAAGAATTTCCAAGTGAAACCAGTCAATGTTAGCCTATGGAAGGAAATTCAAGTTACTGGTAAGTACGGTTAAAATTACTTTTCAGGACCAGTACTGGGCTGAAAGATGCAGCACTGAGGTCTCTCCTGATAACAGGTGAGTAAATCGGAATTCGTATTTCGGCTGATTTTAGAGGAATATTTTAAAGTTCCAAAACTCCACACTTAGAAGAATTTCCAAGTGAAACCAGTCAATGTTAGCCTATGAAGGAAATTCAAGTTACCGGTAAGTACGGTTAAAATTACTTTTCAGGACCAGTACTGGGCTGAAAGATACAGCACTGAGGTCTCTCCTTATAACAGGTGAGTAAATCGGAATTCGTATTTCGGCTGATTTTAGAGGAATATTTTAAAGTTCCAAAACTCCACACTTAGAAGAATTTCCAAGTGAAACCAGTCAATGTTAGCCTATGAAGGAAATTCAAGTTACCGGTAAGTACAGTTAAAATTACTTTTCAGGATCAGTACTGGGCTGAAAGATGCAGCACTGAGGTCTCTCCTGATAACAGGTGAATAAATCGGAATTCGTATTTCGGCTGATTTTAGAGGAATATTTTAAAGTTCCAAAACTCCACACTTAGAAGAATTTCCAAGTGAAACCAGTCAATGTTAGCCTATGAAGGAAATTCAAATTACCGGTAAGTACGGTTAAAATTACTTTTGAGGATCAGTACTGGGCTGAAAGATGCAGCACTGAGGTCTCTCCTGATAACAGGTGAGTAAATCGGAATTCGTATTTCGGCTGATTTTAGAGGAATATTTTAAAGTTCCAAAACTCCACACTTAGAAGAATTTCCAAGTGAAACCAGTCAATGTTAGCCTATGAAGGAAATTCAAGTTACCGGTAAGTACGGTTAAAATTACTTTTCAGGACCAGTACTGGGCTGAAAGATACAGCACTGAGGTCTCTCCTTATAACAGGTGAGTAAATCGGAATTCCTATTTCGGCTGATTTTTAGAGGAATATTTGCACAATGGTGAAGGGAGGGGCGGGGCCTGAGGTGACATCTTTGCAAACGCGCCCCGTGGCGCGTTTTAAGTTGGGGGATTAAGTTCCCTTGAATCCTGAGGGTCCCTAGGGGCCAACTAGACCACCAGGAACCTCCAATATGCGCCAGAGGCTGCGTTGCAGAGACGTGTAGAGAGGCCACACCCCTTTTACACCTCTCTGCAACGCAGCTCTGTGGCGCTTTCTGGATGTACCTGTTGGGCTAGTTGGCCCCCAGGACCCTCAGGATTGAAGGGATTTAATTCCCCATCTTAAAACGCGCCACGGGGCCTGTTTGCACACATGTCACCTCAAGCCCCGCCCCTCCCTTCACCACTGTGCAAACGCGCCCCGTGGCGCGTTTTAAGTTGGGGGATTAAGTCCCCTTGAATCCTGAGGGTCCCCGGAGTCCAACTAGCCCACCATATACCTCCAAAAGCGCCATAGAGCTGCTTTGCAGAGAGGTGTAAAAGGGGCGTGGCCTCTGTACACCTCTCTGCAAGGCAGCCCCTGGCGCATACTGGAGGTTCCTGGTGGGCTAGTTGGCCCCAGGGACCCCCAGTATTCAAGGGGATCGTTCCCCTCTGCAAACGCGCCAGGCGGCGCGTTTGCAGAGTGGTGAAGGAAGGGGGCGGGGCCTGCGGGCCCGATCGTTTTTTTTTTTAAATTTTTTTTTTGGGGGAGGGGGCCGCGTGGCCCCCCTCTCGAGCCACTACTTGCCCCGGGGACCCCATCCCCGGGGCTGGCCCTCTCGTTGGGGACTGTGGGGGTCCCCAATCCCCCACAGTCCCGCCGGCTCCCCGTGTCCTACGGGAGCCGGCATTGCTACACATGGGGAGCTGCTAAGATGCAGCTCCCCATGTGGAAAGCTATCGGCTTTGGATATTGGAAGAGAGAGCAGGTTTCCTGCTCTCTCTTCCAATATCCAAAGCAAGTTTGCAATGACAGGACGGGAGCCGCGAGGCTCCGTCCTGTCATTACAAACAGCAGTGTCCCGAGGGTAGGCACCCCGGGACACTGCAGGAGCCGGCCCTGGGGGTGGTGGTCCCCAGGGCCATCAAGGGCTCCAGGAGGGGGCCGCGCGGCCCCCTCCCATTCAGTGCACAGCCCCGGGGAGGTGGTGGTCCCCGGGGCTCTGGGAGTCCAAAACGGACCCCCATTGTAATTTTCTTAGTGCCCCGGGGAGGTGGTGGTCCCGGGGCGTGTGGGGCTGGAGCCCCCACACAGGTTTCTAATAAAAAAAGAAGCCCCGGGGAGGTGGTGGTCCCCGGGGCTGCGGGAGGGCTCAGAGCCCTCCCGCACCATTGTACATAAAGCCCCGGGGGTGGTGGTCCCCGGGGCTTGGGAGGCCTTAGAGGCCCCCACACATAAAATTAACCCCCCAGCATGCCCCCGGGACTTGGGCCACCCGGGGCCAATTACTATCGAAGCGCGGGAGACCGCGCTTCGATTTTTTTCGGCAGGGTTCGCGCTCCCTGAGCGCATCCTGCCGATTTTTTAAAAAAAAAAATTTTTTTGCCCAGGGGTCCTTGTGGGACCCCTGAGCAAACCTAGGGGTCAGGGTGTTTCTACCCTCCCCCTTTGTGCGCTTTGCGCACTTGTTTCTGTCCTCGGTTCTACCGAGGGACAAAATGGCTGCCAACATTTCCTGAATCGGAATGTTGACAGCCAGCTGACAACCAATTAACATGCAGCTCGTGATCGGGAGGGTGCGCGAATCCTCCGTGCCCATAGATATATATGTACTTTTACTTTTTGATTTTCTCAGCAACTACTGAACGGATTTACACCATTTAACAAAAGGGTTCTTTCTGAACCAAGAACTACCTCTTTGCCAAATTTGGTGTAATTCCGTTCAGCAGTTCGGGCTGTAGCCGTGTCTAAAGTTTCCTATGGGAAAATGCATGGGGAAAACGCGTTTTGGGACCCCCTTTTTCTCGGCCCCCGCTTGACGTATCACCCCGAGACTTTCAGGGTAGGTGCGGACCGGAGCGCCCCACGAAGTTTGAAAATTTCGCGAAGATACGTCAACCGGCAAGAGAGTTATTTCAAATAGAATGTCGCGGATTTCCTATGGATAATAGGTTGTAACTATAACTATCTACTGGCGACCGCCAGTAGATAATATATGTATGTGTGTATATATATATATATATATATATGTATGTGTGTATATATATATATATATCTCGAAGAAATCCCAATGTCACGACAGACACTCCGGCGCAACACACGGGCACAGACTCCAAAAGCTGGTGTGAAAAAGATGAAGGTTTATTCACACATCAAACAAGGTCCAACATGACGCGTTTCGGCTGCCAGACATGCAGCCTTGATCACATAGCGCTATGAACAGACATGTGCAGTTTATATACAGGTGAGTGTAGTTTGGATGTAGTAGTCTGATTACTATGTCTATTATCATGAGTGAGCATTTTACTACAGCTAGCGCCAAAAGTCATATGTGTCATTTTACTGCAAGCAGGAAAACGAGCTACTAGTGACATAATAAGGTATAGAAACAACAGGAACAACAGACTATGCACAAATAAAAAATAAATAAAAGTAAAGATAGAGATAACATTCTGTGGCAGCGAAATTCATTACAAATGCTATGCATGCCCGAGAACAACTTTCAACTCACTGGCTATTACACGGCCTGAGTAAACAGACATCTCATAATGTATGTGTAAAACAAAATATGATGCGATGAAGGAGTCAGCCTTCTATCGTGTACTGCGTGTGACTTGCTCAAATGCCTATGCCTCTGAATAAGGCTCATAAACTATCAGCCGCGGGTGCCCTGGGATGACCCTGTCAGTACATAAAAAAATCAAAGACCGTGCCTGGAGCTAAGGAGGTGGAAAAATCGGGACTATAATAATGGGTGCGCCTATTTCAGAATGTCAGAGAGTGCCATCTGCTGCGTAAGCCTATGTGATGTGTGCTGCAATACTTCGTCCTGGCAACCTAAGGCCCAGAGACAAGCACCCAACTGGACAAAGGTAAGAGGCTACTACAATATCAAACTGTGAATGGGACGCACATGGTGAGAGTGGTAGAGAGGGTGTGCATAGAGGAGAGTGGAGGAGACGTACGTAAAAAGTGCACAGTGAATTTAGTGGTGAAAAAAACTACCTTAAATAAAAATCTCCTCCAATCCAAAGGACTCGTGGTTAAAAATATCTATATGCCATGTTGAAACTAAAAGTAACACGTGCATACAAGTCAAAGAGAACCTAAAAATCCTAATATGTGGATCTAGTCAGCCTAACCTAAAGTGTGTGGCGACAAAAACGTGCGTGTTGCCAATAATGTATATGTAATAAGTGGCAAGCGACAAATTTACTAAATAACTGCTTAAATGCAAGACGTCAAACAAATACATTAATAACATTAGAGTAAAGTAAAGTTGAGAAAGAAAGAAAAGAAAAAGAGAAAGAGAAAGAGAAAAAAGAAAAGGAAAAAGAAGAAGAAACATACCAAATCAAGTATATGTCGACTACAGGACAACAGATGTAACAGACCATCTAGTCCTAGGTGCCTGGATAGCAGACCACTAGTGAATACATATATTGATAGATTTACAGAAAGTGGTATAAATCCTCACTGGTATTGAGGCCCGCAGGCGCCTTGGTGTTGAATTGCAAAATGTATTTGCTTTCCATTTGCCGTAACAGCTTCTCCCTGTTACCTCCCCTTCTGAGTGTTGGAATGCAGTCAATGACCGAGTACCTCAGGTGTTCCAGGTTATTCTGGTGTGTCTCCTTAAAGTGTCTGGCCACTGGATATGTGGGGTCACTATTCACAATGGCTCTCAGGTGTTGTAGGATGCGCATGTGTACAGCTAACTTGGTGCTCCCGATGTAACGGAGACCACACTCACATTCCAGAATGTAGATGGCATACTCTGTTCTGCATGTTAAGTGGTATTTGATGATGAGAGGTGTTTGCCTGAATGTGGAATCTAGTTGTGTTATATTTTTCCCAAATTTACATGCCCTACAGCTGTTACACTTGAAAAACCCCTTTCTGTCGGATAACCAGTTTGCTGTGCACTTAATTTCTGGGCTATTTCTGACGAGAGCGTCATGCATGGATCTAGCCCGTTTATATGTGATGTCTGGGTAAGTAGCGACTAGAGGGCCCAGGGTTGGGTCAGACCTAATGATTCCCCAATGTCTGTTGATCACTGATCTGATAGCCCTCACTTCAGTGTTGTGGGTGATGATAAGTCTAGTACTGACTGTCTGTTGGTTCTCATTAGTCAGGATACTACTATTTTCTAGTTCGACGATGCCCTCTCTAGGAGTGTGCCCTACGCTGGGTAGATTGGGAGCACTATCTACACTAGATCCTCCAGTTCCCTTCAGGAGTGCCTCTCGAGGTTGTGCATTAGCTCTATTCATAGCTTTGTTGATATTAGCTGTGGAATATCCACGCATTCTAAATCTGTTAGCTGCCTCCTTTTGACAAATCAATAGATCTGTGGGGGAGCTACAGATCCTCCGTAGTCTAAGCATTTCTCCGTAGGGGATGCTTGCTATTAAATGCCTAGGGTGGAAACTGGAGGCGTGCAGGACAGAATTACCTGCCGTAGGTTTTCTGTGAAGTTTGGAGTGCATGATTTCATTGGATATGTACAAAGTAACATCAAGAAATTCAATGGAAGTGTTGCTGATGTTTGCATTGAATTCTAGATTCAAGGTGTTGTTATTGATCTGCATGATGAACCTGTGCGCACTCTCAGTGTTACCTTTCCAGATTAAAAAGACATCATCGATATATCTCAGCCAGGTGATGATGTTGTCTTGCCAGGCCTTGTTATGTTCTCCCTTGAGGACCTGTTCTTCCCACCACCCTACATGGAGACATGCGTAACTGGGTGAGAAACAGGCCCCCATGGCTACTCCCCTAAGCTGTTGGTACACTACTTTGTTAAATAAAAAATAGTTATGTGTGACACCAGTGAATGAGCTTGAGGAGCATGGCATTATGATTATGACATTGTATAGGTCTTTTATCTAGAAAGTGTTTGCAGGCATTCAACCCA